>LPNX011212489.1:479089-498459 GCA_001517045.1 Pseudotsuga menziesii
AAAATTTTAACCAATTAAAAAAACCTTAAAAGTAATTTAAAGAATAACTCTTTCTTAACTCTATAGCAATTAACCTACTCTTTTAATTCCTTCCATCTTAAAAATTCTTAACCAATAATTAGATAAAAACAAATACCAACTCTTTTTAGTAAGATATGGATTTATATGTTTGACCTTGTTTTCTGAAATTTCTATTCTCAAACGTGCTTTCAATAAAATATGTAACTACAAATATTTCAACGCGGGATGAAAGAATTAGATTTGCAGTTACAAGCATCACACCTATCCGCCAAAACGACTAAACTGCATTACACGAATTCCTCATTTAATTGAAAATATAGACGGAAAGCCCAACCAGCACAGAGTACCAGAAGGAAGTCGAATCATGCAAAACTGTGAAGTTTTTTGGAATGGAAATCATGTGGCAGACTTGAGATTCAACCAAATTCTTGTTCGATGGGCAGGGCGAGATAGCGATCTAAATTTTGGTGACCTAGCATCAGTAGCACCACCAGCATAGGTATATCTTATATAGTATATGATAGAGCAGCATCTAAGACAGAGACAGTAGAGGCATCAACAGTGGTAGAGTAAGCACAAAAATGGGTATGAATTGGGATGCGAAAAAAGTGGATGCAAACGTGGATGCAATAGTAGATGCAAAAAAAGACGTAAACATGGATGCAAAATGGGATGCAAAAAGGGATGAAAATGTGGGTGCAAAAATGGACGAAAAAATGGATGCAAAAGTGGATGCAAAAATTGCTGAAACAAAACGAGATGCAAAACTAGACTCAAAATAGGATGTAAACTTTGATGCAAAACTTGGCGCACGAAGGGATGCAAAAAAAGAAGCAGAAGTGGATGCAAAAGTGGATGTAAAAAAGGATGCAAAAGTGGATGAAAACAAGGGCGTAAAAGTTGAGGAAAACATGGGCGTAAAAGGGGGTGCAACAAGAGTATATGTACAAACTAGGTGCAAAATTAGGTTCAAAAATAGGCTCAAAAATTGTCGCAAAACCTGATGCAAAACCTGGCGCATAACTAATTGCAAAACCCGGTGCAAATTACGCCGCAATTTGCGCCATATTTAGAAAAAAGACGCAAAAAACGCCTAAAATAGCACCAACCCGTGAAATTGTGCCATTTTGTCCAAAAAAAGAAGAAAAATACACTGAAAGATAGTCTAGACGCAAAAAAGGATGCAAAAAGAGTATCCTCCTCTTATTTTTCTGTAGATTGATTATCTTTTTCTTCCTCTTTACTAGTTTCTGTCAGTTTGGAATCCAATAATTGATTCATTACCAGTGTCATCGAATTTATCCATTGGGGGCAATTCTTCTCAGAATGAGGTTGTTGATGAAAAGTACAAAAATTATCCATGCCTACATCAGTTAAATTCATTGCTACAGGACTATGTGTAGTAGGCTTAGGTTGACTGTTGTCTTCCCTTTTCTTATAATAAGGCTTATATGATTTGTGAGCCTCTTTTTCCTTCTCTAAATCTATCACTTTGTTGGATAACTTTTGCATCATCTTCAACATCCCTTCAAAATCCTGTGACCGCTCATCCTTAGGCTTAGTCAGTAATAAAGGTTTCTTGCTTCCAAAAGTCTTTTCTTCCAACTGCACAGGATAGTTTTCTATTCTTTCCATCTCAGCCTCCACCTTCTCAGCTTCTTCATAAGTTCCTACTAATGTAGGTCTCATTGATCTCTTGGCAAACATGGCTAGATCAGGCCCAAGGGCTGATGTATAGTATTCGATCAGAGCATTTTCAAATGGCTTATTTACTGCAGTGAAATTGTTTAGGTAAGCAGCAAATCTTTGAGTTAAATCATGTACTTTTTCTTTTCTTTCTTTATTTAGAGCACATAACCCCTTCATTAAGGCTACATGAGTTTTCTGAACTAGATATTTACTTATAACCATTCTCTCAAATTTGATCCAATCCGTGATTGAATTTGCAGGGAGTGAAAAATACCATGAGGCTACTTTTCCTTTCAGAGTGTAGGGAAACAATCTACACACTACATATTCATGCTCCCCAACTCATAATCCTTCTATAGCCAGGTAAAAAATTTGTAAATGGTCATCTACCAAAAATCCTTCACCTAGTTCAAAATTGGGTAACATCTTGTCAAAAACTTGAGGCAAATCATGCAAGGGACGTGTCAAATTTAAAGGTGACCTAGCTCTCCAAGCAGGCAGTGGAGGTGGTTGGTTTGCATTTACATGAGCCATGATTTTGAGTGGAGAATGAGGTGGTGACTGAACAGGGGTCTGGATAGGTGAACAGTAAGGTGAATCTAGGTCCAATTGATTCAAAGGTTGGTCAATTTCTTGTAAGGCTGCTTCTACCAGTTCTTCAAGATCTTCTACCAACACTGAGTCTTCTAATTGAGGGCGATCTTTCTTCTAATACTCTCTTCTAAGTACGACAGAAATGATAGGTAATCCTCCAATCTTTTTCGCATATGCCCTAGTGATTCTTCTTAAATCATCAACCACTCTGTTATCTGCAGGATACAGATACCCTTTCTCTTTATCTTCAGGAGTGGATTTTTGAAACAAACTACTTTCAGAACTGTCACCGGTGGAGTGATTTCGAGGAAGTGAGCTTCCTCGGCCAACCATGCACTGGTGGCCCTCCTTCTAGCGCCAAAAATTGTTGTGGCCTGGAAAATAGAAGGTAACAACAGTTAGGGATTCTCCCCAATAAACGTTCCCAACTGGCCCCTTACTATTTGGTATGGGGAATCTGTCCAGTTTACAGTCTGGCTACTGTAGGTCAAGTAACAAATTAAAAGGTTTTACCGGTTACGGCCCGGTCCACCGTATATATTTTTAGTTTTTTGTGTTTAAGTTATGATGTGCAAGTGCCTATCTAAAAATTCAAATTGATAGAGATAACGAGGAGTGCCACAATGTGATGTGCAGGTTCTTACCTCTCTCATATCTAAATCACAAACAACCAGAAAATAACTACAACTAACTAACCTATCCCCGGGTAGCAAAAATTATCGGTTATCAATGAGTAATGTATTTCTGTGCATGTATTAAGAAAAATTACAGATAGTTGTTACTTATTTCAGAACACATGAACATTAATAGAAATAAGAACAACAAGATAGCTTATTGTTTATGACAACCTTCATTAATCGCAGTGGAAATTTCACATAATAAACTATAAGACATTCATAACATAAACAGAAATGCAATGAGTTAGAATGATCTCATAGTTAATGGACATAAGCTGAAAATGAAATAGTTCACATTCAACTGATCCATAGCAAAGCATTTGAAACATTCCACCAAACTTTCTCCAGCAGAAACTTGTAATTCCTTATTGCAAAAGGAAGTACTTCTTCTTACAATATACTCTCAAAAATTGCTTGGGAAAGAAGTCCCTTCTACATCTAAACTCTCCTATATTTATACAAAAAATCAAAACCTTTGGGCTGCCCCCAATGACTTTTGGGCTTCCCCAACCTCTCAATCCCAAAATTTTGTTTTGTAGTAAGTCCCCATAATTTATACAATATATTACATTTCAAATCAAAATTTTATAGAACACTTTATGAAGAGGGGCCCACTTGGTTATTTATGAACTTTTTCCATGCCTGGGCCTCTGCTGCGATGCCTTCAAAATCAGAAGGTTCAAGAAAAAGGATATTTATCTCATACTTAGTAGCCTGATTTTTAACTACTTATATTCTCGCCGAACTCAAGCACAGTTGATCTTCTAGTAAGTGGATACTTACTGCTGCATGAGCCACTGCATTCTTTAATATCTATTCATCTAGATCCTTTACTTGTGGAATCTATTGCTCGTCTTTCTGACATCTATTATGTAGATGCTCTATAAAAAATTTATGCTTTGGAATTGCATCCAATCTCCTCTCTGCTGAAATCGGGCATCTATTATATGTAGCAAGCACCCTTCTGCAGTATTCAGCACATGCTCCTCTCATTTTCTTTATAGTTTTCTTGAATTCTTCCGTAGTATTGATTGCAAACTCCAATAAATCATAATCCTAATTTAAACTCTGTTGATCTTTAACTGGTAGCTCCGCGGGAGGTTCCTCATTTGTTTCTATCCACACTATTCTTCCCATCAGAATCTCCAGAATCTCTTGAGATCTGTCCAAAAAATAAGACGTAGCATCCAAAATTTCTTCTAATCTGCTATCTATTTGTAAAATCTTACATCTTTCTTCCTCTACACGCATTTGCAAATGGTGGATTTTCCTTCTCTGAGTGAGAACATGTTCTCTTAAAGGCTGGAAGTCTATCTTCTATTCTATAGCATCCTTCAGTGATGCTATCAATGAAGCATTATGTTCTTCCAAGGATGCCACATGTATTTGATATTTTTTTTCTCTTTCTTCTGTGGTGGCCTTCTCCACTCCTAACTCAACAATTCTGCTTTGTAGCTGGTCCTTTTCTACACTCAGAGTTTCATAGGACACCTGTAGGTCATCTTTCTCAGTCTTCAACACTTGATGCTCTAGCTATAGCCTCTGTAATTATACTAAGCTGTTCTGAGCATCCTTTTCAGTTTTCTCTACAGAAACTTCTAAAGCCATCTTATTTTCCTGCAGAGTCTAGAGTTTTGTCTTTGAATTCCTCACTTCATTCTGCATGTCCTCATATTTCCTCTTCAACTTATGACCTTCATGCCTCTCTTTCTTCAATGTTTCTTTTAAATGAGCTGCATTCTTTCTTGATTGCTCGAGATCTGTCATCAGCCTATCTACATTATCTTCAGTAGCTTGGGTTAACGCCACCCCAGCTCTTGCTGTAACGCATCTGTCCCATACACCAAAGTCTTGTCAGTTATCATCTTTCCCGATTGTCATCCTGTTTCAACCTTTTTCTTGGTTCTTTTAACAATCCTTTCTTTCTCCTTGTCATAGAAAATGGTGCTGAAATCAGGGACCTCTTCCCCTTCTTTCTGCATGAAAGGGATCAAATTCATTCCAGAAAACACAGCTTGCCCTTGAGTGCTGCCAGAAGCTGCAGCAGGGTCCTGGGGATCAGGATTATCTTGTCCAAGCCCTTGATCTGTATGATCATGTGCTCCCTCTGCATCCATTTTATCAGTAGTCTGTTGGTATTTTTGAGGTCCAATTAATCTCAAACCTTCACTTTCTTCTTGTCTTTTCTTTATCTCTTCTTCCGCACTCCTCTTTTTCTCCTCCTCTTCCTTCCTCACTGCTTCCTCTGCCTTCTTTGCTTCTTCCTTTGCAACTCTCTTTCTTTCTTCTTCTTCATTCTTCATCCAATTCTCTGCCTCTTGTGCTAGCCTTCTAGCATCTTCTTCCCTCCTTTTGGCATCTTCTTCTTCAATTGTCTTAGTATTCTGTGCATTTTTTCCTTTTCTGCCCACAGTAGTGAATTTCTATTTAAATCTCTTCTTTAAGGCAGTCATATTCTTTGCACTCCTGAATGTTTCCTCGTCCTTGTCCCAGAAGTTGGTATACTCAAAATGAATGTTTGCCTCTTTGCAGTGTTTTGCTACCTTATTCCGAGAGTCATTCCTATGAAAGTTCATCTCACCAAAACGGAAGTGCTCCAGCTCCTGCATGAATTCTACAATCTGTTTTACCTTTGAAAACTTATAACTCCCCAGCCAGAAAGGCATGGCAGGATATGCTGCCTTTTTATGCTCGAATAAGAAACTCCCCACACCCTCAGGATATACCTGCCTAACTGCCTCTTTATGCAGCACATAATCAGTGGCATATTTAGGGAGTAGAGAAGGTGCCCTGGAGCCACCATACATTCTGATATACATTCCTTCCTCAGTTAAGTAATAGTCTCCATATTCCTTAATGAATTGGAACGCTTCTTCGGACATGCAGTTGCATTCGGTTAGGAAAATTAGAGTGTAAAAAGGCATGATGAAGTGTTCACATATTTCTCTGTAGTAACTATAGTATTTGTGTGCCCAAAATAATTTATACGCAATGTAAACCGGGTTCCTGTCCCTATCCCAATTACACCTGAAGGCTGGAAAAGACTGGGTACATAGTATACAGTCAACTAGGATAGAGCTCCTGTAGAACTCTGACTTCTTCTGAGACACCCCTGCCAAAGTTGAAGCTATGCATGCTAAGAGGCTATTGGACACTATGTTTTCCCAATTGAATATGGTTCCTTGAGTGGCCACATAGAAAATAATTGGTATCCATCCCAATTTGAAGTTTTTTTCGTGAGCTCTCCCAAAAATCCTATTCAGCATTTGTACAATAAATCTATAAGGAGTCCGGAGGGTGGATGTATCATATTCTCCTGATGGCCTGGTTCAAAATTTATTCCCTGGTATCATCATTCTTTTCATTGTGTCTACCAGGTCCATAGCTGTCTCTTTCAACCAGCTTTCTATTAGGTAAATATGAGCAGGAGGCAGATGATATGCCATTGAAACATAAGCAAGGTTATATGCAGCGTATCCCTGTTTAGCGGTATTTTCAAGGATCATCGTAGTTACATCTTCCCTAGGTAGAATCCAACCGATCACCTCTGAGCATGGGAACAACTCTGGTCTTGTGGCTACTTTCATAAGAGTCGATTTCTCGATGCTTGCATATATAGTCATCTCTTCGAATCCTGCATCAAGCACATTCTGATTTGCAATCATCCTGTATATCTCACCCCATTTATAATCTGGCTCGACCACAGTGGTAGCTTTGGTATCTTCATATATGTATTCAACCTTGGTGATGATTTCAACCTCTAGTTCTCCTTCGACAACAGGAGCCTTCTTCTTTTGTCTTTTGGACATATTTTCTTTGCAACAGTCACCCTGCCATAAACACAGTATGTTCTTAAACCATTTAAGCTTTTAGCAAGTGTTTTAGTAATGAAGAAAAACTGTATCAACCTATTTACCTCTTCCATATGCATTCTCAAAAATAAATTATACATAGTATTAATGCATGAAAAGAAAAATGACAAGGCAAAAGAAACTCCTGCAAGTTGTGTCTTAAAATACTCTAAGTCCACCGTCTGTAACTAAGAACACAAGCCTGATAGAAAAACTCTTCATTTAATCCAGGCTACATTCAATCTAATCTAACTCCTCCGGTAAAAGCATGAACCACACTATCATTACGGCTAATCCTCAAACACGAGACCCTATACTGTGTTCTTCTATGCGGAACATCTTAACTTGACCAAAATATTGAAAACCCCCTACCATCCGATAAAATAAGGTAAATGCTTGAAAATAGTTTAAAAGACTCCCCAGACGGCAATGAATAACCAAAGAATGGGTGGTGCAGACAGCGTAACGCTTGTCTGCACCAACCCCTTAATCTTTCGGACTGGAATAAAACAATCATAACAACTCAAAAATGCAGGCTCAAAAAAAAACCCCACCTCCAAAGAAAAATCTCAAACTAGCTATTCCGCCTTACAATAATAAGCATACCGCGAGGATAAATATTCTTTCTAAACAGATAACGACACAACTACGGGAAAACCTAACCAGGGAAAACCATGGTTCTCAAAACGACCAATACAAATCAAAAAAGAGGAAACCGTGATTTGACTACCTTGAAAAACGCTGTGGAGTCGACGTGATGACCCAAAAACCTCCACGATAGCACGCCAATGAGTGAAATCTGAACAGCTGGGAATGCTAAACAGCTCAATCGACAAGGATTGGATCAGACGTGATTTTCAACAAGGATAATAATAAAAAAATGCTCCACCTTTATATATAACCCTCGGTAAAAGAAACGGCGGGAAAACCCTATCGACGGTCGGAAGCTCTAAACATCGGGCGAATAGTTCAATAGGCAGCCGCAACGGCGGGCAACAAACCAACTGTGGGTCCCACGATAACATAAAACCCGTCGACGGTTGGAAGCTCTAAACACTACGGGTCGGTAACTCAAACCTCAATGTTTCCGCAGTGTTGGTAATGCAATCCTAAGCGCTGCCGCGGTGTCGGTAATTCTGAGCACTAAACGCTATCATAATGTCGGCGATTGTTATGCATCGATGATCAGAAAAACTAACCACCAACGCATCGGAACTTCAAACCACAATACATTTCGCAGTGTCGGCGATACAAAGGACAAGCCCTCTGATCCAATCCCGAAACTCGTTCCTATAGTGATAAAAAACAAGTTATTTACAGTCAAAAAGGGTTTAAACAATAAAACCAAAGGAGATAAAGGCCACGTATCGGCGAGAAACAGAACGATCCATCGGGACGTTTGTCATTTCCCTTCCGAAACGTCGGCAACATAGAGGACTAATGCCCCGACTCCTTCGGCAATTGACCTCCAACGGCGATAAAACGAAAACATCAAAAAATAAAAAAACGTTAAGTGCTCAAATAAAAACGAAAGAATCTTCGGCTGGGAAACGATAATACTAGTTCATTTAACCTCCGAAACAGCGGAAACAAACAATCAACTAATCCTCCAACCTCCCAAAGATCGGTTTTAAGTGGAAAAACTGGACTTCTAGGACAACTTTAAAGAAATCAAACAAACCTGAGCCAAATAAAATCAAAAGGAGTGTCCAAAATTTTAAATAAATAAATAAATAAAATTAGGAAAAGGTTGCAGCTGCAACAGAAAGTCAACAAAAACTTAGTGGCTTAATCACCTCCCACGTGTCCCCATTGATTTCACAATCGTGGGTTTTTAAACAGTAGTCGAGTTCATTGCTTACCAATCTGCATTAAATCATTGTGAAATAAGTTAAAAATCATATCCATTGTATGTTTTCAATTGTCAATAATGTAATTGTTCTTGGTCGAGTCGATACTTAGTTTTAAAACCATAGGATAAAATAAATGGTATTTCTTTTAATGATTATCGTCTACTAGAAAAGTTAGGATAATTAATTTCTAACTATGTTTGTAGAATATATAATAAAAGAACTATACTCATAATAGTGTAACATTATCGGAATAAATAATCTACTCAACCCCTGAAGTAAGTCACATAAATCTTGGAGATTGAGAGTAATTTGCATAAAAATAGCACAATAATTACAAGATATTCTCTAGTACTTACGAGCACAACAATACATCAAGTGTATTGCAATTTATAACAATTGTATTTGAAAATGTAGTTATAGCTAGGTGGATACACTAGAAAAAAGGGTTTCATAAACAGAAAACTAATTCGTAGCTCAATAGCATAGAGTACTTTTATGTTTACAAATGAATTCAATTGAATATGAATAAAACCAAACTCCAAATGCTTTATGATAGATATGAAATTATAACCATAAGCATGCGACACATATATTTTCCCTTTTAAACATTTAGATCATAAATACTTATGAGCAGACGTAGGAGTATTCTTTAGAAAAGTTCTCAGTCAACTCATTTTGAAGAATCTAAGCATTTAGTTGAAAACTACTTTTGGCTCCATTTTGGTAGTAAACTGAATATGTATCTAAACCATCCTTACACGGTTTTGTTTTATCATCAATTATACAGTTTGACGATTTTAGCAATGTCAACGTTACCTCTTACAAGGACAAGCTGCAAATAAACATTTTAAATACTAGCATTTTATCTTATGCTAGTGAAGTATCTTTCTTGATCTAGATATTTACTGGAACAAAACGCTTACCTGTTAGAACCTGTAAAAGAACCATCATTTCCACTGTGTTAGCTGTAAGCTAAGTAATCCTCGATCACACCTAAGAATTCTCCCTACTTGATAGAAGAAGACAATAACACACTTAAAATTAGTTAAGTTTCAGATTTTCTTTTCTAACTTTCTGAAAAATACAACTGCTATTTTTAACAGTACTAACATAGTATTTTAAGATAAGCCTATAGTTATACAGAAACAAATAAAAGAAGTGATCTTTGTTATTCTTTTAAAAACTGTTTAAATATCTGCTAACCGTAATGGTTCATTGGCAATGACACTTGACATTTTAAGTTACATGAAAAAATTTAATTTTTTACGAATTTTTGAGTTATTACAGGGAAGTTGGGGAATTTTTACACGGAGTTGAATAGATTGAACTTCGAGCTGGATGGACATTCATCAAATGTGTGGGACTATGGTCGTGTTTCTCCTCTAAGGTAGGAGGGGACATGACACTAATACATGATGGCATGGAATTTGAATTAGGGTTGGACGGACCATTTTCAGCCAATTTTCCGCTTATTGATTTTATAATGCAAACTGTAAAAGTGCACTCTATGTATGAAAAACAATGCACACCATTACCATCAAATGCATGCCTTAAGTGATAATATGCAAGATGGATTTGTATTATTCAATGTTTCTTTTTTCACAGAAAAAAAAAATAATAATAATAATAATAATAATAATAATAATAATTTCCCGTTATTTTATTAAATCAAGGAAAGATTATCAACCCTGTATGTTCTTATAGGCCTTTCGCTTATAAATATTTATAATAACTTCAAAATTCCTCTCTTCAATTCTTGGCTTAAAAGTGTACAAAAACTTTCAAAAATATTGACCTGCATATCAAAACTGGTCTAATTCCTTTGAAATGTTGCTTAATACAGTAGATCCTTAAGATTAAATTCTCCTTCAAAGGTCATGGAACCTTCCATAAATTCTTGAATTCTGGTTGAGCCAAAACTTTGTGACAGTGCTTCTTTTGAGAGAGTATCAGTTGTAGCATTAGAACATCTTCTCAAAAGAATTTCTAGGATTTTGAATATTCTAAATCCAGTGATTGAGAGAAATAACCTGTAGATTATATAAGCAATTCATCTAATCTATAATTATCTTTGAATCTCCAAAGATATTTATGTCTGAGACTCCAAAGAAAGAGGCTATACGCATAAGCCCAAATAAACTTAGAAGTTCTGCTCTAGTATTTGTCCCCAAGCCACCACCCATACAAATATTTAAATAGTGATCCTTATTTATAACAAGCACAAAGACACAACCACAAATATAATGTTTTGATGCACCATTAAAATATCCATCCGCTCCTGTTGAAACTTCTGCTGGAGAATATAGCATTTTTGGAATCGGTATGCTTACATACATGGTATTTTATGGCCAGTGACATCTAGTAATATTATTTATTTAATGAGGATTGCATGTTATACTCAATTGATACTTACTATTTCATGTCGATATTCAGTATGTAACTTTATTGCATAATATGTTGTTAATTCATGATTGTTTTCGATGACATATTAGTTCAGTAAGTTTCTTAATGATTTTATGATAGTATTATGTGTTGTTATTTTATGATGGTATCACATAGCATATGGTATCTAGTAAAATGTTTAATTAAAAATTAGTTATGAAGGATATTATTCCATGATAATGGATTATGATACCCTCTATTTCAAAATGTAACTTGTGATGAGGCATATTTCGTGATCACATATAATAATCAATTATGTTTCTTTAATTCATATTGGATTTGAAGAAGTAACCACCAATCATTGTTCATTTGTGGTGAGCAGAAGTTGTTCCAAGTGATCCACTCAAAGAGCCTACTAAGGCTAACCATTCTAGTATTTTGTGGGGGGACATTGTAATGTCCCAAATTTTGCATTGGGTCACAATGGCCAAATCACATTTTCCATATTCATGAAATTTGTCAAAGGGATGTTAAAAGTCAAATAATTGCCAAGGAGGAAAATCACTAGTTTCCTAGGTTGGGGGTGGAAGCTTTGAGATTTGGAATAAGGGGGATAATAAATGATGTTTAGACATTAGAAGAGGATAAATATTTAATAATGTAGCTTATTAAATAAATACAAGAGAAAATTTAACTGGTTGTGGATAATGGAGACACATGGAGACTATGGAGCCCACTCAAGCTAGAATTCCTATGTTAAATGGCATCCTCCTCTTGTAATTTCAAATCTATGGGAAGCCTAATGTTTTGGGATGGATTATGAGGTTAATATACTTTTCCATATACTTCATAGGTCGAATTTGGGATGAATTGTAACTTACATGGGAGAGGAAGATCCAAATGGGAGTTTCATGGACACTTGGCTAGATTCCCATTGCATTTATGACATCTATGCCACCAATGATGGAGATTCTATGACAGTTATGACACAAGTCAGATCTGAAGGCTGAAATACTGACATACTGACATGGAAATACTGAATAGATCATCTTATAGGTCGAATTTTGGAGTTGGAGAAGGCCAAGAGGCTCCTACTCAAATTTGGGAGAAGAGGGAAGGTGAAGAGAGAGGCCACATGGCATAGCATGAACAGCCACACCAATTCGACTTGGATTTGGTTTATGGATGGATTTAGAACCTTAGAAGACTAATAATTTTTATAAAATACAGGGATCAGCCATGATAAGAAGCTTTTTCTCATTTGTGAAATTGTCATTTGTGAATTGTGAGAGCTAGGGGATGACTAGTTTTCTTGCTTAAGCCAATTTCGAGGGTGAAAGATTCCCATCCTAGTTGGTGTTTGGAAATTCCACTCAGGTATTTCATGGATATTTAATGGAGTCTTATTTTCAGGTGAAATCTATAGTAATTTCATGGACATCTCAATATCATCTTGTTCTTCCATTCATCTCAAGTTTTCTCACCATATTTCAGCTCTATGGAGTGAGGCGCACTTGGTGAGCTATTCATCTCTTTGAGGGAACTTCTCTTACTCCAGTATTTTGTATTCTGATGTAAATTATATGTTATTTAAGTTCAAAAATATCTCAGGTCTAAAATCCAAG
The DNA here is from genome assembly GCA_001517045.1 of Pseudotsuga menziesii. NCBI lineage: Eukaryota > Viridiplantae > Streptophyta > Pinopsida > Pinales > Pinaceae > Pseudotsuga > Pseudotsuga menziesii. The sequence goes on from LPNX011212489.1 coordinate 491,782, forward strand.
ATATCTCATGTATTATTGTCCAATATTGAAGAAACGGTGCCATTTCCCCAATACCTTGTTGTAAACTCTTGCCATCTTGATGGAATCGAATATATGTGTGCAGCATTGATGATTTATGAATGAATGAACTATCATTAAAGTATATTATGGGTTTCATGGTCTGTAACTCATAATTTTTGGCCATTGGGTCGAATTTCATAGCATTTGGGGCAAACTACATCTCATTTCCCCAAGGGTCCAAAACTAGTTTTTTTATATCTGATTGAAGGAAGTGATACCAGCCATGGGAGTTCGATTGGTTATGCATGTGAGTCTCTGATAATGTCTTCTACACATCCCCTGATTCAATTTTATAATTTGAGTGATTTTATGTACATTTGGGAAGCCATTTCAGCAATTACCCAGGAGGGATTTGAGCCCCAAAATTGCTAGTAAATTCATCTATCTTATTCATAATTTGATATAGACTTGAAGAAATGATTGGAGGACCATAATACATCCCTGAACATAATAATTTATTTATTATATCATTCATACACCTTCTCTAAATATTTGGGAGTAATTGGGCTTATTTGGAGACCAAGATACTAAAACTAGTCAAGAGCCAAAATTGTGAAAAAATTGGAAAATTGGGCATTTTAATAAAATTCCAAAAAGGGGACATTACAGACATAACCATGAATGAGAATGGATACTACAAACACATTCTGGGATGGGGGATAAGCTCAACAATTAATTCTATGCCAATGCTCCTTATCTCTTCTACTGGAAGTCCACTGATTGAGGTATTCTCGTCGAGGGGGAGGCATATGAGGACTTTGAATGCTTGGGGATATTTCCTTAAGGGTGCATATGTAGGGAGAATAAACCGATATTTCTATAAATACCCATGATATAATTATCCCAATGTCAAGATCGCGGTATTGGTAACCAAATTTTGGTCAATTCCGATGATGCCCAAATTCTTGTTAATTTCGATGAGGCCAAACATTTATGAAAGTTGGGAAGGTGGATAAGCTGCAAAAACTGTGACATGAAACTTTTGATGCATACCATATGAGATGCAAACAGGTTACACTATGGGGCACATGCCATGGAGAGTGGGATCATCTAGAGTAAATTTAGGAGGATTAAGGGGGTAGTGGATGGTATGATTCTCATGGAGAAGGCAAATAAGGAAGGAGGAAGTTTCACAAATGCGTACTTTTATTTTTACTTTATTGACTAGATTGATGTGTGAGTGTGTAATGGGATTGAAGCATAATTGTACGAATGATTGCATACTAGACAATTAGGAAATTAATGAAGACCATGTTTTGACTTAGGGTGCCATGATTTTATTAGTGAAGGTGGGATATTTCTTCGTGATGAAACATGTATAAATATATCATCTTAACAATAGTACTAGCTATCTATATTACATATTATCTACATGAAAATAGTACTAGCTATCTATATTACATATTATATACATGTCTAATTGAGTAAGACTATGTATTTGTTGCTACGGGGTTATAACTTCAGGACAAAGTTTCCTGAAGAGGAGGAGTATGTACAATAGCATATGGTAGTAGTACGCAGGTCAATTTAAAAATAAAATAAAAGGAAAATGTGTGTTGGTAATTAATTTAGGTGCATTGTGACAAGTGTTTCATCCATGCAAGATTAAGAAATTGAGTGAAATTTTAAAATTTTGTAATAAAAAGGGGGCAAGACCAAGAGGTGTGGGTGGGATTCTTGCTAGTTCTTTTGGGGATTTTGTTGCTTGGTTTCTTGCTTATTTATGGTTTGTGCACTTGTAGGGAAGGAGGCTAAGGAGGTAGATATTGTTGCAGAGAGGTTCATAGAGAAAATAGTTAAGGTGTTACCTAATCTCGCATAAGGTTCATTATTGAGGGATTACTAACTTATTGATAAAGTACTAAAACTACTCAAGGACAATCATTTATTTCTCAAATGGTACAAACATGCTTTTTATGCTTCCTGGATCGATTGCTTGTGTCAAATTGTTCCTTAATGCGGTTCAAGTGGAATCTGATAAATTGAGGGTATTTAGGATTGAACACAACCCAATACACTAAAAACCTTACATGGATTCCTCATGCTCGCGGGTTGCTACGGAAATTTTATGTAAAATTATGGAAAGATTGTTGCCCCATTAACAAACCTATAAAAAAGAGTAGCTTTGTTTGGATTCATGCTGCAAATCACACCTTTTCAACTTTCAAAGAAGTTGTGTACCATTTCGATCTTAGTAGTACCTGATTTCACAGAGACTTTTTTATTGGAATAGATGCATTAGAATATGGTGTGGGAGACATACTCATGCAAGAAGTGTGTCCCTTGGTCATCATTATTAAACAATTGTGTGATCAAAATCTGTAAATACACTTCATCATACATTCAAAACACACCATCCCTATCTCATTATTAGATACAAAAAATCATCAAAGTTTGAAGTAATTTTTGGAACAAAGGGTGTCTCTAGAGTAGCACAAGTGGGTCACTAAGATGCTAGGGTATGATCATGATATAATTTATGAAAAGGGAGATGGAAATGATGTAACAGATACCTTTTAGAAGAAATATGAGAAAGAAGACCTATATTTTCTTTATCCTCACTAGTACCATAATGGTTGCTAAAATCACGAGAAGAATGGTTGACCAATGATGAGGTGTCTTAGCTAAAAAAATGACTTCAAGAGGAACCCAATCCTCCTAAAGGATACACATAACAACAAGAGACATTGCAGTATAAAGGTTGTAATTTTATGGTACCTTCATATTTGTAACACATGATCCTAGAAGAGTTGCATTCATATCCTATAGTAGGTCATTCAAGATTTCAAGAAACCTATGAACACACCAAGCAACCTTTCCTCTGGGTAGGAATACAACAGATATAAATAATTTTGTGACTAAAGGTAACACATTCTAATGAAACAAGGGTGAGATAGTAAAGACTCTAAAGGCATTGCAACCATTCTTCATCCCATCTACTATCTGGATGAACATTTCCAGGAATTTTATAGTAGGTCTTAGAAAAGAAGGCAACAAATCAATCATCATGGTGGTAGTTGATCGACTTTCCAAATATGGTTACTTTTATGCCCTACAACATGCCTTTACTGTAGTAATTCTTTCCCACACTTTTCTAGATCAAATTTTTAATCTCCATGGTAATCCCACTTTCATTGTCTCAAATAGGGATCGCACATTCAACAACAAATTTTGACAAGAGTTGATAAAAATAAAAGGAACCCAATTGCAAATAAGCATAGCTTATCATCCTCAAACGGATAGCAAGATAGGATTAATCTACAAGTGACTAGTAACCTATTCGATATATTTTACCTCATACAAGTAACACCAGTGGGTGCAATGGTTATTTTTTTATGAATGGTGGTCTAATAGAACTTATCATAATGCCACAAAAAATACCCCATACAAAGTAGTATCTGGCCAAAAACTACCATTGGTGATTTCATTTATACCAAGTACCTCAATGGTTCATGTAGTGGATAGTATGCTCCAAGATCCATCCAGTATTTTGCATTTCTTATTTGAAAAATATTATGGGACAAACTTACAAGTTCAAACCGCCTTACCAAAAATGGATGTAGAAGGCTCCATTTGGATCTATCCAAAATAAGTTTGGCCACAAAGAGTGTCCCCTCCATTAACACACTATCCAAGAATTTCTCAATCAATGGAAGGATATGCACCCAGAAGATGGTACTTGGGATTCATTATATATTTTGTCGTAGTTTCCCCATATCTATCCTTGAGGACAATGTTGCTTCCATATAAGGTGGGGCATGTTAGGGTCCTACCCTAACCCCTCTACTTTAAGGATACCTAGAATTACTTTATTGATATACAAGGACATATTCTTTGAATAGCCTATTAGATGGTTAGTTGGTGGAAAAAGGTCTCTCTATTAATTAACACCCATTAAGTGGTGGACCCTCTTTACCATTGTCTCACTTGTATTTTATATTTAACACTGATGTTTTATCAGATTTTGTTATTTTACTCTATAATTTTATGGCTAAGTACATTACAATAATGTGGGTAAAGAATCAATTTGCTTCCAAAAAAAGTAGGTTGAAAAGGTATAGGCATGGTTGATGGAATTATTCGATGCTTTTGTATTGAAGCAGTCCAAATAGAGAAAAAAGTGAGAGTTGATGAGTTAGTAGTTGCAACTTCAATTTTGTAATAATATTATGATTTGGTTATAGGAAACGTGAAAATGGAGATAGTTTTTAGATTGTATGTTCCAAATAATTATGAGCATTAAAAATAAATTCATTGTGATTCTCAAATCATAACATTGTTAAATAACTTGTAGGATTTCGCATGGAATAAAATTAATTGGCAAGGTTAAGATGAAGTTCTAGAGGGTGTTCTTCCTTTTGAAAAAACAATTGATCGGAATGACATGTGTAAACAAAGAAAAGAAGAAAATTTACAATAATATCAGAACAATTGAAATCCCCAAACTCATCTAAATTAGTAAAAACACTTCTATTAAGGATAGAAGAGAAATTGAGAATATTATAAGACAATATACGGATTTGCTCGCTTGGGCATATGATGAGATCAATTCCTACAAGAGAGACATATTCAAGCACACTATCCCATTGAAAGAGGGTGCCAAGCCATTCAAACAAAAATAGAGAAGTATCAACCCAAAATTGGTCCCTCTTGTAAAAAAAAGGAGTTGGATAAAATATCGAATGCTCAAATAATATCACCAGTGATGCATTATTCATGGGTAGTGAATCTAGTGGCACATATGAAGAGGGATAGGTAGATAAAGTTGTGCATTGATTTCAGATATTTAAATCAACTTTCTCAAGGATAATTATCCTCTTGCAAAGATGTAGTGTTTGATGCAAAGAGCTACTATATCGAGAATGTTATATATGTTGGATCTTTTCTCAAGTTACAATCAAAATTGGTAAAATAAAGGGGCCAACATAAAATCATAATTTAAAAAAAAAACTTCCAAAGTACTAGATTGGGAATGCTATATATGTTTGGTGGTTTCTTGGGCTACAATCAAATTTGGTAAAAGAAGAGAACCAACATAAAACAACAATCACCACACCTTGGGGAACATTTGAATACCATAGGCTACGGGCTTATATTAATAAATGCCCAATCTGCATTCCAAACAACCATGGATTTTTCCTTTAGATATATCATAAGAAAAATTATTGAAACTTATCAAGAAAATTTGACTATATTCTTGAAGGATAGTAGCAATCATATAAAATAATTTATGTAGGTTTTTGAGAGATGTAGGAAATATAAGATATCTCTAAATATGAAGAATTCAATTTTTGGGGTGGATGAAGGGAGATTTCTAAGACATATATTATCAAAGAATGAATAAAATTTGATCTGAAAATAGTAGAGGTTATCAAGAAAGTTTCTTTTCAATAAAATCGAAATCAAGTGCAATTATTTTATGGAAATAAACTTCATAAGATGCTTCATTCCCAACTTTGTAAAGATAACAAAGCCAATTTTTTTTTTTTTAAGATTCTAAATTTAAATGGCCCATGGCAAGAGCAAGAATGTATCCTAAAAGATAAAGGATGTTATTAGTACAAGTTTAGTGTTGGTAAGTAAAATCTATTCAAAGAATTTCAGTCATGTAGGTGCTCATTTTCAAGCTAAGAGCACCATGTAAACCCATGGACCCACTATTTCCTAGTTTTGAGTGATTTTCCATCACTCAGGTTAGAAAGCCCCAAAAATCAATTATTGATTATTTTAATTAATAAATTGATGAATAATGGAGCAAATCTATAAGCAATAAATCAGTGGATTCTCAGCCGATTTGATTGAAATCAGTCAGATCTGAAGCAGATTGACTAGATCTGACAAATCCTTAACTGAAGGAGGTGATCAAATCAGATCCAGAGTTGATCTTGAGCATCCTTTATGGGGAATTTCGCCCTCCCTCTCTCCTCAACACGTTTTGGCTCATCTGGATGAGTTTTGGGCCGATGTGTCAGTGTATGGGTTGATGTGTCAGCCAGATCAGGCCCCCGGTTGACAAGTAGGCTCAGTCCAGCTTCAGTTGTGCATTGATGAACTCTCCATCAGTTGATTTCACTTGATTCCATGAGGAATTTCGCCCCCCTTGGGCTAGATGGCCTGCAAATTGTATATATCCTGCTGGAGGCTCCCTCTTCCAAGCTAGTTAGAGTTGGGATTGAGGTGCTGCTGCTATTGTATTGTTGTAATTCTGCATTTGAAATAAAGAAAAGATTTGGAGGCAATACGGTGTGGTGTCATTACATGTGTGGATGATTATTACCATTGTTTTACTGAGGTAACCTGTATCTATGGTCATTTTTTGCTAATTTCTTGTAGATCTGTGGTTAAGATTGGTAATTAGCTTATTACAATCTTGATNGTTATATTTAGATGACTGAAAGATTAGGTGTGAATGTCCTCACTCTTGTTTTTCAGGTTTCTTGACAGAGCAGGGCATGTTTTCCAGCAGGCTCTTTCAGGTTTCTTGACAGAGCAGGGCGTTTCTTCCAATTCCAGGCTCTTTCTGAAATGTAATGGGTGTGGAATGGCAGGTTTCAGGAGGCAATTTGCCAATTACTTAACAAGGTTGCATCTTCTGCCCATGCAAAGAAGATGGTATGC
>LPNX011212489.1:508334-530754 GCA_001517045.1 Pseudotsuga menziesii
CCTGAATACATTTATATGTGGAATGGAGGCTAGGAAATGGGGGTTAAAATTGTCTCATCCTTTCTCTATTAAAATTATAGTTGTAGAAAAGGATGTGATATGAAGCATGATAGATCACCCTCCCATTAATTTGATGGTGCATTTATTTTGTGCGTTGAAACTTATTCTAAATGATTATGTTTTATAAAAAATGGATTTGGGTTTTTCTTGTATTTTAAAAATTTAAACAATGAAAGGGAGAAAGGCTAAAAAAACATACTAATTATAATAAACCTTTAAAATCTATTTCGGATTTTGTGATCTAAACTATGATGGAAAGAAATAAAGAATGGTTGGCTTCCACCTTTCTGTTGCTAGTTATTTTCTTTATTCTTCCACTTATTATTCTTCTCATTGGGATTGGGATATGCTTGTTAGTTATTGGGAGTAATTTGGGTACACATGTTCTATTAAGAATAAACTTTCCCATGAGGAAAAGGGGAGACACATTTTTGGTAGAAGCACCACCACACATAGTATCACTCCACAAGGAACCATGAACATGGGGGGTTGTAGGAGGAGACAAATAGAAGGAACTCATTCCTACATGGGAGGATGAGAACAAAGGGTCAAGGGGGTAATAAGGTGATGAGGGTGGTCCCTAATTATGTCACTCACCATTAAATGGATTCCCATACAATTAACTTCTCATGAAGGGTGTCAATTGAGGGTATAAATTTAGATAGGATGCCAAAAAACCAATCATGCTAGCTTCCAAGTGGCATTCCCCTCGTGGGTCACAATTTATAGAGTTACTCCAGGGAGCATAAGGGATGATCGTATAAAAGTACTTGGACTAGAGAAAGATGAGGTTGGACTACTAATATTTAAATATTGCTTCCTCTTTCATTTGTGGACATTTTGAAGCCATGCCCTTAATATAGTGGGGAGAAGGGATATCAAGAACCAATATAGGAAAACCTAGTCATCAAGATTATTCTTGCAAAGACTCCTTCATCATCTCCAATCATGGATGTGGTTTGTGATATAGGTAAATGAATTTTGGAGACATTACAAATCCCCTCATCATAACAGACATGTAACTGGAAAAAGGTCATGAAAGTCGAGGCCACGAACATAAATTAGGATGTATGCATGATGGTTAATCAATATACCACTTAGCTACCACTCTAGTTAAGGTCATATGGAACAAAATAAAATTAATAGAATCATTGAAAATGCCACTAGAGGAGAACCATATATGAAAGGACACGATGTGGTTCTACAGATCCTCTCTTACCTTCCCTTCAAACTTTGGGATGCCCAAAGGTAACTTTGTTGGCATTTGACGCCATGTAGGGTCATGCCTAATGATATCATTAATTAGTCTCACCAAGTTTAGGAGGCTAGTACTAGCCATGAGCAAGAGACTCGTGGTAGGGATAGTGTTAAAGGAATTCATGGCACCAACATTCTAGTTGGTTTTCCCTTTGAAACGTTCATTGGGGTTAGCCCCATCGAGGGGACCTCCACTAGATACATAGATAGAACCAAACATATTGCATGTTTGGATATGGAGTAGACTATTGGTGGTAGATTTGGATTTCGATCTAGGATGTGAAGAGCTGAAATACAAGGATCCTTATGGGGTACCGAGACAAAACAAAGGTTGTCTAGTTACACACACTGAGGTGGACTAATGATCTAGGGGGGACATCCTCAAATTCTAGGAGAGTACCTATGAGGAGAAATGCTAGCATGACCAATACTACTAATCCAACAAGATAGCTCTAGAATAAGACTAATGAAAACAATGCTGAAATCAACTATACGAACTATATATATGTTGCTTAGTCAAATAACAAATGCAACGGGGGTGAAAAAAGTAATATAATATAGAGGAAGAGAACGATTATAAATGAAATAGAAACCTTATAAAAGAAAAGAATCACTATCCCTAAGAGGAGAACTACCAAAAAGAAAAAAATGTGAAAAATAAGACTTTCTCAAATTGATGGTGACAAAGTGCCATATCGAGAAAGAAGTAGAAAGTTTAACAAGGGCCTTGCAAACACTAAACTTGGACGGAATCTTAATATCTCCAAGTAAGTGAACGAAAGTATGAATGGGATAACTTCAAAAAAGGTTATTGGAAGAATCCCCGGTTGACCTACTATTATCTTCTAGAGGTTCCCTCCCACCCATGAGAGCCACCTTTGGGTAAGAACCCTAATAGAATGGCTACTAGGGAACCTTGTTTTTTTTTACCTTCATCTAGAATTCACAATTTGGGTTATCTTCAATATTGAAAGGAAAGGTGCTCAAATCATCCCTCTTGTTCCAGTATTGACATGCACCACCCTAAAAGGATGGGCCTACTAATAGAATAGCCTTAACTATATCCATTACAGGAGGATTCTATCTCCCTAAAGTATATTAACTAGGGGGAATTATTTGGATGCATATTCTGAAAGTACTAATCTAATTACAATATTGTTTTTTCCATCAAGTGGGGGAATTTAATGTGTTAATAGATCAATGGTTACTTTTAGGTCTCCACTTGGGGTCATGAACCAAGTGATATTTCATTTAGAGTGTGGAGGTATGTGCACAATTGGTGTGTACAACAAGTAAATATATGAAATTGCAAGTAATGGTAAATGCTTGTAAGTAAATATAGTGTAAAGAAAGACAAGATAATAACCAATACTTGAAACGAAATATTTTTTTCCTTGAAATAAATATATGATTTCCTACGAAGTAATGGACCACTAATAGCAAAAAAACCATAATATCAAGCCAAATGTGAAAGGCTTAGATAACTAGTGATGAACTTGCAAAGAAGAGAAAAAATGAACTCAACCAACAAGAAAAATGTTTTAAGAAAATCCAGAAGTCAACTAAAACTTGATTCAAGAATAAACTTGTTGAAAATGAAAATGCAAGATGAGAAGTAATCCAAAATATATCCCTAAATACACTAGATACTTAGATTTTTCAATCCTTTGTACACCTACATCGTCTACAAGGAAGCACAAATGAACTGATACAATAAGAAACAAGCCACAAACATAAAAAGCCAAATTGGATGCATGTATAAAATAGAAAACTGAACCAAACAGAAAAGACCAAAAGTGGACTAGATGAAATTCACCCAAAAAATTCTTTTTTCAATTAAGTCGTTCTTTTCGAGGGAAAGGCACAACCCTGGTTATGAATTTCATTAAGAAAGCTATGATCAATATCTAAGACACGAAAAAAGGATGAAAAATACTCACGGGTTTGCAAAAAAACAAAGGGAGGACAAGAGACATCAAGGAAATGCATCCAACCTTAAACACCTAAAAATGAGGCTAGAAACAAGGATCTAAACGCAACTAAGGATGGACAATGTATACATATTTAGTATGGTTTCCAAATGTTTTGTGTATTATTTCTCACACAAAAGTGTAGAAAACACCTACCAACTCGCTTTGTAATCCTTGGTAAAAAATCATAATGAAAAGTAAAATAAATATAATCTAACCTAATAATATCCACACACATATATCCATTAAAAATATGTCCATCATGTAAAACAATGTGGTTTTATTATGATAGGAAAGAATCAAGTGATACATACAAACCTCAGTACCATACGTTGATTGTTCTGGGCCTCCACAATAGGGGACTGTTCGTTTGTATCCTTGCATCCCCAATCTCCAAGCATGTCTCAAGTGAGAATTTCATTTGTGGTGAAATTTGAAAGGAGGGTATGGCTTCTTTCTCTTTCTAGAAAGAGTTTGTTAGCATCTCAATTTTTTTGTGTATGGAAGAATGGATGTGAAATGGTGACTATGGATTCTTTTATAAGCAAAAGAATGATACAAAAATAAGATCTAGATTCCATGTGTATGCTCTCCATTCCATTGATTTCTTAAGGAGACGTTAGGGTTTTGGAAGTTAGATCAATTGTTAATATCGACCATGCCGATTATAAGTGTCCACTTTTAGCAACTACTTTCCTTCGGGAAGTGCGAAATGATAAATATTAATCAAGAATGCATTTTTGGGACTACATCTTAGGTTTTTGGGTAAAATATGTGGTTAGGGTTGCGCTTTTGGAAGGAAAAGGAACGAGCCTTTAGTTATGATCAATTATGGGATATGACTTTCAATTTTTTTTGTCGTTTAGTTAGGTCACATGGATGAGATGAGATGGAAAATGATGCTAATACTACCAGTTATGATGCATAATGGTGATAAAACTGATGTCAAAAGAGGTGAATAAGTTTTTATTGTTAACTCCAACTCTCATGGATTCATAGTATCAAGATTGAAGGTTTTCTTAAATCATGGTATAGCCCATGAACATTTGGATTCAATAAGTAAAAGGGAATTGAGAATTAAAGTTCACTCATTATGGTAGGATTTCCGCCCTCTTTAGAAGGACTTATGACGGAATTCTTGAGAAGCAAGACACTTAATGGTGTATAACAATTTACATGTTGACTTTGTAGGTTCCCACTTCTAGAAAATACCAGTGGAAACAAAATTCTTATATTATTGGCCAACAATATTCATTAATGCCCATGTGCACAAGTGTTGTACTTATCAATTCTTTGTTGCAAAGAAGAAGAGTCCCTTTTCTCCTCTAGACCCAATTAGTATGGACTAGCCTTTCGATAAGTAGGGTGCTAATTGTATTGGTCCAATGAAGCTCAATTTCTTCATGGGACATAAGTATATCTTAACTTCCACTAATTATTCTATACATTACATGCAAAGGGTTGAATCCATCCTATCTAAAACTACTTCGATGAAACTTAGCTTGAACAAAATATCATAATCAAATTTGTTGCTCGTTTGACATTAATGTTTGATAATGCCAAATATATTTGATCTCTTAACCTTATATACTTTTCTTTGGACCATGAAATAATATTAAAGAATCCTTCCAACTACTAATCCAAAGGAAATAGACTAGCCCATTCGACCAACTCAAAACTCATTTGCATCATTAGTAAACCATGGAAGACTTACCCAATAGATGGAATAATGATCTATCTAGTTCATTATGGGAAGACTAGGTAACATCTAAGGAATCTACTAGACATTCACCATGCTTCTGGGTCTACAAAAGTTAAGCCATTTTCCCTTTTAATATCTTTCTAGCTTATGTGCAACTATCCAAAGTTGTCCTAGGAGATACTTCCCAAATAGAAGCTAGGATAAATAGCCTATCCAAATTAAAAGAAGAAAGGTTGAAATATAAGCAAAAGTTGGTTTCCCATCAATATCTTGTCAAGAAGTGGTTTAATTAGTCATCATTCGATACAGAATTTGAAGTAGGAGATATGATTATGGTATGGAACCGAGCCCATGAACCCAAAGGAAAGCACCCAAAGTTTGGACCCTTATGGTTAATTTCTTACCAAATTTCAAAGAAGGTAAAAATTTGTATCTCCTTCCCAACTTAGAGGGAATTAAGTTCCCTATGTTTGGCAATGCCTCACGTCTAAAGTGATACTTTCACTAGTTCATCTTTATGGAAATTTTGTATGTATATAGTAGGTAGCCCAGTTTTCATGGTTACTACCTCTTTTAGTTTTCTGCACGTATTTTCATTAAGTAGTTTCATTTCAATATTTAGTGATTTTAATCAAACATGAAACATACCTTTAGTTCTTACCATTGATCTTATTAGACAAGCTCAAATGTGGAAGTTGAGAAAAAGTGAGTCCTAAATATTTTTCGAACAAATGAACATCATACTTTTGATTCACTCACAATCTTGATTAAATATCTATTATACATGGCAACCTTCACTAAACATCTATTATACATGATACATAGGAATAAGGTTGAAATCTAGGACAAAAATTGTATATAGACATTTCATCCTTATTGCGGCATGATGGTTAACAACATGTATTTTCTTATAGGAGGTCACAAGTTCAAATAAAAAAAAAATCCCTTATCCCACAAACATGAGAGTCTCATACATCAATTTAATGTTTGGCTTAACCCTAACCTTAACATTAAAATTTATATATATATATATAATTTTTGCAAACAACTAGTATAAAGTCACATCCCTCACTCACTAATATGATTGTACCCATCATTATAGCCTCCATGATACCAAATAAACCCTACATGCTCTTTCTTAAAGATAACAAATAAGCAAACAACCTCTACCAGGGTTACGGGTGCCTTCACAACACCTGAGCGATAAGCAAACAACCTGTACCAGGGCTATGGGTGCCTTCCCAACACCAGAGCATTGTTTATGTTATCGTGTTGATTCCATTGAAGAGATGGACACTCACTAGCAATGATTCAATCCCTTATCGCCTTTGTTCATATGGTCGGTAAGGGCCCTCTATCACCGGGATCGTCGCTATGATTCAATGTGGGTTGCGTTCGACCAAACCATTAACCCGCAAACAAGTTCTCGTGTTCATAGGTTATGAAGTTCAATCCGCGAAGTGACAGAGGTGCCTGTAAATTAATTTCGTGAGCGAAAACCCTAGCGTGTTATTTAATGCAAGAGGCTACTACCTTACCTGGCAATCCCATTCAGAGTAAACGTAAGCACTGCGTGTCTCCCATACGAGTATGATTGTGGTCTTAGCGTGGGTTTATCTCCTCTGTACAACAAAAGCTTAAACACCTTCGCCCTACCAACTTGCTACAGTAAGGGCGAATCCTTGTAGTTGTCGCTGCTATCAAATCCTCAAGGACTATGTGCTTACCATGCTTAATGAAGAGCCAATTAAGTTCGAGGATGTAATCATTATCATAACCGTCAAGAGCTTGGTATCCTCATCCTGTATCGACCACATAGATGAACCACTCGCTATGAAATCGATCTAGCAACTGCAAGGATATATATATATATATATAATATTTCAAGATCGTGATAGATGTTCTTTGAATTCGAACAAATTGCTTAGGCACTAACTAGAGATGGGGTAACATCATTTAGGTGTCTCGCCAAGAGCTTCTTCGCCACACTCAAATATTAAAGTATACACTTGGTGCCCAAGCATGGTATCACTATCCTATTTACGAGGGGCTTTCGCTTGGCCATGAAGCAGAAAGGCTGAAGGCTTAACGTGAGAACATGAGGAGCCTTTGTCTTCACCTTCCCAATCACTATGAGGGTTTCAAGGTCTCAAAGTCCCATGCCATCTTTTACCATGAGAGGATCCCATTTGACCTATGCAGAATTGAGTGTGGCAAAAAATACACACAATTCCATGAGCAAACATGAAGGAATTAGCTTTCCTTTTAAGTTAGAAGACCAAAATTCATAAAGTTGATTAGGGTTTCAAGGTCTTAAAGTCCCATATCCTATTTAGCATGAGAGGATACGTATTGACCCTTGCACAATTGAGTGTGTCCAAGGATACACACAATTCCATGAGCATACATGAAGGATTTGGCTTCCTCTTTGAATTAGAACACCGAAATTCATAAAGTTGATTTTGTGACAACTTCAAGGTTTTTTGAGTGGGAATGCTAGATATTATTTGCCTTCACAGTATCAACAATGATTAATGTTTGTGATAACATTGATTTCTCAGAGGGCCATCACTAGCTTATTTACTAAAGGTTTTGTCACCTCTAGTATCCACCATTGAAAATAGAGTGTTTGGTTCCCATTAACAAAACTCTATTACTTTGCGTTCACAATGTCACTTATAACCATAACCAAGGTTGATGTAAAGGTAAGATCAATGTCCAAGATTGGTGTAATTAATAGGTTTCGAGACAAGTTATAAGTTGATTAGAGGATTGTGTTTTTCACATTCTATTGCACCGATTGATGGTGTTTATTGCATCGAGAGTAGCAGCCTAGTATGGGAAAGATGTTGTCACGTAACATAATGTTATGTAATGTAAACAAAAATAAAAAGTAATAAAAAAATCATGTTGGCTCACAAAATAAATAAATTAAAACCAAATAAATAAATAAATCCATGTTTACTCATAAAATAAAAAAATAAAACCAACATAGATCCATCTTAAACTCCAAGAAATTGGATCCCTCTTAGTGCCTGATAGATCCAGGTTTAAGATGGTTCTATGGTAGTAATAATTAATGGAAAAATCATCACATTTCACTTGAATGTAGCTCATAGACATGCATGGACACAGAATTTCTCCTCATTACTCTATCGGTTTAACAATTTCTAAGCAAAATGTTAAAAAGCGCATTATCATTTTTCACCTGCATTATCATTTTTCACCTACATTATATTTTAACACCCATATTGTCTCATCCTAATGTATAATCATATGTACTTACACCAACGTTTGATCAAACATTTAACATTGAAATATCTAATGGTGTATAGGCATAGGTTTAAAAACATGATGCCTAAGAAGGTAAGAAGGTCAAAGAGGAAGGGGCCAAAATAAGAAGCAATGCTAGAATTTAATCCTATGTATAATGACAACAATCCTAGCATAGGAGTCCCATGTGAACACTCTTTTGGAAATATTTTTTAGACATAGCAAAGAGTAGCTCCACCTATTGAGTCAACTCTTAGCAATTAATCATCAATTATATGGTGTAGTTGTCACAATTGCATAGTATTGAAGTCAGGGAAAATATTTTTTCATGTCATGATGTTATAAGCTAGATGTAAAGCAATCCAATACCAAGAAGAAATTTATTTATTTTAACTATCAAAGATGGGTTAACTCATAAGTGCCCTAAACTTTGAAGATGATATACAAAGTGCCTTATATGCAAACCATGTTGGATAAAGACTTCGTGCAAGAATTCACCAGCACACACAATATGGTTAAGGTGATTTATAATTGGAGGGATACTGAGAAGATGCTCCACAAACGCCCCTCCATTGTTTATCCTATTGTCTCCCAAGTCATCCCTACTCTTACAAGGGTGAATGTTGAGGCATAATGTGTAGAAGCACTATCTTGTGCCGGTCTCGACATTTGATCGAGTTCTCAAGCCAAAGGGAGGTTACCCTAAAGTCTCCTAAATATATGTTATATGTAGGTCAAATTCTATTTACTGCAAGACATAGGGTGGTGCATAATGATTGCCTCTGTAATTTTTGGAAGATGATTTGTATATTAGGTGTGGTGAAAGAAAAAAATACTGAATGATGTTATAAAACTCATTGACATGATGTATAAGGGCACCTTAATCATGTTTCCATTCTCATAGGACATACTAAAAATATGATACAATCAAATCATAAGAGGAGGTCTAACAATGACTTACCTACTACACATGTTCATGAGACATAAAATCAAATGGGCATGGTAAGCACAAATCGATCAATTCATTCAACACAAATCAAGACAAAATATGGAGGAAACCAACATAACTCTATTAGATGTCATTCATTTACAAGTGGCATTGTGTATTGATCTTAATTAGAGAATACATTCAATAGTTATTTAAATTACAGTTAGGGCACTAGATGGGGACTATAAAATCTTAATCGTGGGCATCTAATGTTTTCCTTCACAAAATTTGGAGCTTACATTTATGCTTACAAGGAGCAAGAGAGTAACCCTCCTAACACAAAGCCAACAAAATTAATCAACTCTCTCAAAATTCTAGCAACATTATGGTGTACAATTTTTTGATCCTTTATCTTGGTGTTGAGCTCTCCCTGAGGTTTTATTTGCACCTAATGTCTAATATATGATCCTTGGCCCTTATAGAGCGGTTGGAGGGTTATCCAATTTGTATTTAATCCATATTGTCCTAGTCTGAAAATGTCATTAATGGGAGTTGACCATCTTATTTTAGGACCATTTTTTGCAATCTCTCAACTTCTACAACCAATTGATTTCCTTAATAAAACATTGGTTGAGGAAAGTATTATCTATGGTACCTGTAGAAAAAAACCATCCATGTGCTTGGTATGGACATGAATGTTGCATTTACCCCATATGGATTATGTTAGATGCCACTTATTACTCTATTGGTGAAACATGCAATCTCATCTTTGTTTCATGGCATTCAGTATTCATTTCCTAATTCAACATAGAGGTAGTTGGTTAGAATGTTGGTAGAAATAGTAGTGTGCCTAAGAATTTTAAATTCATCCCCGAGCCTCTTTCATTGATTAAATAATTGCATTAGAAAAATATCCATTGAATCCCCTTATGAATTATTTGAAAGGGGCATGTGGTAGCTTGGGATTAGTCATAAACATTCAATGATGAGTTTTTTTGTATGACTTCTTGGAGGACACATGGTAGGCTCTTATGATGTAACCTACATCATATTAGTTCAAAAGATGCAACTATCAAGCCATCCACCCTCCTTTGAACATATTACATAATAATATTAAAAGCACTTAATAGTTCATCAAGAAATTTTGAAAGAAAAACTTAACAATTTTCAAAAGCTCCCAATCGTTCATCGTACAAATTTGAAAGAACAACCGTTGAAACCGATTTGATATGCTATTAGAAAAACTTGAAAAAACATATTTCAAAATTCCACAATGGTGCATTAATCTAACTCAAAAATAAGAATTCATCAAATTTTTAAATCTCTCAATATTTCATGAGATGAATTTAGAAGAACAAATTTTGGAACCTACCAGTTGACCAACTTCCAACAAACATATTCAAAAACCTCCTAATTGGACAATTCGAAAGAACATATTTTGGAAACTCTTGATAAACCATGGACAACTCAAAAAAGGAACTTTTGAAATCCTTTTATTGTTAATTAAGCCGACTCAAAATAAGAACTTAACAATCTTCAAAATTTCCCTATAGTTCATTGGCCAATTTTGAAAGAAAACTTATGGAACCTCCTGATATGCCATCAAACCATTTTGAAAAACGGACTTTCAAATGCCTTTGATAGTTCAACAAGTTTATTAAAAAAACACTTATCAATTTTTCAAAGTTCTTGATACTTCATTAGAAATATATGAAAGAACATAGTTTGAAATATCCCAATAGGCCATCGAGCACTTGGAAAAAGAACTTTCAAAATCTCTTAATAGTTCATAGAGCTCGATAGAAAGAAGGAATTAACAACTTTCAAATTTTCTGGATAGTTCATTATCCTACTTTGGAAATTCAACTTTTAGAAACTCCTTATAGCTTACCAAGACATTTTCAAAGGAAAAAAGACTTTCAAAATCCTTCGATAGTTCATCGATATAAATCAAAACAAGAACTTAACATTTTTTAAATTCTTTAAGAATTCATTGGACAACTTCAAAATAACATATTTTTGAACCTATCAATAGTTAATTGGGTGAAATCAAAAGAAAAACTCAAGAACTTATAAATGCTCGTGATAGTTAATAGCCCTTCACTGAAGGGTTTTGCTTTTGGTTATTTCATGGATATTTCCATTCATACTTTATTCAGAGGAATTTAGCAAGGTGTTTAGGAAATACTCAACTATGGATGGGCATGATGTAGGCTCGTTGTGGCTAGTGGAAAACTTCAAGGGATCCAAAACAATTCAGATAGGGAAAAATTGTTAAACTTATCCAAAACAGGGGGAATTTATCAATCAATTTAGGGAATTCATGAAATGACCCTAAAGATGAAAATTTTCAATGGGGTATCCCAAGGGGACAACATATCCCATGAATCAATTGAAAAAAACAATCATGGATTCAGTTATCCCACTTAGTAGATTGTATGGGGAAATGAATTACTCATAGTTGAATGACCATTTGGTCTTTCTCAAACATTTCATCATCACCAAGGGGGCCGTGCTCAGTTAGGAATTATTTTTTCAAGTAATATCAATGCTTCCATCAAAATTTGCTTGGAGTATATAACTAAATAAAATATTACAAAGCAAATAAATATAGTGCAACCAACTTCATGGATTTCGCTCATATGTCGAGAGACCAGGTGATACAGTTGGTGCATCATTATTATCATCATGTTCATGTTTTTAAAGACTTATCATCCATCATAATGGTAGTAAAAACCAACTAGAATGGTGAGTGGTTGATCTAGAAGAGAATAAACAACAATTGAGTGAGATTGCATATTGGAAAGAGAAGCATAAGCCCATTCTAGCTAATATGAAAACACTCAACCACAATGAATGAACCTTTATATCCTATAGCTTAGACATGTTGAATTTACTCTCCTAGATGCATTGGACGATACGGATGTTACCACATGATAGTGAAGAATATTTGGAAATTGCAGAACCAAATAGAATCTCAAATCTCTAGAGTGAGAATGAGTCCTTGTTTCTTATAACTCCATAGGGTTAATGAGGTTAATGTGAAAATACATGGAAGATAAGAACTAACAAGCCTTTCGAGTTACAAATATCTCCCACTAAAAAATGGACACTTTTGTAGAAGAACCATGCATGGATACAGAGTTCTTAATGGACTATGCACAAAGAATGGGCCTTGTTAATGAACATATAAGAGAATTTGTCTTTATAAAGTCAAAAGAATGCGATTATAAATATTGAATAATTCTTTTGATTTAAAATAGACATATGAAAGGATAAAAGGGTGTATGGGCAGTTAAGAAGAGAGGTGAAGAGTCATATTTTGGAAGGCAGGCTTGATCTTTCCTTATTAGTCCCTGTGAGACAAGGACTCTATGAATCAGCTAGTCTTTGTTTTAATTAGCCCACACCAAAACCAAGACATATTTTAAACACTTTTTCTATGTTTTGAATATTAAATTCTTAATTAAACCTTTTATTCCACCAATAGCTATATCATTTTTCTCCCCTAATGAGCCAATTCTTCCTCTTATTTGGCCTTAGATTGAGGCCGGAGTAACGATTGTACATGTTAAAAGATAATGCTAAGAATTACTCTAACATTAGACTCTAACATTAAATGTTATAATACTATGGATTACATTGATACTCCGTTTGTTGTGTAGGTACAATGATATGTGGGAGTTCTTTCAACATGCTTATCTTTTAGATGTTCTCGTTCAACAGATGTTATGGATTTCATGCAATAGATGTTCTAGTACTATGGTTTACAACGATACTTTGGATTTTTCTCTTGCATGAAGAGTAGCCTCAACATTCTGTAGAAAAAGTCACAACAAATAGAGCACAAATAGAGCAAGGCATAAGGATTCCGCATACATACTGCCATTCAAAATTGTTATCCTAAAATATGCATATTTATTGGATGCTTCAACCATTCAGAGCTCTTGAAACAAGTCATTGCTGATGATTGTTAGTCGCAAGTGTTGATTTCGATGATTACCTTGTTTAATTTTGAAATCTCCCCATAAAACAAGGGCTAATATTGAAATCTCCATGGAAGAGCTAATCATACTATTGTGTGCTTCTTAATTAGCAATAGTTTGCTATTTTTAAGACGCAGTACAATTAGACTAAGTTCTAGGTTATAGTTAAATAGGTTATACTAAGCTATGTTGAAGTGTGTAATCTCCCCCGTAGTTAGTTAGTGAGTTAGGTCACAAATTAGGTCAAGCTACTATTGTCATTTGTATTTCCTATTTAAACAACTCTTAATAATGAGAAGGTATCTAATCTGCCCATTGTGCTTCTTCAGCTTCATTCTATTGTTTCGCATGGTATCAGAGCTTACGACCTCATCCATCCATTGTTGGGGTAAGCCTTTTCACAGAGTGGAGAGCACTCTCACTCAGAAGCCATTTAGAAGTGGCTTTCCTATGAAGCTAGGGCACTATATTTTAATTTTATTTTCAAGATCTTATTTTCTGTGATTTGCATTAGATCTGATAGTGAGCATTGTATTTGCATGGATTATTAAAATAAAAAAGGGTGAAGATATACAAAATCCATGGAGGACTGGGCTCACCAGATCTGACCCAACGCTCACGTGGAGATCTAACCCAGTGCTCAGTTTTCCAGAGCTCGCAACTTCAATAAAAAAAATGTGGAGTGAACCAGATCATGTTACCCACGCAGCGTATGCATACCTTTCTCGTCTTACCCAGGAAGCGTTCCAAATCATTTTCCTAGATCTCATTTGTTTCTATTTTTTTTCCCAAATCTGATTTGTTTTTCTTTTTTCCAAAACCCTAAAACCAAAAAACATGGGAAGAAATAGCCAGTGAGCTTGCACAGCATTTTTTTTAAGGGTTACCTCTCATGGCCACCTCTCTTTTCACATAGTAGAAAAGCGGTGCCACCACCTCTTGTGTAGAGGAGAAAAGTGGTGCTACTGCACTGTTGGTACTTGGAAAAAGTAGTGAACTGTCGAGTCTTACACCGATTCCCGACACCGTGGCTGGCCAATGCTCATTGCCCGATCACTTGGAGTGGTACTATGTTTTTTTATATTTTTTTTATTAAAAAAAGGGATTTGTTCGTGTATATTAAAAAAAAGGGCCAAGCAAGTTTTTTTTTATATTAAAAAAAAGAGCAAGGGAAATTTTTTTTTTTTAATCATATTCGATGGCTAATATGAGCTCTTTGAAGCTGATCTCCGGACTTGTTCTAACCGGATCTAACTATGAATTTTGGTATATCAAAATGAAGACATTTTTGCAACTCAACAAATGTTGGGATATGGTGGAAACTGAGTTAAAAGAACCTGTAGCAGCTACTCTGGCCGCAATGAATAATACCCAGAAGAATGCTCTCAAAGCTCGTTGAGACCGAGATCTCAGAGCCACATGGATGATTCAAATTTGCATTGGGGAGTCCATTTTCCCATGGATCTCAAGTGCTACCTGCGCACATCAAGCTTGGAATCTGCTGGCATCGGCCTACAAGGGAACCAATTGCGTTAAAACGGTAAGACTGCAAACCCTACACCTTCAATTTGAAAGTTTGAAGATGAAAGAGTCAGAAAATGTGGATCAGTTCATGACTAGGGTTTCAGGTATTGTGACCCAATTTCAAACCTATGGTGAAGCGCTAGAAAAAATGATCGTTGTTCAAAAGATTCTTCAGTGTCTCACCAAGAAGTTTGCTATGGTAGTGATTGCCATAGAAGAAGCAAAAGATCTGTCTAAGTTCACCCTAGAAGAGTTGACTGGATCTCTTCTATCTCATGAAGTGCGATTCACTCAAGAAGAAGAATTGTTGACCAATGAATTCATCACCTAGGCTTCCCTCAACAAAGGTCGAGGCCGAGGAGGATGAGGTAGAGGAAGAAGAGGCCGATGGTCTCGATCTACAGAAGACAAAACTAGTCACAATCATGAACACTCAGAGCATTTAGAATACTCTCACAACTCTCAAGGTCAAAGGGCAAGAGGCAAGAGATGGACCAATAAGTCCAATGTTCATTGTAACTACTACAAGAAGTATGGGCACTATGAACGAGAATGCAGAAAGAAGCAAGTGGACTAGAACAATAACAAGAAAAATGGCAGAGCCAATGTCTCCAAAGAAGAAGAAGGCTCATCAGAGCTGATGTTTCTGTCTTATCAAGAAACTGAAGAACACTGCAGCTCAGATCTATGGCTACTAGATAGCGGTTACAACAATCACATGGCAGGTAACAAGTCACTATTCTCTAGTCTAGATTCCTCTGTTGTCACGAATATCAAGCTAGGAGATGACTCTCTGGTTCTAGAAAAAGGAAAAGGTATTATTCCTGTACTTACTAAGCAAAATGAAAAAATGCCCATTCATGAGGTGTTTTATGTACCTCATTTGACTGTAAATTTGATCAATATAGGTCAATTACTTCAGAATAAGTATGATGTTAGGTTTCTTGATACATACTGTGCTATCTATGATAAACCTCCTAGTAAGAGACTCATAGCCAAAGTTGAAATGACCAAGAATAGAATCTTTCCTCTTAGTCTTAGGAGTGCCAACCTACCACATCCTGTAGCTCATACACTTTCCAGTGAAGATGAATCCTAGTTATGGAACTGTAGATTCGGTCATCTTCCCTTCAAGAGTCTCAATCTCCTGCATAAACACTCAATGGTCAAAGGATTATCGATTATTCATAAACAATCCAACACCCGTGAGGATTGTATCACTGGTAAACTTCATAGGGACAATTTCCCCTCTTCCACATATCGAGCCAAAGAGCAACTTGAGTTAGTTCATACAGACCTCTGTGGACCCATGCAAACCCAATCCATAGGAAGCAGTTTTTATTTTATGGCCTTTATTGATGATTTTACAGCAAAACATGGATTTATTTTCTCAAGCACAAATGAGAGACCTTCTCAAAGTTTAAAAAGTTCAAGGCTCTCACTGAGAAGCAGTGTGGAAAGTCCATTAAAATGCTCAGGTCAGATGGTGGAGGTGAATATGATTCACATGAGTTTTCAGACTTTTGTAAGCAGCATGGCATCCAAAGACAGTTCACCACTAGATACACTCCACATCATAATGGAGTTGCTAAACGGAAGAACCCGACCATCATGAACATGGCCTATAGCATGATGTCACACAAGAAGCTGTCAAATGAGTATTGGGCTGAAGCTGTTGGATGCTTAGTCTATTTGCTCAACAGATCACCCACAGTGACTATTCAAGACAAGATTCCTGAAGAAGCATGGAGTGGCACTAAGACTAGTGTCTCACATCTCAGAATCTTTGGTTATGTTTCCTTTTCAAGAAAGTTAGACAAGAAAATTGAGCACTGCATTTTCACTGGTTATAGTGAACAACAAGGCATACAAGCTATACAATTTTTTCACCAAGAATCTTGTGGTGAGCAGAGATGTAAAGTTCATTGAAGAAAAATGTTGGACTGATCCTTAATACATACAACATGAAGAACGCTCATATCAGAAAGATCTACCTATCAGACTTCCAATATTGGAGGTACAACAACAAGAAGATGCAGTAGATGGTCCACCACAGAAATAGAAAACCAAAAGCTTGAGAGAGTTATATGAATAGACTCCAATTCTTGATGGGCAACTTTAGTTTGCTCTCTTATCCTGTCAGCCCACATCTTTTAATGAAGCTGTGAAGGATGCACGGTGGGTAAAAGCCATGAATGAAGAGATTGATGCAATAGAGAAAAATCAGACTTGGGATCTTATTGACATCCTTGCAGACAAAACCACTATTGGAGTCAAATGGGTCTATAAGACCAAATTGAATGAAAAAGGAGAACTTGAAAAGCACAAGGCAAGGTTGGTTGCCAAAGGTTATGCACAGAAGTATGGTATAGATTATGATGAAACCTTTACTCCTGTAGCAAGGGTGGATATCATCAGAGCTATACTTTCCATTGCAGCACAAAATCAATGGCCTGTGTATCAAATGGATGTAAAATCTGCCTTTCTTAATGGCATTCTTGAAGAAGAAGTTTATGTAGACCAGCCACCTAGTTATATTGTCAAGGGTCATGAAGACAAAGTTTATAAGCTGAAAAAGGCCTTGTATGGTCTAAATTAAGCTCCACGAGCTTGGTACAATAGGATTGACTCCTACCTCATCAACAATGGTTTCAACAGAAGCAACAATGAACCCACTCTGTATGTCAAACAAGAGCAAGGTAAAATATTGATGGTATGTCTTTATGTTGATGACATGATTTACACTGGTAATTTGATGCTTGAAGATTTCAGTACAATCATGAAAAATGATTTTGAAATAACTGATCTAGGACTGATGAAGTACTTCCTTGGCCTAGAAGTTACTCAAACTGATAAAGGTATTTTTATCTGCCAGCATAAGTATGCTTCTGATATTTTTCAGAGATTTAGAATGGATAAATGTAAACCAACAGAAACCCCTAGAGCTCTTGGCACCAAGTTAACCAAGAATGGTGATGAACTAGCAGTAAACAATACACTCTATAAACAAATGGTAGGCATTTTAATGTATTTAACTGTAACTAGACCTTATTTGATGTATGCTATCAGTCTTATTTCCAGATTTATGGAGTCTCCCAAAGACTCTCACTAGAACGTTGGAAAAAGAATACTGAGATATGTTGTAGGCACACTTGGATATGGCCTCTGGTACACTCATCCACCAAAAAGTATTCTTACAGGTACATTAATAGTGATTTTGTAGGTAGTCTTGATGATAGGAAAAACATTTCTGGTTATGCTTTCCATTTGAGTACAAATCTGATCTCTTGGGCATCTTAGAAACAGCCCATTGTGAGCATGTCTTATGCAAAAGAAGAATATGTAGCAGCCACCACAACAACTTGCCATGTAGTTTGGCTAAGAAGACCGTTAAAGGATATGGGACACACTGCAAAAGATCCCACTTCTATTTTCTGTGATAATAACTATGTAATACAATTGTCTAAACATAATGTGTTCCATAGAAAAAGAAAACACATTGACACTGGCTATCATTTCATTCGTGAGTTAGTCAATGACAGACAAATTTCTTTACTATTTTGTGGCTCTGAGGAGTAGTTAGCTGACATGTTCACCAAACCACTGAGAACATCTGCATTTGTATATCAGAGAGAGCACTTAGGCATAGACAATGTTGATGATGTACTGCCAGTTAAAATTAAGAGGGTTTGTTGAAGAGTGTAATCTCACCGGTAGTTAGTTAGTGAGTTAGGTCACGAGTTAGGTCAAGCTACTATTGTCATTTGTATTTCCTATTTAAACAGCTCTTAATAATGAGAAGGCATCTAATCTGCCAATTGTGCTTCTCCGACTTCATTCTATTGTTTCACAAGCTAGAATACAAACGTTTTGCTTTCAACAAGTCAAGAATTTTAGGCAATAGAGACACCTTTTGTACTATATCAGCACCAACACATTCATCTAGCTCTTATATGGATTGTTTTATAACACAATCCCTTCTTGAATTTCAAAAAATAAATGCCACTCCTCCATAAATCTTTGCAATTGATAAACAATCCCTTCTTGAATTTCAAAAAATAACTGCCACTTTGCCATAAATTTTTATAGCACAATCCCTTCTTTGAATTTCAAAAAATAACAAATAAAAGTTCGTACAAACCTTAATAACTGCCACTCCTCGAGAAATATTTGCAATTCTTTTGGACAATTTTTCAATGTCATAGATGGAATATGTCTCTCCTATCTCACTTTTAATATGTGCAATTCTTGGCTCGATTTAATTTTTACTCGCAAGATCGGATATTTTTAATATGACTTGTGATTATCCTCTATACTCTTTCTAAACTAATCTAATAGTACTTTACCAAAGCTAATCTCTATCCTAGCAGGCATGGAATCAATAAGCATAGGTGGAAGTTGTTAATTCAAAAGCTTGCCAAATAAATAAGGGGCAAGCTCTAAGCAAGCAATAAGGGAGAAGGGAAGCAAACGTCCAACATGCAGTCACTTAACATGACAATGTTCAGCTTGTATTTGCTTAGATAAATACACACCTCTCATTTTCTCATCGTTATAGATGTAATGTATGACTAATATTTGAATGGGAAGAAATACAATATCTGACGAAACAATACTAGCTATAAAATATTTTAAAATGACTGAATAAGTTGTTTAAACTTGGAGTCTATTAACTAGCTTGTGGCAGAGTAATGATGTTGTGCATGCTCATTGTTAGCTGTTAGATCTCAACTTCTTGAGATTCAATAGCTAGCAATGAGCCTACCATATTAATCATTGCTTTGCCACAGAGCTGATTAATTTTGTCCTTCAAATTAACCACAAACTCTTGTCAATTTTTTATTTCACTTAAATCTTTAAATCCTTTTAAAACCTTATAGCTTCATTCTAAAGAAACAAATAACATTTGAATGACTGATAAAAGTTGGATCTGTCTTACTATGTTATCTACATTTCCAAGTCAAGTCAAAATCATGAAGAAATGAAATAATTAGTCTTAGTGCATTTGTCTTTTTTAATCAAGGGCAGAGTTCTCCAATGCCTTTATTTTGCTCACTTACATCAAATATATATGGCTTTCTTCCTCATTCTTCTCTTGAAGTTCTTGATTAAATTCCCTATTTACCTCGAACTAAATTCATGATAATATTGACAGGTCATTATACTTGAATGTCCAATCTAATTTTCAATGTGAAAGTATCATAAAAGTAAAATCGGGTTGCCAATGGTCTTTCAAAGATTCGATGGTTAAATAACATCATGGGGATTCAAGGAAAACATTAATTTTAAAAAGTAAAAAAATTAGTTTTTAAACCTATGTAATTTCAACACTTTGGTTGTTATATATCTTAGTCAATGTACTTAGCAATATTGGAATATACATATCTTATGAGAGACACTAAATTCTCATTAATATTGTAGAATATTATATATATTTTTCAAATAGTGATTTTATGGAAAATTTTATATGGTTCAAACACTAAAATCTTATTACTGCTCGGAATGTTAGTTGATAAGCAAAGGGTTTATACTTGGTTCAACCACCTTCAGGTCACCTTACTTTTTCTATATTTAAAGGGATCATTGGGATATGACAACTAACATAATTCTAAACGTAAATTAGCCAAGAGTGCTTGGTTCTCCACACGGTGAAAGCAATGGCCACCCATAGCAAGAGGGGAAAATCAAACAAAGTAGAAGACGACACGCGGATTCCATGCACACATTGGTCATGTATATCGCCCATGTGCCTATCCATGTAGACTTGATATATCATTTCCTTGTTATGATGGTATTTTTTATCATTTCACTTTTATCATTCTCAATGACAATAAATTTGCATTGTCTATGGTAACTCCAAGCTCTGAAAGCAATGGGATAGTACCTTGAAGAGATGCTTGTTGTGTAAAATTCGACCAATTTGTGCATGAATCAAACTAGCCTGAGGAAAATATAACACATCTGGAAATAATTTCAAAACTCAAATCCTTGGCAACGGACTAACTTTAACGTTTGGTGTGCTAATTCAAATAATAAAATGCAAGAACTTGGTATCTTGTAGAACATTCTTGTGCATTAAGTCATTGTGATAAAACAAATATGGGTGAGATATGGGATTTGAATGTCATGTGGACATCTTTTTCAGCCCAATGTTCTCTGTCTCAAAGGTAACAATCTATTCAATGAAGTGGGTATAGGATAGGTAACAATATATTCAATGAAATGAATGTGATAAGTTTATTACATAACCATAGTCAATAGTCTTGTGAATGTTGTTGTATTTCTAGTTATATCTATTGACATCTTTTCTAATATTTGTACAACATATCAAATAAATTTTTAATGATCTTCCATGAACTTATAATTTGATTATGTTAATAGAACATTCATTTGTGTTCTTGAAGAATTGTATACCTGCTCTCATTTTTTGCTCATAGGGGGGTTACTCAATTTCCCAAACAACAACATGCTTTAAACAAGCTAATTTGACGCTTCCTCCTGACATTCCATCTAGCCCAAGGTTTTTTATGTTTATATTGAAAATAACCGAATTGAGTTTATATGGGTCTACACTCATTAAAAATTGGGTGATTACATGGCTTGGGTGCTCAAAGACCATCCTTAGTGATCATGGAACTGTTCAGCTTCTTAGAAGTTCTACTCTAATATATTCAGTGTTTTCTAGTGACAAATATACCTCGTTTAACTAGCTATGATACTCGTTTGTGGACTTCTTGAGATTCTTAGATTTTTAACTCTCTGCTAGATTCAATCTAATATAGTGAGTGTTTTCTGGTGAGAGAGATACCTAGTTAAACTACCTATTATACTGGTATGCCATGTGTATGCCATTTTGGTTTCTTAAAAGGTAGAGATTGACAATATAACTTGGTGCTGAATTTTAGATTTTGGCGATTTTTTTTGTTGTAAAGAGGTCATACTAATTTTAACTATGTCTTAAAATCTTGATCATGGTAATTATAGTTCATCTTTTATTATTATTATGAACAATTTCTTAGCTAAAAGAGGGTTTGTTAACCATGTGGCTGACTCACCATAAAACACTCTCAACAAACATGCTTTAATCCATATAAATTCCATAGCCCATAACTTTTTGTTTGTGGACACTTCATTCAAAATGAAATACTAGAGGAACAAGTTGTATTGTAAAATGCAAATTGCTTGCAATTTCTTTCAAAAGTTAACATCTCATGGTAATTATAGTAACTACCCCATGTACAAACATGAAAACCAGAGCCATATCAACTAGAGGAAACAAGATAAAAATGAGACTACCATTTGCATTTGTGAAAAGGAGTTGAATTTAGAAAGAAAACATGAAGTTACGAATTGCGTCATTCATACTTGATTCACATTTGGGAAATATATTTCACGTCATAATGAAACTCCTACATGATAAATAGGGAACATGCCTCACACTAACAACTACCATGTCAACTTTTGATTAAAATTAACTTCCAAACATAATCAACAATATCTAGACCATAATTTTTATAGATACTCGAAAACTTAACCACCAAACCATCTTTATGGGATCTATTAAAATTGACATATTAACAAGTGTGCACCATATAAAATTTGGCATACTAAAGAGTGTGCACCATATAATATTCTGTGTCAATCATTGTGCAAACCTCCTGAAATATATGATGTAAATGTTGTTGAGAAAATAAGACATTGTAAATCTTCCCAAGTGATT
>LPNX011212522.1:8294-66321 GCA_001517045.1 Pseudotsuga menziesii
TGGTATAATTATTTTCCCTGTGTAGGTTGCAGGAACAGAGGATGGTATTAAGGAACCCCGAGCTACATTCTCAGCTTGTTTTGGAGCAGCATTCATTATGCTCCACCCAACAAAGTACGCTTCAATGCTTGCACAAAAAATGAAGCAGCATGGCACTACTGCCTGTTTGGTTAATACTGGGTGGTCTGGAGGGAGCTATGGGGTTGGTAGGAGAATAAAGTTGGCATATACACAAAGCATCATTGATGCAATTCACAATGGATCTCTGCTTCAGGCTAATTATAGCCAGACCTCCATATTTGGCCTCAATGTTCCAGACAAGGTGGAGGGTGTACCTGCTGAAATATTTCGTCCCGAGAACATGGTAAACTTTAATTAGTTAAGAACCGCTTCATGTATTTATTATGATTGTGGGAAAGTTCGCTTTCTGACCAAATTGTTAACCTGTACAGTGGGAAAACAGTCTTGAATACGCGGATACTCTGCAAAAGCTTGCACGTCTGTTCAAGAATAACTTCGAGAAATTCGTGGATTACAAAATAGGAGATGACTCCACTCTTGCTCAACAAATCCTGGCCACTGGTCCACAATAAACTGTCTGAACTGAATTGAGATTTTAGCATGGCTTAGCTGGATGTCCAATTTTGCACATGGGCTTTTCAATTTTCCACCTGGTGTGCGTCCTGTACCAATTTTGAAATATTTTTTTTTTTTTTAAAATTCCCTTCCGTCGCTTAAGCGACAGTTCTTGATGTCGCTTATCCGACGGTTGCTCTCTATAACCGTCACTTAAGCGACGGATCCTCCATCTTTTTTGCAATATTTTTTTTTTTTAAATTGACTAACCGTCACTTATCCGACGGACCTTCTGTCGCTTAACCGACGGCATGAAGG
Organism: Pseudotsuga menziesii; assembly: GCA_001517045.1. Classification (NCBI taxonomy): domain Eukaryota; kingdom Viridiplantae; phylum Streptophyta; class Pinopsida; order Pinales; family Pinaceae; genus Pseudotsuga; species Pseudotsuga menziesii. Next base: position 9,189 of record LPNX011212522.1, read on the forward strand.
TTATTTTCTCAAAACAAATTCACTACCGTCGAAGATATCCTGTCGCTTAACCGACGCTTTAAATTTAACCGATGGTTACTAAAGTGTTGCTTAAACGACGGTTACTTAAGTGTCGGCTAACCGATGACAAGTTTCCAACGCTTAAAAAAAAATCAAAGTGTCGTACATGCGACAGGAAAGTGTCGAAAGTCCGACATGACGACCGTCAGATTTTTGGTCGAAATGTAGTAGTGAGAGCTCTAAAGAAGGACTAGTGAGAGTGTTAGAAAATGAAATTTAACCTGTGATTCAAAAAGATTAAGTGGATGAGAAGACAAGTGCCTTATGAGATGAAACAGGAGATCAAAACAATGGAATGAGACCCAAAATCAAAACTTGGAAAGGATTAGGCAAGCTCACCGTTTTTTATCTAAAATGCACGATTTTTGGCGAAACGAATTGGGATTTTTTGCGAATTTAAAATTAAAGATTTGTTAACATTTTAGGATAATTTCTAGAATCTGGAAAATAGCAGAAAATTGCATAAAATCAGTAAAAAAACAGAAAATACAAGATTGCACGTTTTTCGAGAAAAAAGTAAAAAAAAAATTTGAAAAAATTTGAAAATTTTCTGATTTTTTAATGAATTTCCAGAATTTAGAATTAACAGAAAAAAAAGTAAAAAATCAGCCCAAAAAACAGTGAGCTTGAAATGGCATGCTTTTCGAGAAAAAGTCAAAAAATTTAAAAAAAATGAAATTTTTGAAAAATTTCTGATTTTTTAATGAATTTCCATAATTTAGAATTAATGAAAAATACAAAAAACCAGCAAGCCCAAAAAATGGAAAATTTGCATGCTTTTCAAGAAAACTCATGCACGTTTTCCAAGGAAAAAAGAAAGATGGAAAAAAGGAAATGAAACTAGATCTTTAAAAATGGACCTTTAGAAAGATGGATCTAGCTTTGAAAAAGTAGATCTAAGGCTAAAAAGCCTAGATCTAACTTAGTAGAAGCCAAGCAAGCTTAAAATAAATATTTAAATGACTTGATAACTTCTACAAAACTGGAAAAGAGGTAAGATAGAACCTTGAAAATAGAGATCCACTTGTAGCAATCAAAGTAACCAGTAGATTTTTTTAAGTTTTTTTGGAGAAGGCAAGAAAGATCTGGAACCGCTTGCAACCCTGCAAAAAAAATATTAATAATGGAACACTTGTATGTTTAGGTATTAGATGCTGAAATCTCCTGCTAGATGCAATCCTTGAAGACACAAACACTCAATGCAGATTTGATTAGAAGCCTAAGTACTAGATTGTTAGTCTTCAATAAAAATAATAATCAAATTGCAATACAAGGGTAGGGTGAAAGAGATATTACTTCACATAGGATGAAGACACAATGCCAAAATCCCATCAAGTGACCTCCAAAGTATCAATATTTTATTAACAAAAGAATCTTACAAAATCCAACAGAGTTTCTATGCCAAACTCTCCTCTTCCAATAGAGCTGAAAGAGCCTCTATTTAACAAATGAGAGAGTGCTAAAACCCTAAAACAAAAAAAACAACCCTAACCAGCTTAGCTACCTAACAAAGAGCTCAAACCTAAACCGGAGAACCGGGAGTAAGGAGAGGCATCCACCCAGGCAAGGCGCCCCCACTCCAAACCTGTGCACTAAAAACAATCCAAGGATAAGGCCACACGTGTGATGTAGGTAAGCTCATCCTTAGGTCTAGCTGGAGCCTCCGTTAGGTTTGGGAAGTCCACTAATGGTGCGAGCTTTAGTCTTCACCTTGATCAAATTACCGGACCAATGAGTGCTCACCATCTCATCTTTAGCTAGAGATGACATGTCTGCTAAATGATAATAAATTAATTGCTCTCTTAATGATGACTCATGCTGAGTTATGATAACTCCAATCATCATAAGTGCTCCATGAGATGTCATTTAGCCTTTTCTTTTACTGAATTGGGATTAATTTGGAGAGTTTTAGTCTTCTCCAAAATAATCATTTTTTTTAATAAAAATCATTTTTTTACTAAAAATCATTTTTTTACTCAAAACTGACTCTTTTGAGTAAAAAGGCATTATGTGTCCGATTGCCGATCTGAAAGTTGGCTCTGACTGGCTGGCTGATCAAGAATGATTTTTGGCTTAGGTTTAAAGCCTTCGATCACTAAATTCTGAGTCCAAATCATGAACGGGTTTTTTCCATTTAATTTATGGAAAAATTAACCCAAAAAAACTTAGGAAAAGTAATTAAAAATTAAAAAATTAAAAAAAATATTTCACTGTTCGAAAAAGATTTTTTCGATTTTTTTTTATGTGTCCAGAAGACTTAGGACATGACCATGATCTATCTAAATAATGTCTAGTAGGCTTATAACACTCAGTTGGGCTCTAATAACCCCCCAAGGCCCAAAATTTGACATCGGGCATTCCAGCTTTGGAGGAAGCAGGAGAAAACCTCGTCAATTATACTCGGCTGAAGGCAGAGCATAATTGTTAGGGGAAAAAAACTCCCTGGAATACCCTATTTGAGATTCTATGTCTCAGAAGACCGAACCACTCAAAAATATCCTACTAGCACATTTTATTACAAACCCTGCGGGGCCATAGTCAAAATTATTCAAATAAAAAGGTGACTAGACAATATTCGCTAGACAAGCAGACGGATCGACCGATACACTGGAATTAGAATTTGCACAAGTCTGTCAACCAGTGGCTCCTCAGGTAACCCAACTTATGGTACAAAAAGTTGGATAACAGGTTTCAGTGTATAACTACTTCCTATAGGCGTATTTCGATACCTTTGTGGTGAGTTAGAGGTTGGGGAATTACGTCCCCTACGGTAGTTAGTAGGGACTTCAATAAGTTTTCTTGTCTTAACAAAGATACACTGAGGATCTCTAAGTATGCTCATGAAAAAAATTAAACTAAAGAAAACCTATGCTACTACTATTGTTGTATTTGGGGGTGCCTGTTATAATAGATACGCAGGTTCTTACCTCTCGTCTTACCGCTCGCCCGTCACCAACCTATTGCTAAGCCTCATACAAAATTCTATCTATTCTACCTTACATAACAATTCCTCGGCAGTGGCACCAAAAGTGTTGGGTTTTATAATGTCTAAATTAATTCACCTAATCTTCAATTATCGACCGGGGTTGGTAGGCTTAGAGTTGATAAAAAATATATGCAAAGGTAGAGGGGTTCTTATAATGTCATGTAAATATTTAAACAAACAAAATATCGAAATATCTTTCCAAATAAAAAACCGAGTCAAACTCATAAGAATGCAATTACTAAGGTAATTAAACTGAGACAAAATAATAAACTAAACAATTGATAATTTATTTTATAACTTTAAACTGAAATACAATCAACAATTAACTATTCAAATGGGAAACTAGGGTGCAAGGAAGACTTAACTTATAAGTAAGTAGAAAAATTAATAAATAAAACTTAATAAATGAAGCAAGTAGAAAACTTAATAAAAGGAATATCTTTAGGTTCTGTCCTACAAGTTCTTTCAACAATAACACAATGTAAAAAAGACAACTTAAGAACATACTAAGGATAACACATACAAAATTGAAATTACATGCAAAGGAATAAATTAATCTAAAGGCATAAACACAAAACAATACATCAGTAAAAAAATAAGAAACAATATTCAAGAAACAAAATACAAGACATCTTAACACATATTCAAGGTGAAAAGAAGTAAAGAAAATAATAAAACTTTATACATAACCTAAAACAATCTAACTTTAACTTCAATGTTAAATAAAACTATTATCGAACTATATCGGTCAAAACATGATTCAAACATTAACAAAACAGAACCGGAAACAATCTCAAAATACATACAAAACACTAAAAATGAAACTAAGGGCTGAATGACAGACTAAAATGTGGGTTTGAAAGGGGTGGTTGAATGGTAGTTTAAGCAGGTTGTCTGAATGACAGTCTGCACAGCTAAAATAATAAAAACTAACCCAAATAAGCTAATCTTCAGCTAAATTTGTGCAGATGCAAATCTAGTGCATAAAGACAATAAGTAAACCTACTTATTAATCAAATTCAACAATTACATAACCCTAAACAAATTCATAAACATAAGGAAAACATTGCATTTCAATAAACAAACTGGAATTTAAATTGCATAACTGATAACTGAAAATAGACAAGAAATAAACAAAACTGAATTCAAAAGAAATCTATCTATTTGCTTGGAAATAAACTGAAGAATAAACTCTAAATGAAATAACTAAAAACAAAGCTGAAAGCAAACTATGCACGCAGTTAACTATCTAATTTAGAAATAAAATTGCATTACAGAAATAATAAAACAAACTGTAAATTAAACTAGCTACAACAGTAAAATGAAAGAAACAAACAAGAAAAGAAACCTCTGGTTGATGAGGGGCCCTCTTAGAAATCAGTGGTGGTGCCTGGCTAACCTCTACTCAAATTCAATCTTCAACAACAACACATACAACTATTTATTCAGACGATGAAACTGAAATACAATGTACTCACGAACAAACTGATGAATTTTTTCTAACTCTCTGACTTTTTAGCTCTAGCTAACTGAGCTCTCACACAGGGGCTGATTTATTTAATAGTTTACAGAGATGAGCAAGTCGACCCTTTAGTGGTCGACTGCTCTCTAAATTTAGTCGATCATAAAGGCACATAATAGATCGGAGGTGAACGCACATGCATCTTCCCTTCTTCATCGCGGTTCTGGTCTTCTTCACTAGACAACAAACACACAAGCTCCTTCTTCATCATGAACGGTCTTCAGATGTGGCATACGACTCCTTCCTTAGTACAACAGGTGGATTGGTGGAAAACAAATGAGAACACATGGTGATTTTTCTAGAGCGTAGGTTAAATGCATCAACCCAACGCATGGATTGCTAATGTGGTGGCAAGCAAAGGAGGTTGCAAGTTGGCGGATAATATAGAACATGAGCTCCATCAGCCAGACACATGGACAGTAGTTTGTTTGCATGCTATTTCACATTTTAATTTCTTGAAATTAATTCTCAATAGCGTGCAGTCTGGTTAACAATATGGACAGAGAGCTAGACAACAAACTGGGTCGTGACCTAGATATGCTGGGCATCGATGTAGGGTGAACAAAGTGTTTGTTTGCTGGCGCACTTCAGGACTGTAGTCTACAACAACATGTTTCAACATCTGGAAAAATACCAACGAGTTTCGCGCAATGGACTGGATGACAAGCTGGACATGCTATGCACAAGGCAGGTTGAATGTGTTTTGCTTATTAATTTGTCCCAAAAAGATTATAAAATTTGCAAACAAATATAAAAATTAATTAATACATCAAATGTTCTTTAATAATGTCATTTTTAATTAATAAAACCATAAAAATGATAGTAATAAATAGATTTCATATAAACCTTAAATTCATACATACCTGAGCTGAATAGTGATCTACATGACATAACATATACATAAAGATAATAAAACATATGTTTAAATGATTAATTTAATTGCCAAAAATGATAACAATTCTAGGATCAACACAGTGAAAAGCCACATGTTGCTTCCATGGTCTAGGGTGACCATGGAAGGTCACAATCTATTCCTCGTGAGGTAAATGTTAAATATAGTAAATAAATATGACGTCAATAACAAAATCTTTCAATTTTTTCAGTTAACATTCAATTTTCACTGTTACCATTCACTTTTGTTGTGCTTATTGTGAATATTTCCATATGATAACATGCTTATTACATTGTGGAAGGGGTTTTCTCATCCCCATGGAGCAGAACATGTATCTCCTCCTTTGGAGGTAAAAGTAAATATTATTGCGGTACCTCATTTTTGTTTATGTTACAATTATTGACTCAACTAAATATAGTAACTAAATATGACTACACTAACTAGAAACTCCAACCCCGGAATATTTCCATGTGACAACATTCTTATTACACTATGGTAGGGGTATTCCAATGGTCATCATGGAACACAACGTGTGTCTTCTACTTACATGTTTGAGGGTAACCGTGGAAGGTCACACTCTGTGCCCCATTAGGTAAGTGTTAAATATAATAACTAAATGTAGAGATTTTTTCTGTTAACATTCAAATTCCATCGTTACCTTTCACTTTTTTCGTGCTTATTGTGAATATTTCCATATAATAACATGCTTATTACACCGTGGCAGCGGTCTACACATTGCCATGGAGCAGAACATGTATCTTCTCCATCGGAGGTAAAAGCAAATATTATTGCAATATCCCATTTTTTTTATGTTACAATTATTGACTCAACTAAATATAGTAACTAAATATGACTACAATAACTACAAACTCCAAACCCAAAAGATTTCCATGTGACAACAGGCTTATTAAACTGTGGCAGGGTTCTACCCATGTTCGTCATGGAACAGAACATGTGTCCTCTACTTCTAAGGTAAAAATAAATATTATTGCAATATCTCATTTTTTATTATGTTACAATTATTCTCATAACATTTATTTATTGATTTATTGTGTCAGGGTGGCACCAGTGGAAAGGAACCTACTGCTTCCATGGTCCAGGGTGACCGTGGAAGGTCACACTCCGTGCCCCGTTAGGTAAGTGTTAAATATAATAACTAAATGTTTTAGTTAACATTCGATTTCCACTGTTGACATTCACATTTTTTTGTGCTTATGGTGAATTATTGATTGATTTATCGTGTCAAGGTGGGGACCGTGGAAAGTCACCTGCTGCTTCCACGGTCTAGGGTGACTGTGGACAATCAACCACTAGAAGTAGATCAATACGAGGTGATTGTGGGAAGTCACCGACCACAACATTGCATCAGGTAAGTGTTAGTTCTTAATAGTAGGTAAATTTCATTACAATAACAATGTTTGAATGATGTTAAAATTATTTTTCTTAATTTTCTTGTTTGATGAATTTAGTCCAGTGCAATTGATTTGGGTGATGAGGAGCTTGAGTATGAAATTTACTATTCCATAGACCCTATGGATACTATAATTAAGGCCATCAAAAAGAAAATCATAGAAATGATTTCCTTTGCTCGCATAAAGCCCATGACACAGGAGATCGGGGAAAGGATTGAAGAGCTTAAAGAACAAATAAAATCTTATGGGGTAAGTGGCATATTCACATATTTTTTTAAGCTATGACATGATTTCATATTTGGTATTATGCTTTCTATTTTTCCAAGTGATCTGATAAAGTAAAGTTGTTCGTTTGTAAGATTTTTTACAACCTGTGACTAGAGAAACTGTCGAGACAGGTATAGGTAGTAGTGATGCTCCAATGTAGAAACAACACTGAAAAAGCAATGTACCAATGAGGTTTTTTGACACTCCTATAGTTGACCTCGAATCCATTCATGAGGGCACTGATTTTGATCAGCATGACATGCCGGAGCATGATGAGATAGAGCCTAGGACTCCACATGACTCCGGAGATGAACCTACTGTAGATGAGCGGGAAAATTTTCCTGGAGTAGAAAGAGATAAAAGCACCAAATCACTAGATCTCACCTTTCTTGTGGATGATGCTTGTGTTTCGATCAAGATTTAGAAGATTGCAGGTATTTATTAATTAATTTATTAATTTTAATCATGAAATTGAAATGGACATACGTTGAAATTATTATAAATTAATGCATTACACGTTTCTACATGAATTAGAATGACAAAGAATTGGAGTTGTTTGGCCCCACCATTCCAACACGGTGGAATTGCCAAGATAGCGCAAAGAGAGATGTATTAATAGACCACATGGTAAACTTGTTCCAAAATACCTTCAACAAGAAAGTGGTTGCAAAGTTATCTGGTGAGAATTTAAAATATACCAAGGCCCAATATAGGGATAAATTGAATCTTGACCTCAAGCATGAGCGCCCTCCCATGGTTCCGGAGAAAGAGTGTAAGGAACTCATAGAGGATGCAAAGGAGAACTAGCTAAAAAGACAAGGAAAACAACCACGGCCTGGAAAAGCAAGGTACAACATATATCATCCTTTTAGTGAAATATGCTCATTATTTTTTTCTTTTTTTCTTTTAAGCAAGAATTATGATATCTAACGTTTTTCAAAATTTTCTTATATAGGCTACCAAACACCTCCAAATCAACGAAGGATAGAGTGTAAAAGAATGGGAAAATAGACTAGGCCAGGGTGGCTATAGAAAACTAAGAGCCTGAATCATAAGAATTAAATGATTAACTACGGGGAATATTTATTTGAATGTAGTGAACAAATATCTATTTTTGATACTGGAAATTTTATATCTGTTATGCATTTTAGGGAAATCTGTTCCAAGATGTTGCCACCAAGGAAGACCTAAATCTTGGTTTCAAGTACGGTTTTAAAAGTGTCATTGAATATCGGAAAATCTTGGGGCAGAATCCAATTTCCCCAATGACGCAGATGCAGGTAAATAAAATGAATAAGGACATCATTGCAGTATACTATTAAAGTCTATTCAGTTTTTATTATATCACCCATAACTAAATATTTATGTTTTCTTTTAAGCAACAGTGCAACCACAGTAGTGAATCCTTCGGTACTCAGCACATACCAATTGATGTTGGGGTGTGCATGTCCCATGATAGTGGGGAGCATAGTGGCCATTCTGGTATGTGCTTTTTGGAAATAGAAATATTTACTGTGATTATAGATATTTATTTCCTGACATATACTTATAAATTTTCTTCTTTTAATGGAAGACCGTGAAGCTCATGAGGGTGAACCGCAAGAGGAATTAGCAAGTAGAGAAACAATTAACACAACAGTTGTCATAGCTACATATATAGGTAAAGAGAAATATTGTAACTTTAATCAAAATGATGAACTATTAATTTCAATAATATTTCAACATATCGATATGGCCATTTTCGTTGTTGCAATTCACGCCCCTTCAGAATTGCCTCCACGCCCTACTCAATGATGATACATGAGGGCATGGAAACACAAACAATAGTAGGACATGGTGTCATGTCCCCGGTTTCGACCCCGTTTGCATGATGTATATATTGTAATTAATCGTGGTGAGGAGCTCAAGGAAAAATCCCCACCATTGATTTGGCTGTGTATGTTTCGGCAATGGGGATAATTGCCGATGGTATGTTGTGCTATTCGGCACATTTTAATTTGGCATCATGTAAACCCGCACATCAATTAAAATAAACCACAACCAGCTACGGCAGTGCAACGTTGAATGAAAAGGGCATGGTTCCAAAGGATAAGGGGTGGGGGATGTCAAACCTTGGTTATGGGGGAAAAACCCATGTTTTGTCACCTTGTTGATTTTCCATCTTCCCTTGTTAACCTCTTTAATGCTTCAGCTGGTGGTTGGAGGAGTTATTGCTGAAGTGGTGGTGGTTGTAGCAGGTTGTCAGCCTTACCCACTTGCTCACTCCACCCAAGTCTGCCCATTCTTCTCCCTCACGCACTCATCCCTGGTCAGGACACTCACTCACCACGATTTTGGTTGTTTTCTCCTCACGCACAGGTTTTTGGGGGCGTTTTTGGTCTCACGCAGGTTTTCTTCCTCTCCCCCATGAGTTGCTGAGCACCCACGAACTGCAAATTCGCGTCCTTCCTGTTAGTGGTGCATCCACGGGCAAAAACAGAGCCATTTTTCCTCACGCAGGGCCTCCATTGTCTGTTCCTTTCACTGTTGGTTTGGATTGTTTAACCACGCACATGTATCCTTCTATTTGGGGCGCACATGGAGAGCTGAGAGCCGTGCTCTTGCATCCACGACTGACTGTGAAGGGTCATTCACGTTTTTGGCTGTCTCACAGATTAATTGGGTCGTTTTCCCTACTATAAGTTGTGCTCACTGGTAGATTTCGGGGCTGTAGTCTTCCCCATGTTGTGAATGTATTTGCTGTTATGTTTGGGGGCCATTGTAAATTCGAGTGAGAGTCATTTTGGCCATGATAGGGCCAAGAATGACTTAGGAATTCGTTTTCCCTGTTTAAGCTGTGATAGCTGATTGGTTGCCTGAGTGCAATGGATAGTCTTCGGACTGTGCTGGCTTGGATTAGATGTTAAAAGCCTGTGAAACCCAGCTGTGTTGATTTGTTGTTTGTGTCCCCTTGGCTACGTATAAGCCTGCAATTGACCCTTATTCCGGAGGAATCATGCCCAGCTCGGGGGTGGCAGCGTTGCTGAGAGATAGATGAGCAAGCTGGCCTATGGTTGGGTGGAACGTTGTAGCGACGTAGCTGGTTGCGGGTGAATTCTTCACCAAAAGATAAGCCTGCTGTCTATATTTCATCTCTGCAATTATATATTGATGTCAATTGATGAATTGTAATGAACATGGAGATTGCTGGAATGCTCATGTATGTTTGCTTCCACTGTATGAATAAAGAATTATGCATCTGAGTATGCTTGCAAGTTTAATTTCAGCATTTGAATTCTGTTTATGTTCATGGGGCATTTTGCCTGGTTGTGTTTGATGTGCTCGTCGCGTCCTCTTCGTCGGGTGAGGGACGGGGACGTGACACATGGATTTGTAGATATTCCACCAAATTATGATGATAATACCCCAATTATTGTCATTTATTACAATGCAAAAAAATAGAAATCAAAGAAAAAGTAGATGTATAAATTCATGACTTGTATTTGGATGTATATCGATGTTGTTAGTCTAAAAAAATGTTTATATGAATTACCTCATTAGGATTCATTGTTTTTATGTTTATATGTTTTGATGACTAGCCTAGTTATGCATGAATGTTTATATGTTTTCTATGTAAAGAACATCATTTATTGGGTATGGGGAATTGAGAGCGATGTGAGGGGGGGGAGGGGCCATATGAGCTTCCACTTTCACGTGGTTGGCCCTGTTCAGTAGAGAATCTCAATAAGGTATAAATATTCTTTTATTACTATGTATTAAATATGGTTTCAAATTTTTAGATGCATGTCTATTTCTTAAAAAATTGTTAATAAATGTAACATTTCATGGTTCATTGATTTCTACAGGACTTTGTAGTAGGATTTAAATGACTTTTTATTTGCTTATATATTATTTACTCATATAAAAATTCTGTCTTTGATGATTTATGTAGGTCTTGGTGATGGAAATTCATCTCGTGGACAACTCTTATCAAGTTGTATGGGCAAATGGATGTGGCAAAAGGACAATGATAAGGTAAGGGTTTTGACATGTTCTTTATCCTTAATGTGTTTGTATTTATCCTTAAATTCTATTTCATTCTATTAAGATACAAGAGATACAACCAATAGTAAATAAATACTTTTAGACTATCATCATGTTAGGATTATTAATCCTCCCTTGTCCAATTTGGTCATATGTCTAAATCAGGAGTCATGTCTAAATTTGAAGTCCATCCAGTCTATTTTTAGTCACTAGCACCATTAGGTCCACTTGGCCTAATTGGGGCACATGTTCCAGTTAATAAAGTGTTGGGAGCACTAATTGAGGCCTACTACCACTGAGTGCACTTTCATGCATCAGTTTAGGATCCTCCTAGATCAATTCCTACAATTTAGGAGCCATGGGGTTCTATAGTGAGTGTCGATACCAACCAAGTTTAGTTGATTTGAATTGGTGACTAGTCAAGATGAGTTTGGAGTTAGTTACATTCATTTGTAGTCCTCTATATTCAGTTAGCCCTAGATTTTCATGGCTGCATGCAGAAGAGGCGCATTTCTTACCTACCACAATCAGTTAGCCTCAGTTAACATTGAATTATACACTTGAGTTGTGTTTAAGAACTCTGTTGAACTCCGATAATGGATTAGAGAAGGTCAGTTAAATATTGAGTCCTCTGATAATGATTTAGACAAGGTCTGAGTTACCTATAGTAAAGTAGACTCTAATCAATTTGAATTTCCTCATGTGGATTCAAATTATTTGTGGCTATTTATCCATTATACTTCATTCTAATTATTATCTAATTACTTTTTTGATTAATGAAAGCATTCACAGTTGCAAGCCATTTTTGCACTGTTTCATTCTTCAATTGTTGATTAAATTGTGTGATCTATCCTGTGAGTTGTGTGTTTGTCCACAGATCTATGTGCTCAATTTAATATGGTATCAGAGCCTCAGGGGACGAGGCACCTCCCCTCCTCAGATCTCGAGTTGGATCATTTTTTACAAAATTGCTCCTTCCAATACTGCACCAAAAGCAGAGAATTTACCACTTAATATCCCAAGTTAAGAAATTGTTAATCAATCTTGCTTGATCAACTATGCTCGGTGTGAAGGAAATTCCAAAAGTGCAGTCTATCGACCTTATTTTGTATGTTTGATTGTGTGATTTACAGGTTATCATCTCCTCTCACTCCATTCACTACAAGCAGCTCATTCCCCTCACAGCATTCGCTACATCAACTCAGTCCTCTCTACTGCATTCAAAATGTTCCCTCAAATGGAGCATCTCACCTCCTTCAACTACCACCAGTGGAAAGAAGACATGGAAAGCTTCCTTCGCACCAAGTTTCTCTTCAGACTCTCAGAAGAAACAAAGGAAGTGCCAATTCTTAATCATGACAAAGAAAAGTACTTGAACAATCTTTGTGAAGCTCATGGATTCTTGTTCCTCTCAGTCTCTCGATATCTTCGTTTACACATTCAAGGATTGAAGACTCCCCATGATATTTGGGACAAGCTTGCTTCCTTATTTGATAAGCAGGATGAGATGAGGGTCCATCAACTAGAAAATGAACTAATATCTCTTAATCCATCCAACTTCAAAACACTGAATGAATTTTTCACAAAATTCAAGAACCTGATATACCAGTTGAAGCAATGCATGGTGGAGAAAGAGGATCATCAGCTCATCCTCGCGATTCTATCAAAACTTAGTGCATATTACTTAGTCTTTGTATCAACCTTTCAATTGGTGAGGCTCACTACTCCAAATTGGAATATTCCCACTCTTGATGCTTTCATTGCATCTCTCAATTATGAGCATGACAAGTTGATCCAAATGGGGATCATTTGATCTTCTAGAGATCAAGCACTGGTTGCAGGAGGACCTAAGGGAGAAAATGATAAAGGGAATACAACAAATAAGTCTCCTGTGAAGAAAGAGCAGTCAAATGAGCCTTCAATTTCGAAAAGAAGTAAGAATAATGGAAAAGGAAAGGTTCTTTGTTCTTATTGTGGAAGGGGCTTTCATTTAGAAAGCTCCTATATGAGAAGACAACATGATGAAAGGGCTCTTCTTTTCAAGAAACATAACATTGTTGCACCTGTTAGTGCAAGGAAGGACAACTCTGAAGAAGATGATGAAGAACATCAAAGGAAAGGCCATGCACTGAAGGCAAAGATTTTTTAACATTTTAGGCTAATTTCCAGAATCTGGAAAATAGCATAAAATTGAAGAAAATCAGTAAAAAAACAGCAAGTACAAGATTGCATGTTTTTCGAGAAAAAAGTCAAAAAAAAATTAAAAAAAAAAAATTTGAAAAATTTTGAAAATTTTCTGATTTTTTAATGAATTTCCAGAATTTAGATCTAAGAGAAAAAGTAAAAAATCAGCCAAAAAAACAGCGAGCTTGAAATGGCATGCTTTTCGAGAAAAAGTCAAAAAATAAAAAAAATGAAATTTTTGAAAAATTTCTAATTTTTTAATGAATTTCCAGAATTTAGAATTAATGAAAAATACAGAAAACTAGCAAGCCCAAAAAATGGAAAATTTGCATATTTTTTGAGAAAACACGTGCACGTTTTCCAAGGCAAAAAGTAAGATGAAAAAAAGGAAATGAAACTAGATCTTAAAAAATGGACCTTTAGAAAGATGGATCTAGCTTTGAAAAAGTAGATCTAAGGCTAAAAAGCCTAGATCTAACTTAGTAGAATCCAAGCAAGCTTAAAATAAAGATTTAGATGACTTGATAACTTCTACAAAACTGGAAAAGAGGTAAGATAGAACCTTGAAAATAGAGATCCACTTGTAGCAATCAAAGTAACCAGTAGAATTTTTTGAAGTTTGTTTGAAGAAGGCAAGAAAGATCTGGAACTGCTTGCAACCGTGCAAACAAAAATATTAATAATGGAACACTTGTATGGTGAAGGTATTAGATGCTGAAAGCTCTTGCTAGATGCAATCCTTGAAGACACAAACACTCAATGTAAATTTGATTAGAAGCCTAAGTACTAGATTGTTAGTCTTCAATAAACATAATAATCAAATTGCAATACAAGGGTAGGGTGGAAGAGATATTACTTCACATAGGATGAAGACACAATGCCAAAAGCCCATCAAGTGACCTCCAAAGTATCAATATTTTATTAACAAAAGAAGCTTACAAAATCCAACAGAGTTTATGTGCCAAACTCTCCTCTTCTAATAGAGCTGAAAGAGCCTCTATTTAACAAATGAGAGACTGCTAAAACCCTAAAACCAAAAAACCAACCCTAACCAGCTTAGCCACCTAATAAAGAGCTCAGACCTAAACCAAAGAACCGGGAGTAAGGAGAGGCCTCCACCCAAGCAAGGCACCCCCACTCCAAACATGTGCATTGAAAACAAGCCAAGGATGAGGCCACACGTGTGATGTAGGTAAGCTCATCCTTAGGTCTGGCTGGAGCCTCCGTTAGGTTTGGGAAGCCCACTGATGGTGCAAGCTTTAGTCTTCACCTCGATCAAATCACCGGACCAATGAGTTCTCACAATCTCATCTTTAGCTAGAGATGACATGTCTACTAACTGATAGTAAATTAATTGCTCTCTTAATGATGACTCAAGTTGAGTTATGATAACTCCAATCATCATAAGTGATCCATGAGATGTCATTTAGCCTTTTAGTTTACTAAATTTGGATTAATTTGGAGAGTTTTAGTTTTCTCCAAAATAATAATTTTTTTTAATAAAAATCATTTTTAATAAAACTCATTTTTTAACTAAAAATCATTTTTTTACTCAAAACTGACTTTTTTGAGTAAAAAGGCATTATGTGTTCGATTGCTGATTTGAAAGTTGGCTCTGACTGGTTAGCTGATCAAGAATGATTTTTGTCTTAAGGTTAGAGCCTTTGATCACTGAATTCTAAGTTCGAATCACGAACGGGTTTTTTCCATTTAATTTATGGAAAAATTAACCCAAAAAGCTTAGGAAAAGTAATTAAAAATTAAAAAAGTAAAAAATAAAAAAATTTCACTGTTCGAAAAAGATTTTTTCGAATTTTTTTTATGTGTCTAGATGTTTTAGCACATGACCATGATCTATCTAAATAATGTCTAGTAGGCTTATAACACTCAGTTGGGCTCTAATAACACCCCAAGGTACAAAATTCAACATCGAGCATTCTAGCTTTGGAGGAAGCGGGAGAAAACCTCATCAATTATACTCGGCTAAAGGAAGAACATAATTGTCAGGGGCAAAAAACTCCCTGGAATACCCTATTTGAGATTCTACGTCTCAGGAGACCGAACCACTCAAAAATATCCTACTAGCACATTTGATTACAAACCCCGCGGGGCCATGGTCAAAATTATTCAAATAAAAAGGTGACTAGCCAATGTTGGCTAGACAAGTAGATGGATCGACCGATACACTGGAATTCGACTTTGCACAAGTCTGTCAACCAGTGGCTCCTCAGGTAACCCAACTTATGGTACAAAAAGTTGGATAACAGGTTTCAGGGTATAACTACTTCCTATAGGCGTATTTCGATACCTTTGTGGTGAGTTAGACGTTGGGGAATTACGTCCCCTACGGTAGTTAGTAGGGACTTCAATAATTTTTCCTGTCTTAACAAATATACACTAAGGATCTCTAAGTATGCTCATGAAAAACTTTAAACTAAAGAAAACCTATGCTACTACTATTGTTGGATTTGGGGGTTCCTGTTATAATAGATACGTAGGTTCTTACCTCTCGTCTTACCGCTCCCCCGCCACCAGCCTATTGCTAAGCCTCATATGAAATTCTATCTATTCTACCTTACATAACAATTCCTCGGCAGTGGCACCAAAAGTGTTGGGTTTTATAATGTCGAAATTAATTCACCTAATCTTCAATTATCGACCGGGGTTGGTAGGCTTAGAGTTAATAAAACATAAATGCAAAGGTAGAGGGGTTCTTATAATGTCATATAATTATTTTAACAAACAAAATATCAAAAGATCTTTCAAAATAAAAAACCGAGTCAAACTCCTAAGAATTCAATTATTAATGTAATTAAATTGAGACAGAATAATAAACTAAACAATTGATAATTTATTTTCTAACTTTAAACTGAAATACTATCAACAATTAACTATTCAAATGGGAAACTAGGGTGCAAGGAAGACTTAACTTATAAGTAAGTAGAAAAATTAATAAGAGAAGCAAGTAGAAAACTTAATAAAAGAAATATCTTTAGGTTCTGTCCTACAAGTTCTTTCAACAATAACACAATGTAAAAGAGACAACTTAAGAACATATTAAGGATAACACATACAATATTGAAATTACATGCAAAGGAATAAATTAATCTAAAGGCATAAACACAAAACAATACATCAGTAAAAAAATAAGAAACAATATTCAAGAAACAAAATACAAGACATCTTAACACATATTCAAGGTGAAAAGAAGTAAAGAAAATAATAAAACTTTAATACATAACCTAAAACAATCTAAATTTAACTTCAATGTTAAATAAAACTATTATCTAACTATATTAGTCAAAACATGATTCAAACATTAACAAAACAGAACCGGAAACAATCTCAAAATACATAAAAAAACACTAAAAATGAAACTAAGGGCTGAATGACAGACTGGACTATGGGTTTGAAAGGGGTGGTTGAATGGTAGTTTAAACAGGTTGTCTGAATGACAGTCTGCACAGTTAAAATAATAAAAACTAACCCAAATGAGCTAATCTTCAGCTGAATTTGTGTCGACGTAGATCTAGTGCATAAATACAATAAGTAAACCTACTTATTAATCAAATTCAACAATTACATAACCCTAAACAAATTCATAAACATTGCATGTCAATAAACAAAATGGAATTTAATTTGCATAACTGATAACTGAGAATAGACAAGAAATAAACAAAATTGAATTCAAAAGAAATCTATCTATTTGCTTGGAAATAAACTGAACAATAAACTCGAAATGAAATAACTGAAAACAAAGCTGAAAGCAAACTATGCACGCAATTAACTATCTAATTCAAAAATAAAATTACATTACAAAAATAATAAAACAAATTGTAAATTAAACTAGCTACAACAGGAAAATGAAAGAAACAAACAAGAAAAGAAACCTCTGGTTGATGAGGGGCCCTCTCAGCAATTAGGGGTGGTGCTTGACTAACCTCTACTCAAATTCAATCTTCAACAACAACACATACAACTCTTTATTCAGACAATGAAACTGAAATACAATGTACTCAGGAACAAACTGATGAATTTTTTCTAACTCTCTAACTTTTTAGATCTAGCTAACTGAGCTCTCACACAGGGGCTGATTTATTTAATAGCTTACAAAGATGAGAAAGTCGACCCTTTAGTGGTCGACTGATCTCTAAATTTAGTCGATGATAAAGGCACATAACAGATCAGAGGTGAGCGCACAGGCATCTTCCCTTCTTCATCGTGGTTCTGGTCTTCTTCACTACACAACAAACACACAAGTTCCTTCTTCAGCGTGAATGGTCTTCAGATGTGGTGCACGACTCCTTCCTTAGCGCAACAGGTGGATTGGTGGTGAACATATAAGAATGCACGGTGATTTTTCTAGAGCGTAGGTTAAATGCATCAACCCAATGCGTGCATTGTTAATGTGGTGGAAAGCAAAGGAGGTTGTAGGTTGGCGGATAATCTAGAACATGAGCTCCATCAGCCAGACACGTGGACAGTAGTTTGTTTGCATTCTATTTCACATTTTAATTGCTTGAAATTATTTCTCAACAACGCGCAGTCTGGTTAACGATATGGACAAAGAGCTGGACAACAAGCTGGGTTGTGACCTAGATATGTTGGGCGTCGATGTAGGGTGAACAAAGTGTTTGTTTGTTGGTGCACTTCAGGACTATAGTCTACAACAACACGTTTCAACATCTGGAAAACTACCAATGAGTTTCGCGCAACGGACTGGATGGCAAGCTGGACGTGCTATGCACAAGGCAGGTTGAATGTGTTTTGTTTATTAATTTGTCCCAAAAGATTATAAAATCTGCAAACAAATATAAAAATTAATTAATACGTCAAATGTTCTTTAATAATGTCATTTTTAATTAATAAAACCATAAAAATGATAATAATAAATAGATTTCATAGAAACCTTAAATTCATACACACCTGAGCTGAATAGTGATCTACGTGACATAAAATATAGATAAAGATAATAAAACATATGTTTAAATGAGTAATTTAATTGCCAAAAATGATAACAATTCTAGGATCAACACAATGGAAAGCCACTTTCTTCTTCCATGGTCTAGGGTGAACATGGAAGGTCCCAATCTATTCCTCATGAGGTAAATGTTAAATATAGTAATTAAATATGACGTGAATAACAAAATGTTTCAATTTTTTTAGTTAACATTCAATTTTCACTGTTACCATTCGCTGTTGTTGTGCTTATTGTGAATATTTCCATATGATAACATGCTTATTACGTTGTGGAAGGGGTCTGCTCATCCCCATGGAGCAGAACATGTATCTCCTCCTTTGGAGGTAAAAGTAAATATTATTGTAGTATCTCATTTTTGTTTATGTTACAATTATTGACTCAACTAAATATAGTAACTAAATATGACTACACTAACTAGAAACTCCAACCCCAGAATATTTCCATGTGACAACATGCTTATTACACTATCGCAGGGGTCTTCCAATGGTCATCATGGAACACAATGCGTGTCCTCTACTTCCATGGTCGAGGGTAACCGTGGAAAGTCACACTCTGTGCCCCATCTGGTAAGTGTTAAATATAATAACTAAATGTAGAGCTTTTTTCTGTTAACATTCAATTTCCATTGTTACCATTCACTTTTTTCATGCTTATTGTGAATACTACCATATAATAACATGCTTATTACACCGTGGCAGTGGTCTGCGCATTGCCATGCAGCAGAACATGTATCTTCTCCATCGGAGGTAAAAGCAAATATTATTGCAATATCCCATTTTTGTTGATGTTACAATTATTGACTCAACTAAATATAGTAACTAAATATGAATACAATAACTACAAACTCCAACCCCAAAAGATTTCCATGTGAAAACATGCTTATTAAACTGTGGCAGGGTTCTGCCCATGTTCGTCATGGAATAGAACATGCGTCCTCTACTTCTAAGGTAAAAATAAATATTATTGCAATATTTCATTTTTTATTATTTTACAATTACTCTCATAACATTTATTTATTGATTTATTCTGTTAGGGTGGTGCCAGTGGAAAGGAACCTACTGCTTCCATGGTCCAGGGTGACCATGGAAGGTCACACTCTGTGCCCCATTAGGTAAGTGTTAAATATAATAACTAAATGTTTCGATTTTTTTTGTTAACATTCGATTTCCACTGTTGACATTCACATTTTTTTGTGCTTATGGTGAATTATTGATTGATTTATCATGTCAAGGTGGGGACCTGTTGGCAGTTAGCAACAACCCCTTCATTTTTCCATTAGTATGAAGGGGGATCAGCTCTCTTTTATGATTTACCTATTAAAAATTATAAAGAGTACCTTCAGAATCTTCGATTCTGAAAGTACTCTCATTTTTAGAAGAGTTAAGTAACATATTAGAAGCTGACGAAAACATTTTTATAAACTTGATAATTAGCAGCTGTAAGTTTCATAAATTTTTATATAATCAATTTTATTTATTAATCTATTTGATTATATATGTTGAGTTAAGAAACTTAAAGGGATGGTATGCTAATTGAGGATCAACAAAAAACACAGTTTGAATTTGTTTTAAAATGGTTATTGACAAGATATTATAAGTTCTTAAAGTCCTAGAAATAAAGGAGAATTATTAAATTAAAATTCTTATTAAACCTAAGAGTTCACACCCCATATGTAACTTAAATATCTTACCATGACTTTGTAAAATTGTATATAAATAGCTAGTGAATAAATGAGTATCATTTGGAAATATTAATATGTTATAGTTTTATAGCTTAGTATCCTATCAAATTCAATTTAGGATATTAATGGATGGGATTTTGCAAAATATTAAAAACTATATGTTGCAGCTGCAACATTTTCCCAAAATTCAACAATTTCGGGACCCTCCTTTTGCTTAGATGGGTTTGATTTTCTTCTTTAAATTTGATTTAATGACTCTTCAAAAAGACTGTTTCTAATGCCTGAAATGATCCACTTTTGTTTTTGTCTTTGAGTACGTTTTCAAGTGTTTGAATCAGAATATTCTTAGATAATGGTCCCAATGTTTTGGAATGACCAAAAGACGAATGTTTCTTTCATTGGAATGACCATAAGTGCCACACACCTTCAACATACCAAGCAAATCCAGTTTCTAAGTTAATGGTCCCAACTTTTCTTTCATTGAAATGACTTCAGCGCTTCCCAATGTTTCTTTCACTGAAATGACTTCAAAGTTTATTTCATTGAAATGACTAAATCGAAATATTCTTAGCTTGCGCCCCCACCATTGCGGAGAAGTAATAAGCTTCAGTCCCAATATTTGTTTCCGACGCATTTTCGGCTAACTTTTGATTTTCACATTGGAACGTTTTGTTACTACTTTCTCCACAATTGCGGATGGCAAACTACGAAGCCCCTCGATTATTGTATTGACCTTTCAACCTCCGCTTTGTTGTTTTGTCGATCCTTGGCTTTTATCTTCCACTGTTACGGCCGTAGAAAGAACTATCCTTCTGATACTTTAGTTGTTTTCTCTTCTGATTCAGACCACACATGGCGGGGCATGATGTCCTTTATCTTCTGCCGTTGCGGCTCCCAAAGAAACTAATCACATGAAATGTAAAGCGTGTCACCCACCGATGCGGGCTGGTCTTTTAGTCGCATGACCGTAGTCTTTTATCTTCCGTCGTTGCGGCTATACGAAGCACTCATCTGCTAATGTCTATGTCCTTTTGACTTCCGATTGGGAGATTTCCCGCCCATATTTTAGGTCATATTTATTTTGACCCCAATTGGTGAAGTGGTTGATTTGTAAAAGAGAGCTTAATCATTATTTCCATTTTCGGTTAAATGATTTACAGGTAATGACAACTTTTTTTTGCATGCCTATAAAATCACAGATTTTACAGGCACACATTTAAATTATAGTTTCTTTTATTTCTCCTGTTATAAATAGTTTTTAATAAGATGCTTTTGTTTGTTTAAAACAGGTGGGCATGTCATCGCTATCCTGCACAGTTTCAGGACGTGTCTAATATCCTGTATTTCAGTTGGGAGACATGGCTGTTCATTAGGGACTAGAATTTCGAACCAGCCACGAATTGGGAAGTCCCTTTAAGCCAGCAAATGTTCAGGTGTCATAATTAAATGGATCCTCGATTTTGATGATGTTCTCCTCATTTATATTTTTCCAGCAAATGATGAAGTTGTTCCAAGATCGAATGATCTAGATGCTAGATGTCAAATACCAGTTGTTGCATGGACAAATTGACATTTGAAGATAAGAAAGCAGTTACAGAATCGATGATTCAGATGGCAGGTGCACTATTGAAGAAGATGATAATTAAAAGAATTAAGTCCTAGATGTTCGATATTTAATGGACTTGATGGTTTATTTTTAGCTTTAGTTGCATAGAATGAGGAAAGGCAGTTATTAGCCTTTGTTATAAAACTCTGAAAACTTATTGTAAAGGGCGGAGTGACTGAAGTAAAAATACTTGAAATACTATTTTGATGCTAGTTTTGTTCTTGGCTGAAGTTTTATCTTTGGATCTGGGATGTGACTAGAAATCTCCAAGTTGATATCGTGACTGGTATTGTTTTGGATACTCTTTATATTTCAGTATATGACCTTCTATTTTAATATTAATACAGTGCACTGGGTTATGCTTGTGATTATTAATCAGTATTTCACTTTGTCAGCCCAATATTATATTTGAATTAATATGTCGTTGTGACTGAATTTACTAGTGTTTCTACTGTAAATTCAAGATATAAGGATATATATTTATGTCTGTTAGATATCATTTGAATTTTTACAGTGATTTCATACTGATCATTATCTCTATTCAAATATTTGATGTTGGTTATTAGTTATTAATTAATTAGATACTTCAGAAAATTTGAAGTAATTGTTTATATCAGTTTTTTTGATAAGTTATTTTGTAGCAGAATGATTTAGTGTGTATGGCTTAAATATTTCTATTTATATCCTACCCTTTATCTTTCTGTTAATTTTACATTAATTAATAATTAATATAATATTTAAAATCACTCTCAGCTGAGATAGGATAGATAGGACAGTTAAGATAGTATAGTTATTATTATCATAGTATAGTTACATTTAACATGTGTTAAATCAAATTTGTGTAATTCTTAGAATAATTTTCAAATAGTCTTTACATTCAGAAAACTCTTCAAAAATCAAAGACTTTCCTTAAGAAATCAATTGTAGAAAACCTTAGGTAGTTGAAAATAATTTTTAGGGTCTATTTAGACAGAAATAACATTAGGATAGATTTTCGCTGAATTTTTGTTTCTCCTTAAGAGAAAAATTAAGCTGGTAGCAGGACCATAACCTGCGAGATTTTGCTACTCCAAACACACTGGATGATGTTTTAAGCTGATTGTGTGGGAATAATCTCCTTGTTGGCCTAGGTCAGAAAATCAGTCCAACAAATGGTGCTAGAAGGAGGGCCTGTTAATGATTAATGGCAGGGAAAACTAATGATAAAGTTTCAATTAGCCAACATCCTCCAGAAACCAGCAGATCACCGTTTATAGACACTGTTAGGAGCATCCTTGAACGTGATCATATCACATCTCCACTTACTCCTGAACAAAGCACTCAAACTTTGGAAGAATCACGACATATTCTTACAAGAGCATATGCCAATCAACTTGGTGTGTCTCCAATAGATTATGGTCTTCCTAGGAAACAACGACGTAATCCACAATTGAACGTAGTTACTCAAGATTTGCAAGAAGTGGATAGCACTCCACGTTATCAAATTAGAAGTCATCAAAGACAAACTACTCAAACAAATACTGCTAGAAGACTTACTGCAGAAGTCGGTTTTGATCAGCCACCTTCTCCTCCTGAATCACCACCTGATAGTCCAAGAGCATCCAATTCAAGAAGTTCTTCAAGTTCTGAAAGAATTCCAATGGCAGGAAACATACATGTAGGGGGAGGAGGCAATCCTCCACCTAATCCACAACTCCCTTGGCTAAGAAAAACTGCTGTAGCTATCCCTGATGTACAGCATCCTTTGCCTAAACACTCAGATAAACTCCTCCCTAAGTTTAATCCAGATGATAAGGAACCTGCAGAAGTGCATGTCGACAAATTCATGTTGGTTGTTCAAACCTTGAAAGTTCAGCATGAAGATGTAGTTTTTCATTTGTTTCCTTTGAATTTTGAAGGAAGAGCTTCTACTTGGTATTTTTCGTTAGTACAGGGATCAATCACAAACTGGGGTGAATTTAATAAATCTTTTCTTGATAAATTTTGGGAAGATAAAACACCTGCTCTTTTAGCTCTAGAGTTATCTAGGATTAAAATGGAGCCTAAAGAAAGGATTAAAGATTTCAATCAAAGGTTTCTAACATTAAAAAACAAAATTCCAATTGCTTGTCAACCACCTGAGGATATAATTATTGAAAATTATACGTCAGCTTTACCAAAATATTCTGGGATGTTCGTTAAGAGAGCTAGGAAAACAACGTTAGTAGAAAATTTTGAGGAAGCCATTAAAGTCGAGAAGGATTCTATGTCTTATGAACCAGATAGGAGTGAGAAATCTAACACTTTTCCCTATAGGAAGACTAAAAAACTCAATTCTGAAAAAGACAAAGCATTTGACATAGAACAGCTGCAAAATTCTATTCGAACATTAACCAATGAGGTTGTAGGGTTAAAGAAAACCAATTCTGAAGCTTCTCCTTCTAGAGGATATTTCAGAAATCAGTTTAGACAAAACCCGAATAAAAATAAAAATACACCACCTGACATAGCAGCAAATGAAGAGATTTTCAATACAATTCGAGCTGTTTTATATTTATCTAAGACTCCTAATCAAGAAATAACAGAAAATGAAGAAGAAGAGGAATCAGAAAATGAGGAAGAATCAGAGGAACCTCATCAAGTGAACGGTCATTTCTGGGACAGTCTTGTGAAGGAATATGAGAGTAAAAGTCCACCTACATGACAACATGCCTATAATACTCGTAGTAGAGCATTCGCAAACACCCCAGGAGCTTCGTCAAGTTCTACTACAAATAATGACAACAATAATTCACAACCTAATAAACAAACTCAATCTGGCAAACAGACTCAATCAACCAAAGTTACCCAACCTATTCAAAGTGCTCCAAAATTAGATTTACAATATGATATAATTGAAGATTTAAAGAAGACACATGCAAACATCAGTATGTACAACCTTCTTCAAATCTACCCAATGCCTAATAGTCATGTCATAAATCCCGCCATGAGTTCCATTATTCCTAATGCAAAACAAAATGTTGCTGCAAATAATTCTATTAATGATTCAACAACAACTGAAAAAGGAAAAGCAACGGCCGACAAAGCCTCGCTTATAGGTAAGAATTCTAAATCAACCACACCTCCATTCTTACTTACCTTTGAAATTTTCAATAGGAATGTTCATAATTGCATGGTAGACTCCAGAGCATCCTCCAATGTGATTCCTTTATCAGTATGCAAGAAATTGAATGGGAAATATGTTCCATCCAATTCTCAAATAACTCAATTGGACATGACGAATGTGAAGGTTGTAGGGGAAATGAAATATGTCTTAGTTAGGATTGCTTGTAAGCCTTCAGTTTATCAAATTATAGATATTGTTGTTGCAGATATTCCAGATGCATATGGGCTATTTTTAAGTAGGGATTGGTCTCAACAACTGAATCGATTCTTTGCCACGGACTGGTCAACATTATGGTTACCTAAGAATGGAAAGTCAAATAAGATAAAGATAAATAGATAAAGATATATGAAACATATTGTCACAGAACTGCATGATCTTAGCGAACCTGTTTTATTTTCAGATTGCATTATGGGGAATTACATGTATGAATTGGGATTTGGTAATTTTAAAGCTGAAAATTTTTCCTTTTCCGAAAATAAACAGCAATCTGAAATTAGAAATGTGACATCTATTTTTCTTAACTCTTCATTCAAGGAAACCATTAATGATGTAGATAATCTCAATGTTGTGAATATTATAGAAAGCAAAGTGGTTGTGAATAGTTCTATTTGGACTTTATATTTTGATGGTGCGAAATCCAAAGAAGGAGGTGGAGCTGGTTGCTTGTTGGTAGACCCTCAGGGAAATGGAAATAAAACATGTATAGCTTGTAGGATGGAATTTAATTGTACAAATAATACTATGGAATATGAAGCTTTAATACAAGGTTTGAAAAAAGCAATTGATTTGGACATCAAAGAGCTAATTGCATACGGTGATTCCAAAATCATCGTCAGATAGGTTCGTAACTCCATTCACTACCTATCTGAACATTTATAGAGTTATCAACGAGAGTTATGGAACCTTATCTCAAATTTTGATGCATTTAATATAATTTTTGTTCCTAGAAGTCAAAATCAAGAAGCAAATTTGTTGGCAAATGTAGCATCAAAGTTAATTCCGTTAGAAAATCTTACATCAGATTTATTTTTAGTTGAATTGATTTTTAGACCTTCTATACCTGATAATATTTTTAACTAGCGTGTATTTGATAATGATGTGCAGGTACTGAATGTTTTGATGAATGAGGATACCTTTAAATATTCAGCCATAGATGAAGTCACTCACGACGAAAATCTGCGGGATTTTTTGGTAATAAATGATTTTTGTTCAGTTGAAAAAGCTTTTGAAAAGGTAAAACCAGTCCCTATTTCAGTACTAAGATTATAATTTTTTTTAGATCTGCAGGATAAATTTAGATCTGTCCCTAATTGTAAAACTAATAGCTCTCAAATGAGGTATGAAACCATAAATTTAGGAACAGATCTGAATCCCCAAACTATAAATCTAGGAGTAGATTGCAACCCCGCAGAAAAAACAGCATTTATAAAATTATTTCAGGAATTCAAGGATGTCTTTGCTTGGACATATGATGACCTGAAAACATTCAACACACAAGTCATGCAACACATAATTCCAATTAAACAAGAGTCAAAACCTTTTCAACAAAATCTAAGGAAATATCACCCGTCACTAGAACCGACAATCAAGAAGGAACTAAATAAATTGTTAGCTGCCAAGATTATTTTTCCCATCAGGCACACTCAGTGGGTAGCAAACTTAGTTCCAGTTAGGAAGAAAAATGGGGATATTAGATTATGTGTAGATTTTAGAAATCTGAATAAGTCTTCTAAAAAGTATAATTACCCAGTTCCTCCCATGGAACAAATTCTTCAAAAGGTGTCTGGATCTGAGATACTATCACTCCTTGATGGTTTCTCAGGGTACAACCAAATATTAGTCTCTCCAGATGATCAATTGAAAATTGCTTTTAGAACTCCATGGGGAACGTATGCCTACCACAGGATGCCCTTTGGGTTAATCAATGCTGGGGCAACCTTTCAAAGAGCAGAGGATATTGCTTTTAGAGGCTTAATTAACCATTCAGTCATTGTCTATTTGGATTACATTACTGTATATTCTAAACATCGACCTGATCATCTTAATCACCTTATAAAGGTATTTGAACGATGTAAAAATTTTGGAATATCCTTAAATCCTAAAAAAACAATATTTGTTGTTTCAGAAGGTATCTTATTAGGTTGTGTGGTTTCAAGGCATGGAATCATGATTGATCCTGAAAGAACCCAAGCCATTTCAAAGATAACTTATCCTTCTAGCAAGAAAGCAGTGCAATCATTTCTTGGTAAAATAAATTTTGTTAGGAGATTCATTCCTAGTTTCTCCGAAATCATTCATCCTTTGCAGAAAATGATTAAGAGAGTCGCTATTTTTAATTGGGGACAAACTAAAAAAGAGTTATTTCAGAAAATTTTAGAAGCCATTTCAAAAGCTCCTAGCCTTTTAAGCCCAGATTTTAACAAGGATTTCATATTATATACTTTTGCGTCTGATATTTCATATGCAACAGTTTTAGCCCAATTAAATCAGCAAAATAACGAAGTTCCAATCTCCTTCATGAGTTCAAATTTCAAAGGTGCTGAACTTAATTATCATGAAGTTGATAAACAAGATTTTGTTATTTTTAAAGCTGTTAAACATTTTCCTCCATATTTATTGAAATCTAAAACAAAAATAATTGTCCCTTATTCCTCAGTTAGAAACTTGTTAGTACAAAAGGAATTAGGTGAGAAAAGGGCACCTTGGATGACAGCCCTTCAAAAGTATGATTTAGAAATTAAACCCTCAACTATAGTTAAAGGTCAAGGATTATGTAAATTAGCTGCTGAAGCTGCTCATTTACCTAATGATAAAGCTGAAATTGTTATTGATGAGGTTATACTTACAGAGAAATTTATTTTTATCCTCCACCACAAGATTCCTGGTATGCAGACATAAGAATACTTTTGGAAACAAGAACTACTCCTGATTACCTAGAACCAAGAAAGAAAAGAGCACTTAGATTGAAATCTACTCCGTATTTATTAATTGATAATGTTCTCTTTCAGAGAAATTCATACGGAGTATTACTTCAATGTCTAGACAAAGATGAAACAGAAGTAATTCTGAAAGAGTTACATTATGGACCAGCAGGAGGTCATTTTGGTGGAGAAACTACTGCACACAAAATTCTTAGGGCTGGTTATTATTGGCCTACCTTGTTTCAATATTCCTATACTTTTGTTAGAAAATGTCAGGAATGTCAACTTGCTGCGGGAAGGGTTAAAAAACCTGCTTTTCCTTTACAACTTGTTTCAGTTGAAAGGCCCTTTCAGCAATGGGGTATTGATATAGTAGGGCTAGTAAATCCTCCCTCATCTAAGCAACATAAATATATAATAACAACAACTGATTATTTTACTCATTGGGCAGAAGCTGCGCCATTAAGGGTTGTAAATACCAATCAGGTTATATTATTTTTAGAATTCTTTATCATAACAAGATTTGGTATTCCAGATTCCCTCATTTTTTATAATGCTTCATATTTTTCATCAATTGAGTTAACCCAATTTGCCTTAGAAAAGGGGATAAGAATCAGGTATTCAGCTAACTACCATCCTCATGGAAATGGTTTAGCTAAATAAACAAACAAAAATTTATTAAAAATTCTCAAAAGAACTATTTCAGTTCACCATCGAGATTGGCATACAGAATTAGTCAATGCCCTTTGGGCAGACAGAGTAACTCCTAAGGCTTCAATAGGTAACTCACCATTTTTCTTAGTATATGGAACTGAAGCTATTTTACCACCGAATTTATTCTTACGTTCATTACAGTTAGCTCAGTCTGTTCAAGATGAATAGTGCCCAGCAATGGAAAAGAGAATTAATACTTTGCTAAAGCTTGAAGAAGAAAGAAAAAAGTCAAAACAGCATTTTACAAAACATCAACAAATTATGAAGTCTTGGTTTGACCAATCATTTAGTTCCAATCGAGAATTTCAGGTGGGAGACTTAGTTTTAAAATGGGATAAAGTTCATGAGGAAAAAGGTGATCATACTAAGTTTCAGAAGCTTTGGTTAGGTCCCTTTGTTATTGCTGAGAAGATAGGTTCAAGTACCTTTCGATTGCAAACACTTGAAGGTCATTCTGAAACATTCCCAGTGAATGGACTGATTCTCAAAAAATATTTCTGTTAATGTTTTTTGTCTTAAAATGTATATAATTTGTTTGTTGTTTGTAAATAAATTTATATTTTTATACATAAACTGAATTTAGTTCATGGAATCTAAAGGATGATGATAAATTCATAAAACTCATGTAACTTTCAAACATCATTCTATTATTACAGCCAGCTCTAATTCTGTTAATCAAATATTTCAGACTGTTATAATCAAATATTTCAGACTGTCAAATTTTTGTCAGTAATCTTTAGTTAGTAGATGAAGAAATAAATGTAAATAAATAAATTTTCAAATTAAAAAAGTCAGTCTGCTCATGAGCCTGAAAAATTATGATACTAGACTAAAATCTTTTAAAAGTTTGTTTAGGATGATCAAGGTTTCTTAAATCTAGAAAAGACCTATCATTATTTTATTTTTAAGTGTTACTCAGATTATTCCTCTCCTTTTTTATTTCTTATAAAAGTTGGGATAGCTTATTAAATGTCTTTTTCGAAGCTTGTACTTTTGAAAAACTTTTACAGATCTCTACCATCAGTCTCCAAAAGTATTTACAATCTGAAAACTTTTCATAATTTGTTCCAGTCAAAAAAATGCTAAAAT
Organism: Pseudotsuga menziesii; assembly: GCA_001517045.1. NCBI lineage: Eukaryota > Viridiplantae > Streptophyta > Pinopsida > Pinales > Pinaceae > Pseudotsuga > Pseudotsuga menziesii. Next base: position 38,672 of record LPNX011212522.1, read on the forward strand.
GAGAGATAGAAGGTCTTAGTAATAAACTGGTCTGATCAGAATCATAAATATTGCTAGTATGACATTATTAGGAAACTAGTAATGGATTTTGGTTTAACAAACCAAGAGATAAGGGGTCTTATCACAAGCCAACTGATTCATTTTCTGGTGATATTAATGACTGACATTACCATTTGGTCACCATGCTAGGTAAATATCTCTCATTTTATAAAATTTAAAAGATGAAAGTGAACAAAGAAAATATAAATTTTGACTAAAGAATAGGAGGTCTCATCACGAGCCGGCCTAATCATAATCATCAGCGTTGTCTGGGATAACTTCATTTCTGATCACCAGGGTGATGGATTTTGATTTTAAGTTAAAAGACAAGATGTCTCATCATGAGTCGGCTTGCTTATTCCAGATAGTTCTCGTGAATGATGCTATCACATTGGGATACCATACCTAGATAGTAGTCTTCAGTCAGAATTATTGTTTAAAAGAAAAGAAAAGCAAGCAAAAGAAAATTATTATGTTTATGGGACAGATCTGAAAAGTGTTCGGAAAAGTAGATTGCTATACTCTATGCTGATGGTGCATGTTATTCTTACTATGAAGTACTTTGTTTTGATGAAGATATTTTTAAGTTTATCCCTAACTAGATTTATGTTTCAAAAGATGGAATATTTCTGAGTTATACTTATGAATATGAATAAAATAATGGTTTTTATTTAGATAAAGAATTTTTTATTGTTTTTAATAAGTTTTAAATATTTTGTTTATATCATTGTAAGTTGTATGAGCAGAGATAACCGGTTCACCCAGGTCGTCGCCATTTGTTGGCATTTAGCAACAACCCCTTCATTTTTCCATTAGGATTAAGGGGGATCAGCTCTCTTTTATGATTTACCTATTAAAAATTATAAAGAGTACCTTCAGAATCTTCGATTCTGAAAGTACTCTCATTTGTAGAAGAGTTAAGTAACATATTAGAAGCTGATGAAAACATTTTTATAAACTTGATAATTAGCAGCTGTAAGTTTCATAAATTTTTATATAATCAATTTTATTTATTAATCTATTTGATTATATATGTTGAGTTAAGAAACTTAAAGGGATGGTATGCTAATTGAGGATCAACAAAAAACACAGTTTGAATTTGTTTTGAAATGGTTATTGACAAGATATTATAAGTTCTTAAAGTCCTAGAACTAAAGGAGAATTATTAAATTAAAATTCTTATTAAACCTAAGAGTTCACACCCCATATGTAACTTAAATATCTTACCATGACTTTGTAAAATTGTATATAAATAGCTAGTGAATAAATGAGTATCGTTTGGAAATATTAATATGTTATAGTTTTATAGCTTAGTATCCTATCAAATTCAATTTAGGATATTAATGGATGGGATTTTGCAAAATATTAAAAACTATATGTTGCAGCTGCAACATTTTCCCAAAATTCAACAATTTCGGGACCCTCCTTTTGCTTAGATCGGTTTGATTTTGTTCTTTAAATTTGATTTAATGACTCTTCAAAAAGACTGTTTCTAATGCCTGAAATGATCCACTTTTGTTTTTGTCTTTGAGTACGTTTTCAAGTGTTTGAATCGGAAGATTCTTAGCTAATGGTCCCAATGTTTTGAAATGACCAGAAGACCAATGTTTCTTTCATTTGAACGACCATAAGTGCCACACACCTTCAACATACCAAGAAAATCCAGTTTCTAAGTTAATGGTCCCAACTTTTCTTTCATTGAAATGACTTCAGCGCTTCCCAACGTTTCTTTCATTGAAATGAATTCAACGTTTCTTTCATTGAAATGACTGAATCGGAAGATTCTTAGCTTGCGCCCCCGCCGTTGCAGAGAAGTAATAAGATTCAGTCCTGATATTTGTTTTCGACGCATTTTCGGCTAAATTTTGATTTTCACATCAGAACGTTTTGTTACTACTTTCTTCGCAGTTGCGGATGGAAAACTATGAAGCCCCCCAATTATTGTATTGACCTTTCAAGCTCCACTTTGTTGTTTTGTCGATCCTTGGCTTTTGTATTCTACCATTGCGGCCACAGAAAGAACTATCCTTTCGATACTTTAGTTGTTTTCTCTTTCGATTCAGACCACACATGGCGGGGCGTGATGTCCTTTATCTTCCGGCACTGTGGCTCCCAAAGCAACTAATCACCCGAAATGTAAAGTGCGTTGCCCACCGGTGTGGGATGGTCTTTTAGTCGCATGACCGTAGTCTTTTATCTTCCGCCGTTGCAGCTGTGCAAAGCACTCATCTGCCGATGTCTATGTCCCTTCGACTTCCGATTGGGAGCTTTCCTGCCCATATTTTAGGTCATATATTTTTCGAACCCGATCGACGAAGTGGTTGATTTGTAAAAGAGAGCGTAATGATTATTTCCATTTTGGGTTACATGATTTATAGGTAATGACAGCTTTTTTTTGCATGCCTGTAAAATCACAGATTTTACAGGCACACATTTAAATTATAGTTTCTTTTATTTCTCCTATTATAAATAGTTTTTAATAAGATTCTTTTGTTTGTTTGAAAGAGTTGGGCATGTCATCGCTATCCTGCATAGTTTTAGGACGTGTCTAATATCCTGGATTTCAGTTGGGAGACGTGGCTATTCATTAGGGACTGGAATTTCGAACCAGCCACGAATTGGCCAGTCCCTTTAAGCCAACAAATGTTCAGGTGTCATAATTAAATGGATCCTCGATTTTGATGATGTTCTCCTCATTTATATTTTTCCAGCAAATGATGAAGTTGTTCCAAGATTGAATGATCTAGATGCTAGATGTCAAATAACAGTTGTTGCATGGACAAATTGACATTTGAAGATAAGAAAGCAGTTACAGAATCGATGATTCAGATGGCAGGTGCACTATTGAAGAAGATGATAATTAAAAGCACTAAGTCCTAGATGTTCGATATTTAATGGACTTGATGGTTTATTTTTAGCTTTAGTTGCATAGAATGAGGAAAGGCAGTTATTAGCCTTTGTTATAAAAATCTGAAAAACTTATTATAAAGGGGGGAGTGACTGAAGTAAAAATACTTGAAATACTATTTTGATGCTAGTTTTGTTCTTGGACGAAGTTTTATCTTTTGATCTGGGATGTGACTCGAAATCTCCAAGTTGATATCGTGACTGGTATTGTTTTGGATACTCTTTATATTTCAGTATATGACCTTCTAATTTAATATTAATGCAGTGTACTTGGTTATGCTTGTGATTATTAATCAGTATTTCACTTTGTCAGCCCAATATTATATTTGAATTAATATGTCGTTGTGACTGAATTTACTAGTGTTTCTACTGTAAATTCAATATATAAGGATATATATTTATGTCTGTTAGATATCATTTGTATTTTTACAGTGATTTCATACTGATCATTATCTCTTATTCAAATATCTGATGTTGGTTATTAGTTATTAATTAATTAGATACTTCAGAAAATTTGAAGTAATTGTTTATCTCAGTTTTTCTGATAAGTTATTTTGTAGCAGAATGATTTAGTGTGTATGGCTTAAATATTTCTATCTAGATCCTACCCTTTATCTTTCTGTTAATTTTACTTTAATTAATAATTAATATAATATTTAAAATCGCTCTCAGCTGAGATAGGATAGATAGGACAGTTAAGATAGTATAGTTATTATTATCATAGTATAGTTACGTTTAACAGGTGTTAAATCAAATTTGTGTAATTCTTAGAATAATTTTCAAATAGTCTTTACATTCAGAAAACTCTTCAAAAATCAAAGGCTTTCCTTAAAAAAGCAATTGTAGAATACCTTAGGTAGTTGAAAATAATTTTTAGGGTCTATTTAGATAGAAATAATATTAGGATAGATTTTCGCTGAATTTTTGTTTCTCCTTAAGAGAAAAATTCAGCTGGTAGAAGGACCATAACCTACGAGATTTTGCTACTCCAAACACACCGGACGCTGATTTAAGCTGATTGTGTGGGCATAATCTCCTTGTTGGCCTAGGTCATAAAATTAGGCCAACAAATGGTGCTAGAAGGAGGGCCTATTAATGATTAATGGCAGGGAAAAATAATGATAAATTTTCAATTAGCCAACATCCTCCAGAAACCAGCAGATCACCGTTTATAGACACTGTTAGGAGCATCCTTGAATGTGATCATATCACGTCTCCACTTACTCCTAAACAAAGCACTCAAAATTTGGAAGAATCATGACATATTCTTACAAGAGCATATGTCAATCAACTTGGTGTGTCTCCAATAGATTATGATCTTCCTAGGAAACAACGATGTAATCCACAATTGAACGTAGTTACTCAAGATTTGCAAGAAGATGATAGCACTCCACGTTATCAAATTAGAAGTCATCAAATACAAACTACTCAAACAAATACTGCTAGAAGACTTGCTACGGAAGGCGGTTTTGATCAGCCACCTTCTCCTCCTAAATCACCACATGATAGTCCAAGAGCACCAAATTTAGGAAGTTCTTCTAGTTATGAAAGAATTCCAATGGCAGGAAACATACCTTTAGGGGGAGGAGGCAATCCTCCACCTAATCCACCTAATACACAACTCCCTTAGCTAAGAATAGCTATTCTAGCTGTCCCTGGTGTACAACATCCTTTTCCTAAACACTCAGATAAAATCCTCCCTAAGTTTAATCCAGATGACAAAGAACCTGCAGAAGTGCATGTCGACAAATTCATGTTGGTTGTTCAAACCTTGAATGTTCAGCATGAAGATGTAGTTTGTTGTTTGTTTCCTTTGAATTTTGAAGGAAGAGCTTCTACTTGGTATTTTTTGTTAGTACAGGGATCAATCACAAACTGGGTTGAGTTTAATAAAGCTTTTCTAGATAAATTTGAGGAAGATAAAACACCTGCTCTTTTAGCTCTAGAGTTATCTAGGATTATCTATAATGTAATTGAATCATGTCATGCCCCGATGTTCCTATCGAGCGGTTCTATAATGTAAACAAGTCATGTTAAGTCATTGTGGGTAACCCTCCTATTGTACAAGGTTTAAAGTCACCCCAATTGCGTGGCCGTAGGGTTATTAGACTCTCCTAGAGAAGTCAACCCTAGTGAGTCATTGTCATGTCAAAAATTAGTATAAATTGAGAGTGAGGCTCTCTATTTATCACACACTCACTCACACTCAATTGTAGTGCATAACTAAGGAAGAAGAAGTTGTTGGGGCTAGAGAGAAAGAGGTTAATGCTATTGGGATATCATTTTATTATTTTTGGGGCTTTGCTTTTGGTGTTGATTCTATCTCTGAGGAAGTTGCAGGGTTTTCTCCTTTATGATTTCCCCAAGGAAAATATTTGTGTTCATTGTCTTATGTGTTTGACTGATGTGATTGTTATTCTCTCAATTAAGATCCTAAGTTAATGCTAGCTTAAATGATAAAAATATAACATGGTATCAGAGATAACTTGAGAAGAAGACACTATGCAGCTGCAAAAACTAGGGCTTCCTATTTTTTGGATATCTCTCTGCATATTTTCAGCAAAATAAGGTTGGGATGACTCTCCTCCCTAGGGTGCATCTTTCTGTCGAAGAAGAATCTGAGTATGAGTATTTTCAGCTTTTGACACAACACTTTTGTTGAAAATTAGGGATTTCCACAGAAGTGGAATTTTTGAGTGAGCCTAGGCCTGGATTGATATCCTCCTCACAATCAAAGTTTAGAGATCAAGATCAAAGATTTTGGTTGGACAGAACTCCGAGAAAGTCAAACCCTAATCTGCTCCTGAACCAGCACTGTAGAAATTTAGCTCTAGATCTAGATCCGACATCTTAACCTGGTAAGATATAAATCTTTTTTATTTCCATTTGAGGTTCTTAGTTAAGATGTCTCATCATACCAAGCTTGATGAAAATCTTGAAGGGGCTGATAAATTTTGATCCTGGAAGTATAGGATCTCGTTGGTCTTGGAAGAAAATGAGTTGGACTCCTACATCAATGAGGAGATTCTAGTTCCAGAGGGAGATGAGGATAAGGCCTTACACAAGAACAAGTTGGTTATGGATAAAAGGATTATTGCTGATTCAATCAAGGATCACCTCATACCATATGTGTCCTCCCTTAAGAAACCTAAAGCTATGTTTGATTCCCTAACCAAACTGTTTGAAGGAAAGAACATAAACTATAAGATGACCTTGAGGAACCAGTTGAAGAATGTGAAGATCTAGAATGCGGAGACTATACAGTCATACTTCACAAGGGTCTCCCAGATCAAAGAACAACTTGAAGCAGTGGATGAAGAAGTGGAGAATGCATAAATTGTAATTACCACCTTAAATGGTCTCCCTGGGACATGGGACTTTCATTCAAGGGAAGAATGGGAAGAATGATCTCAAGAAGAAGCTCAGATAGCAGCTTGAGAAAAAAATATGAGAAGTGAAGATCAATATCTCATAGTACAATCCAATAAATCCAGAACAAACCACCATAGAGGTAAGCACTCTCACCAAAGGAGTAACTTTAGAAAGCCTAGAGATATGTCTAAGTACATTTTCTATACATGCGATGAAAGAGGACACTTTGCTAGAGATTGTCCTAGAAACAAAAGTAGTTCTCAAAAGAAGAAGGGAAACAAGAGAAGACATCATGCTCATGCTATAGAGGATGATGAACCTTCCACAAAGAGAACCAGACAAGATAGTGATGATTCTTCAAGTGATGAATAATATGTTCTGATCTCCACTCTCATGGGAACTATCACACATGGAAGAAATGATTGGCTTATAAATAGTGGTGCTTCCAAACATATGATAGGATTCAAGGAATCCTTTGTGAAACTATCTGAACATGAATCACCTCACAAGGTGAAACTTGGAGATGACTACCAGTATCCAATAAAAGGTAGTTGTAAATCCTCATACAAGCTAGACTCTGGAAAGTCTATCAAGATGAAACATATATTGTTTGTACCTGGACTAGAGAAGAACCTCCTCTCCATATCTGCATTGGATACAAAAGGAATGATGGTTACATTTGTAGATGGCCAAGTCCTCATGTGGCCAAAGGGAAATTATTTTGATGATGCAGTAGTGATTGGGGAACAAGAAGGAGGACTATACAAATTGAAGGTCCAACTAGAACAAGCTTTGGTTCATGAATTGGTAGAACTAAATGAGCTTTGACATAGAAGGCTTGTACATGTGATTACAGAGCACTACCACTTGGAGGCAAAGCTGTTGAAAGTCTCCCAGAAATGCAGACAAAACATGAAGGTGTATGCAAAGGATGTGTGAAAGGGAAGAACACAAAGAAGAAATTTCCAAGTAGTGAGAGCAAGGAAAAAGGAATCTTGGAAATCATCCACTCCGATGTATGTGGTCCAATGTCATCCAGTTCACTAAACGGGTATGTATACTATGTTTCTTTTATTGATTATTTTTATAGAAAGACATGGATATAATTTATGAAGAACAAATTTGAAGTATTTAGCAAGTTCATGGAATTCAAATCCTTGATCAAGAACCACACAGAAAAGAAGATCAAGACCTTTCGATCAGATAATGGTGGAGAATTCACATCAAATGAATTCAAAGAGATATGCAAAGACTTGGGGATTAATACAGAATTATCCACTCCATATAATCCACAACAAAATGGGATTGTAGAAAGAAAGAATAGAATGATCATGGAAGCAGCAAGGGCCATGCTTCATGATCAAGATCTTCCCATGCATCTATGGGAAGAAGCTGCTAGAACAATGGTATATGTACAGAACCGTACTCCACATAGAGTACTCAAGAACAAGGCACCTGAAGAATTATTCTCCTGCAAGAAACCAGAAGTTAGCCATCTCAGAATATTTGCCTGTCTTGTATACATACACATTCTGAAAGAAAAGAGGATGAAGTTAGATCCTTCAGGAAAGAAATGTATATTTTTGGGATACTCTAAAAGATCGAAGGCTTACAGAATATACTTCCCAGGAATTAAGAATATTGACATCAGCAGAGATGTAACATTTGACGAAGATTCATACTACATCAAATCTAGGAAGAGACTAACTGAAGAACCTGAAGATACAGAAGCACCCAGAATTCATGATACAACCATGAACAAAGAAATTAAAGAAGAAGATCGAGAATTAGAAGAACCTCAAGAACCTATGGATCCACCTCAGGAGAAGAATCCTCACAAGAGGAAACCTAGTTGGGTACATGAAATTATCTAAGGTGCAAAAAGATATGGAGATTCAAAAGAAACACGCAAAGGAAGGAAGAGAACTAGGTCCTGCTATGTGACATTATTGATAAATAACCTTCCAACTATGAAGAATTGGTAGAAAGGAAATAATGGAAGGATGCTATGATCGAAGAGTATCAATCAATCATGAAGAATGATGTTTATGATGTTGTTCCAAGAATAGAAGGGAAGTCCATTGTAACTTCCAAATGGATCTACAAGATCAAGCATGCTGTATATGGTAGCATAGAGAAATATAAAGAAAGATTTGTGGCTCATGGCTTATCCCAAAAAGAAGGAATAGATTATGAAGAAAATTTTGCACATGTAGCCAGATACACTTCCATCAGATCATTACTTGCTCTGGTTGGAATAATGAAATAGAAGTTACATGAGATGGATGTCAAGACTGCTTTCTTGAATGGTGTAGTGGAAGAGGAATTGTATGTGGAGCAGGCACTCAGTTTTGAGACACATGACAGGGAGTCTCATGTGTGTATATTGAAGAAAGATCTATATGGTTTGAAATAGGCACCCAGGACATGGTACAACAGAATTGATGGCTTTCTATCTAGTTTGGGATTTACCAAAATTAAAGCAGATTCTAACCTTTACTACAAGTTTGAAAAAGGTAACCCAGTGATACTGCTACTATATGTCGATGATCTATTTGTAACAGGTATGGATGGGTTGATTGCTGATACGAAGAGAAAGATTTCTTCCGAGTTTGAAATGAAAGACTTGGGTATGATGCACTATTTTCTAGGCATGGAGGTGTGGTAGAATGAGGATGGAATCTTCCTTGGATAAGGGAAGTATGCACTAAAGGTCCTGAAGAGGTTTGGGATGATGCACTGCAAGGCCATAACCACACCTATGGCATCAAAGCTGAAGCTATTGAGTGATGCTTCATCAGAAGCGGTTGATGCTACGATGTATCATCATATGATTGGGTCCTTGATGTACCTGATGAATAAGAGACCATATATTTGCTTTTCTATGAACACCTTGATCCATTTCCTGACAGATTTGAGACATGTTCACTTGATTGCTACAAAGCATATTCTGAGGTACCTGAAGGGTATAGTTCATTATGGGCTCAAGTACGAAGAAAATCAAAAGATTAACCTAGCAGGTTATTTTGATTCAGATTGGGCAAGCAGTGCCATCTATAGGAAGAGCACTTCAGGATGCTGCTTTAGTATGGGATCAGGTGTTATCTCTTAGTTTAGCAGGAAGCAATCTTGTGTGGCACTGAGTATAGCTAAAGCAGAGTATGTCGTGGCTTGTTCAGCTAGTTGTGAGGAAGTGTGGATGAGAAAGCTACTGTCTGATTTATTTGATCTCCAGTTGGATGCTACTTGTATATATTGCGACAACCATATTTGTGTGAAGTTGTTGGAGAACCCGGTGTTCCATGACAAGTCGAAGCATATCAAGATCAAGTATTGCTATATCAAGGATATGGTGCATAGAGGAGTAGTGAATCTCTAGTATGTTGTGATGAATGAACAGATAGCTGATGTGTTGATGAAGCCATTGGCCAGAGTGAAGTTTGAATACTTTAGGGAGAAGCTTGGTGTTCTCCATATAGAGGTTCCCTCCAAAGGGAAATAATGAGTCCTAGAGCTATTTTGACATGGTGAGAGGATTAGGTTCCTTCCATGGTCAGATGTAAGGGCTGAGCCATTCTATCATGGTGAGAGGATTTGGTTCCTTCCATGTCAGATGTGAGTGCTGAGCCATTCTGATGTGACTGTAGGATTGGTTCCTACATTATCAAATATAAGTTTTGAATGTAATTCTCTGGGAGAATGGAGGCACCTAGTTAGTTACCAGGAATCCTTAGTCTAGGACTGAGAGCCCTTCTGATGCGGTGTGTTCACACATGGTCGGATGTAAGTGTAGAGCCTTTCCAATGTGGTGTGTTTGCACATGGTCAAATGTAAGTGCAGAGGCTTTCCAATGCGGTGTGTTTGCACATGGTTGGATGTAAGTGGAGAGCCCTTCAGATGAGGTGTGTTCGCACATGGTCATATGTAAGTGCAGAGCCCTTCCGATGCGGTGTGTTCGCACATGGTCAGATATAAGTGCTAAGCCATTCTGGCGCGATGTGTTTACACATGGTCATATGTGAGTGCTAGGCCTTTCTAACAAGATGAGGTTAGATGTGAGTGTTGGGCATGCCTTTCAGACAAGATGAGGTCAGATGTAAGAGTTGGGTAGGCCATTTTAACTTAGGTCATATATAAGCACTGAAGACCTACACGAAGGCTAGTCCTACAACTAGAATGAAAAAGAGCTATCACTGTAGAACTTACTGTGACAAGAAGAATCAAGAGATAGCACCGATGAAGATGATCCAGACTTGATGATGATCAAGATCAAGTGATGATCCAGATGTGATGATGATCAAGACTTGATGATGATCCAGATCAAGTGATGATCTAGATTTGATGATGATACAGTGATGATGATCCAGCAGTGATGATCCAAATCTCTTGATGAAGAAGACTTGAAGAGGAAGAAGACTTGAATATGAATATGACTTGAAGATGAAGAAGACTTGAATATGAAGATGACTTGAAGATGAAGAAGACCTGAAGATGAAGACAACTTGAAGATAAAGATGACAAGATGATCCATTCGATACAGAGAAGAAGACCAGTGTTGAAAATTGTGTTGAAAGAATACCTTCCTAGTTAAGAGGGAGTGTTGATGTATTTGTAACTTTAGAATGTATTCACTTGTATATTTCTTGTATTGTACCCCGATATTTATTCTGGGAAGTATCTGTAATGTAATTGAGTCATGTCATGCCCCGATGTTCCTATCAGGAGGTTCTATAATGTAAACAAGTCATGTTAAGTCATTGTGGGTAACCCTCCTATTGTTCCAGGGTTAAATTCCTTGTAGTTACGGGGGCCTAGGGTTATTAGACTCTCCTAGAGAAGTCATCCCTATTGATTCATTGTCAAGTTAGGAATTAGTATAAATAGAGAGTGAGCCTCTCTATTTATCACACACTCACTCACACTCAGTTGTAGCGCATAACTGAGGAAGAAGAAGTTGTTGGGGCTAGAGAGACAGAGGTTGCTGCTATGGGTATATCATCTTATTGTTTTTGGGGCTTTGCTTTTGGTGCTGATTCTATCTCTGAGGAAGTTGCGAGGTTTTCTCCTTTATGGTTTCCCCGAGGAAAATATTTGTGTTCATTGTCTTATTTGTTTGATTGTTGTGCTTGTTATTCTCTCAGTTAAGATCCTAAGTTAATGCTAGCTTAAATGATAAAAATATAACAATGGGAAATTTACACATGAATGCCCCCCATGGGCTGCACCAAGTAGGTTCTTCAGAACGAATCTCAATGCGGTACCAATGCGGCAATCCCATCCCAACCTAGTAACACCATGCCCTCCACCCATGGTTCTCTAGAACTCATTACCACTCCAAGGTTTGGTAGCAACTGCACCCATGCCCCCATCTACCCCCGCAGCCCCTGCTATGGCCCCGCCTACAAAGATATGGGTTCATCACCTGCTAGCCATGAAAACTGACAAGGTCAACTTGCGAACCAAACGAAACCAATATGGGTCCACTATCAAAACCACTGACCCATAAGCAGCATCCACATCCAAGGCCACCAACATACCTCTTCACTTACCCCCTTTTCCCCCACACCTCCCCATGCGACGGGTTTCCAACAATGGCATGGCTAGAGATGTAATGAACTATAGCAATGTTGATGACTTGGCCCAGTCACCTACAGCCATGTCGGCTCTTGAGGTGCTCAAAATGTTCCCACCATAGTGAAAAGTGTCGTTATCCACACTAGGTGTAGTGGACCCCTCCGATTCTAGATTGATCACATTGGATTTGGATCAAGGAGAACCCATAATTCCATCCACCATCGCCTTCCAAATTGAGGTCTCAATCCAAAATTTGGTGGTCCATCTATGCATTGTCGATGAAGAGGAATCTACCTATGTTATGTCAACATCTGTCTCGAAGAAATGTGGGTCCCCTACACTTCAACAGTCCACTGCTACACTCTGTGCTTACGATGGCCACCCCACCAGAGCCTAAGGAATCCTTCTGCATGTCCCCATCACTTTAGTAGGGAAGACATTCCTAATTGACATAGAGGTGGTCAACAAATAATTAGACTATAACTTGCTCTTGGGATGAAGCTACATGTATGCCATGAGAGCCGTGGAATCCACCGTGTTCCACCTTATGATTTTCCCTCATGATAGGAAGATTGTGATGGTGGATCAACTGACTTACCATGATCCACAAGGGCCAATGGCACTAGCCAACATTATCCCTACCATCGACACTACTGTTGACAACACAGCCGCCCCACCATTATTGAATGTAGCCCTTGGATTATTCACTAACACCTCTAAGACGACTCCATTCCCCTTCATGTAACCTCCACCGACACCAAGTGACACTATGGATTTGTGCATGCTATCATCTAGCACTAGTACACCCAAAACCAAATCATATATGCATCACCAACCGCAGCCACATCACCAACCACAGTCGTAGCTCCATCTGCAGCCGTAGCTCCATCTGCATCCACATCTCCAGCCACAACCACAACCTCAGTCATAACCTAAACCTTAGTTACCAGGGAAATTGTGGGGTTCATGCCCACTAAACATGATCCTTTTCCTTTTCCTTTTCTTACCATCTGAGATCATAAGTAAGTCTATCTTGGAAACTTGCAATCTATAGGATTTCAAACTGGGAGTTCCTACATGGTACCTTGAACCACCTACCCTACCTCTGAGCCCCCAAGATGTGTTGAATCCTGTCCATCCAATTGAGATGATGTTGCACATACCTCTGGGTCAATCAAAGACTCCTCCCATCTCGATGCCTGCCCCTCTTCCTCCAATAGAGACTAGTGACAAGGCCACCAAAACCATAACCAATAACATTTACATGATCACTAGCACCAGATGCCCTTTCATCTCATCAGCCATGGAAGATCCACTAGATATACCTCGGAACCACTTACGCGATGACAGAGAGATCTATAAGACTGCCTATGATTTTACCCCATTCCATTTAAAACAATGTGTGGAATCGGTTCTTCTCATAAAAGACTAGGTTTTGTCACCCCTCCTTGCCAACAACCTTTGTCTTGGTAAGGGGGAATACCTCTTCGTTGACTTAGACGGTCACCTCATGAAGAATCCTCACAACAAGATCCACCTCAATAGAGTCTATTCCTGATACAACCACTATGAGTCCCTTATAGTGTAGTTTTTTCTTTTTTGTTTTACATCGTTTTTACCACAAGTTGGTGACCCCCTATAGTAATAGTTATGCACATAAGCGTAGCTCACTGGAGGGTGCGGTCCCACATCTACACATGCACACAGTATGTCACAAGTATGATCTAGCTACTACCATACTAGCTTACCACTAGGTCCCCAGACCTGTCTTGGAGGTCCAATTCTCTCCATGTCTCCCCAGTTTCACAATGCTCCCAGGTCAAAAAACAACCTTTAGACTTCATCCCTCCTGATTGATTCCTTGGGCCATTTCCCAGAGTCACACCAATTTACATACCACATTGTGATATAAGTGTCCCCAGACCTATACTTGCATCACATCAGCCTATCGCAACTTATGCGGGATCCTAGACCATATCCTGGAAGGCACATCATTCTATTATTTCAGCATATAATTGTCAAATTCATCCACCGCACCCTATGTGGGTCCTTGGAGCACCACCCAGAGGTGGGATCATTTATTTTGCATGCATTTGGCATATAACTTCTCTAGACTTGCACTCACATTATATGTAGTCCATTCCATCCAACACAACTCACACAAGACTCTCCTAACCTCTATCTAAGAGCCACCTCAATTTGCATGCCTCTACCACATCGACTCGCGTACCCTCCATCGCGATCTATCCCATGCATGTATTGGTATGTTCAAGAGCCACCTGCTCCATCCATACTACATGGATGACCTATGGACCACTGTCGATTTTCCTCACATGAGGGAACCATCAGTGCCTCCTCTACCGATTGACCATACTAGAGTTTTCGTTAAGCTCTTTTCTGACTCCTAAAAGAATGAAAAGATTGCCGAGTGAAGCTGCTTCCTTTCTCGCTCGTTAAAGTATAAGAAAGGGCATCTACATCATCCCATTTATATTTTTTTGTGAACCATGTAGACTATTAAATAAAAAGGACCACCTTGGCACAATCAATCCAATACCATTCCCCTCTGCATCCTTTTATGCTTTCTCAGGAAGAGGGGCCGAACTTTACAAAAAATCTCACCATGGGTTGTCCTTAAACTCTTTTCTAGCCTTCTCATCAAGAAAATATTGCCAAGAAAACTTGGAATCATTCATGCTCGTAAAAGTATATGAATGACTATCCAGTTAGTATAGGTTTAACCTTTTCCACCATGATTGGACTACTAATGGTAAAGAAGTCTCCCATCCCCCAAAGGATGGACGAGCTCTCCTAGGTACACTTTTAACCTTTTCCGGCCACAAGAGACTATCAACGAAAAAGAGACCCCACTAGAGTCTTCTTCATGCTTTTAGACTCTCTAAAATTGAAAGCACCATCGAGCATTTACTTTCTTGGGCTTGCTAAAAAAACACAAGATCGTACCACAACGGTGTCTGTAGACACCACCCGACATATAATGGTTTGGAAGCATTCCCACTTTGGGCCACCTTTGTTTAGAGTATTATGTGATGTGTCTTCCTTGGATCCCATCAATACTAAAAGTGTCTACCTCTACCAACTATTTCCCATCTGTAGTTACATTCCTGGTATTACAACTATGATCCCTTTCCCATGAGTCAGTTTCATTTTCTGCCTGGTCCGCCCTGCAATCATGCTCTGAACAAAGGAATTTTGAGTCCACTATACTCCCTATTGGAGAAACCCACTAACAAAGCCTCATCGATAGGGTTTCTCACTCTATCGATGCCCAACTAGCAAGATCTCCCTGAGCACCGGCCCAGATACATTTTACCCTTCCCAGCAACATCCCCAGAGCAGACGAAGTATCAACTGATATGTTCAAGGAAGAGCTGTCGGAACCGAGTTTTCGACTGTGAGGACGGATTATATGTTGATCCGAAGGGGAGATAACAAAACTATTGGATGCAAAACTATGCAGTTGACATTAACTCATTTCCACAACTACATATTTCATCATACATTTGTCTCAGTATCACTGGTGTAGAAGCATAATTTATAAAACATCTCAACTTAGAATGCAACAAAAACGTAACAGACTTAAAACATATCGCAGAAATCATCAATATAGCGGAAATAGAATAGACAATGACAATAATATAATATATTGCAGCATCATAACAGATATAGATTACAACAACATCATAATAAAACAGATCACAACATCATAATGGAAAAAGATAAGTTTTGTGCAACAACTGCCATATCATATTAACTCCGCACAAATGATCCAAAAGGACAAGTCTTCTCCACAACCAGAGACTAAATACATCAGAAAATAACCTAGATAGATCACATATATAACAACAAATTCTTCAAAACCAAATCGCACTAGACCTCATGCGATAATCTTAAGGTTGTCGATAAATCCAATCGATCATCAGATGTCTATTTAATTACAAAACTAGTTCTATAAATAGGCTTGTGCCTTTACATTGAAGGTCCACTTCTAACTAACTTATAACCACTAATAACCTATTGTGACAAAACTCGGTCAAATAATATATAAAATATTCAAAACAGTTATTTGTCCACCCATCGCGCTGATCTAGCCTTGCACAGTACTGCGTGAGCTTGCGCAGCTGCCGCCGTGTTGTGTAACTCACTTACCAAAACCCTTGCCAACAAGACCCCAACACAGTCTTATGGCTCGTCCCCAAGCTATGTCAGGTTGACAAAGTATATGCCGATGTTCGTGCCTTTAAATATTCGAATTGCTATGCGATCTTACAAACCTAAAGCTAGACTTTGGTGGAAACACTCTGACAATTATTCAAAGCCTACTGCACCGAGTGCTCTTCTTTAGCCTTTTCATCGACCATCTGTCCATTCTCCTGCATTGCCTGTAGCGTGGTGACTACTTTAACAACCAACTGTCCACCAATTTCTTTAAACTCGTCTAGCTAAGCATGACGCTTTTGTTGGCATTCATGTGCACGGGTGGCTCTTTGTTGTAGCCCCTTCAGTTCCTCATCCCTTATGATCTGTACCATCAGTAGCATTGTCCACAATGACATCTTCAAGGTCATTAGTTGACCTTCAGCTTCTTACACCTGCACAGTTAGCTGATCCAGCTACTCATCTTGGACAATGCTTTGCCAAAATTGTGTTTCCGCCTTCATAATTGTCTTGGCCTCTTGCTCCATGGTTTCGAATTGAGTGGAAATTTCTTCAATGGAAGCCTTCCTATCAACAACCTGATTCAGTGGCATCGTAGGTTGTACCAGTGCATTGAACATCAAGTTGGTATCCTGGAGCTGGACAATAGTTTTCCCCAATTTTTTGGCCTTATCGACTAGGGTGATCTCAGCCATTCTCTCAAAGATATGTTGAGAAGCCTCGGTGATAGCTTGCTCAACCTCACCACATCTCGCACACAGCTGTGCTTTTTAAATAATTAGGTAGTCTTGCACCTTCTTCAGCTCAGTAATCTCCTCGACATCCTTATGCTGCATCTCAGCCTGTGTTGCCTTGAAGGCATCTATCTCCCGCATTTTTTTTTCTGCCAGTTGCACCCGGACCTGATGCAACTCCTCTGCCTCTTTCTGAAGATTCCCAGTTGTGCTATGTGATTGGACATATCCCTTAGTAAGCTATTTTTGTTAGTCCACCAATTCTAGGGCGGAAACGTGCTACAACTCTACCAACACCGTAGTAGATAACTTGCTCACATCCAAAGCCACGCTCTGGATCGGTCGCAGCAATGGGTGTACTTCCTCATTTCCTGCGTCGATTGCAGTCGGGGGAACTTGAACGTTCCTAGCCTGGGGATCATGCTTGATGGATGGGATGTCCTGCATCATAGTTCTTGCAGATGTTTTCCTGGAAACAATATCAAAAATGGAATTTAATCTATCTCTTACCGTACCAAATTATTCATGGTTCGACTCGCGGATCGCCTTTGTCGTAGCCTCAGAGGAGTCAATGACTGCCTTGATGAGTCGTTGTAGTTGGTCTTCCAACCTTGACCTGATACCACTACCCATATCATATTCTTTGTACCATTTGGTGCGATTCTCCTCCCGCATGCACTGTGCTTCGGCCTCAGGGTCCGTCGATGAGTCGTTGTGAGAGTCGTGAAAACTTATCTCCTTCTGGGAAAGCTCTTCTAGGGAATCAGGGGGCATCTCTTTAGAAAGTTCCTCCTAACTCACCGGGTTGCACCATTCAGTTGGACAATCTTGAAGAATAGCATCCAGTTCTTCCATCATGACTTTGTAAGCCAAAGGTAGCCAATGTCGGTCGGGCTCCCGCCGCACCTGAATGTAGATAGAGTGGGGCCCGATGGCGAATGGAATAAGCTGCTAATACTTGGCCACTTCATAAGGAGATAATCAGGGAATGGTGATGGCTGTGGCCTACAACGCTTCCCAATATACCCAAAAATGAATGGCACAGTCTGCTTGTCGACTGGGATCTTCAACCCCCCATGAGTTATGATATCGTGTGCCTCAACACACCTTTACCGCATAAACTGCCATTGGTTGATAGTCTTCAGGTTCCATCCAGACGACTAGCGCAATAAGAATCAACAACCAACTATATGAAAATGGATTTCTAGTTTGAGTAGCAAGAGTGTGTTCCAGCAACTGCTTCAGCAAATACAAAGACCAATTCATTTGCACTTCCTCAGCACACTTCTGGGCGTATGCGACAACACCCGAGTTACATTGGACCAGTCGATTTCCCTGAAAAACCTTACTCGCCAAAATCCTTGTGCTGATGTACACCACTTGTGAGTTAATGCTATCGATTCAATAAGCATGACCATCATGTTGTAAGCCAAAGCACTCATTTAGCTGCTTGGCAAGCTTTTTGTTAGTATCCCTCCCGTGGATATATTGCACTGGATATTCCCCAGCCTTCGACAAGCCTATGACGCTCATGATTAAATATACTATAATAGGGATGGGCGTATTCAACCAAATCATCCCCCCATGAAAACAAGCCAACGGTTTCGTAACACAAGCATGGGCTTCATTCAGTTGCCCAAAATGAGGCATATTCATGAGCCCCAACAATCCAAATTGATCTAACCCACTTTCCCAAGGTTGATGAATCCACTGAATGGGGTCATTAGGAATCATTGGGACTGACTCATAGAGCTCATCCTAGATGTCTTTGACTAACATCAAGTCATGGTCTTTGAATTTCAACTTGATCAAGGTAGGGATGATTTCAATCGAGCATGTCATCCCTTTTGGCAGTGACGATAATTTTGGCAAATACTTCTGACTTTTCATCGGCTGCCTCAGCTTTGCTCCCGAATGGGTAGGAGTGACATACCCCAAAATATCATGAACAGAGAAGCCCCTGGGAGCCATAGACTCGACAGCTCCCAAGCTCAATGGATCGGTTTATGTGGTTCCTTCTCCTTGCACTCTTGCTAACATGTAGGTTTTCCTCTTTTGCGGTGGTGTGGAACTAAGCTTCTGATCTTGCCTCTTCCGCTTGGGGATAGATGATGATCCAACTGGCATGCTCATGACTTCTTATTCAACAGACATGGGCTGAATAGGGGACTCTAGTTCTCTTGAATTATCAATGGCATCGAGTTCGCTCACCATGCCTCACACCCCAAACCTTAAAGTGCACTCGACAACTCTAACCTTTTACTCTGCAAGTCACTCAAAAGCTCACAACAGACTACAAAATTCACCCTTTGATCAACACTTTGATCACTCAATCTAAACAATGTCATCCTCCCACATCCCACACACTTTTTATAACTATCTCCAATTTCAAACTCATCATTGCCAAATCTACGATCGCCATCATGACTAAATCCGGCAATAATGACGCCAAATTTGTCGGTAATCTCACCCTTCTAACGGTCGGATCAACCATTAATGCACATCACTTCAACAAGTGCCACCGGCTAACTATTTTAACTACCTATATTTATTACTTAATTTGACTAACCCACAGCTCTACAGCTGTCGCTAGTGGTCGACCGTTCATCACTATAAACTCTAACCTTGCACTACCTCTTCCCTAGGCTTACCTTGCTACTCTGAAACAAAATATTCATTTTCATATTTTTTTTCAGTGCCTTAAGTATTGTGTAGCTCTGGCCCAGTCCTATAGGGCTTCAAGCGACTCCCATTGATGAGCGTCAGAAATATTGTTCCATCTAATTGTTGTAACTGAACTACACCTCCATAAGTAGGGGAATGAACAAGATACATACCTAACAAGTGCATTTTTAACTTACCTGGATGCTTTATGAACTTACTGTCATATAACAACACCAAATCTCCTTCTACAAACTATTTTTTCTTAATTTGGCGATCATGCCATGCCTTTTGTCGATCCTTGGCAACCTACTGGTGGAAGCCAGTAATAAAGCGGTCTTCTTCAAGCTGGAGGAACTGCATAAGGTGATTTTCTAATGATTTTGCATCATCCATGCATGTATCCACAATGATGCACAAGCTAGGAATAATGTACTCCATGGGCATTCCTGCCTCTTTCACATAGACCAGCTTGAATGGTGTCTTGCCTTTTATCCTTTTAGCACAATGGGAATTTTCAGGTCCGAGTCATCACAGTTAGTATTACATACCTTAGTCAGCACTGTTTCCAAAATTTTGTTGAACACTTCGACGGTCCCATTCACCTATGGATGGTATGGTCTACTCCTCTTATGTTGCACCTGCAATTCCTCAGTTAGTGCTTTCACCGTCGGGTTGATGAAGTGACTGCCCTTGTCACTCATAAATATCCTAGGACACCCAAACCATGTCACAATTTTTTCAAAGATGAACCTCGCTGGTGTTGTAGCGGTACAATCCACAACTGGTGTAGCTTCCACCCACCTAGTCATATAGTCAGTTGTAGTAATGATGTATCTCACACCAGTCCTCTTCCCTGGTGGATTAATAGGACCCACAAAATCCACGACCCACTTATCAAAAGGTTGGAGAGTTACCTGCGGCACCAGCAACATCTCATCCCATCGCGATGGTTTACTAAAACGCTGGCAGACGTCATAACTCTTCACATGTTCTACAACATTGTTATGTAATGTAGGCCACCATATCCCAACGTGAGAAACCTTCCGCACAGTATCCTGTCCTCCATAGTTTCCTCCCGCAATTCTTGCATCTGCTTCTTCTAGAATGGGACCTTGCTCATGCAGTAAAATACATCATCGCAATGTTTCATCTAGTCCAAGCTTATATAAATGCCCAGTAATTAGTTAAAAATCAGAAGCCTTCATGACCAACTTCTTCTTTTGGCTAGTCGACATGTCCTCCAAGGCGATACCAGTGGCCAAAAACTGAATAATTGGGGCATAGCGATCCTCTGCGATATCAACATGGAACAATTGTGCATCTGAAAATCAGTCATCAATATTGGTCGATTCTTCACCATTCTCAACACGAGATAGATGATCCAGACCAGTGTTCAACCGTCCTAGCTTCATAAGTATTTCAAAATCAAACTCCTAGAAAAGTAACATCCATCGAC
The DNA here is from genome assembly GCA_001517045.1 of Pseudotsuga menziesii. NCBI lineage: Eukaryota > Viridiplantae > Streptophyta > Pinopsida > Pinales > Pinaceae > Pseudotsuga > Pseudotsuga menziesii. The sequence continues at coordinate 59,597 of LPNX011212522.1, forward strand.
ATATCTTCCCCCCCAACACAAGCTTATTGACCGAGTATTGCAAAGTAGAATGACCGGTGAACATCTTGAAATGTCCACCAAACAAATAGTGCCTGAAATTATGTAAGGCATAAACCATCATCGGGCCTTCCCTTTCTGTCATTGTATAATTTCATTCAGCAAATGACAACTTTCTACTAGCATATTCTATTGGATTATCCAGTTCTCCCTCACCTAGTTGCACAAGAACAACCCCCAGTGCAATAGAAGAAGCGTCGATTTGCACATGGAACTCCTTATTCCAATCAGGAAAATCTAGTATGGGCACAAAGGCCATCTTGGCCTTCAAGGTGTCAAAACTTCCTTGACATTCTTGAGTCCATTCATATGCTGCATCCTTTTTTAGTAGTTTCTCCATGGGGGCAGTAATCGTAGCGTATCCTTTGATAAACTTGTGATAGTATCCCATGTGCCCTAATGTCGTTCGAATCATCTTTACATTCACCAGCAATGGTAAACTAAGTATTAGAGCAATCTTCATTGGATTGACCAATAGACCTTCCTTGCATACTATGTTCCCAAGTAGAATTCCAAACGCTGCACAGAAAATACACTTCTTAGAGTTTAATGTGATCTGATGTTGTCGACACCTTTCTATCATCAGTTGCAAGTTGTCAATATGGTCCCTAATTAGTCCATAGACAGTCCAATTATCAATATACACTTGTAGTAAATTTTGAATAAAGTCTTTAAATACAGCAACGACTACCCTATAAAACACGGCTGGTGCATTCTTCACCCCAAAAGGCATGACTGTATATTGAAAACAACCCCATTCAGTGACGAATGTGGTCTTATGGCGATCTTCCTTTGCAATCCGGATCTGGTGGTATCCCAAAAAACCATCTGTGAAGGAATACATCTCCTAGCCACCTACACCTTGAAGCACTTCATCTGTAAAAGGGGTCAGGAATGGGTCATGTATGCATGCACCATTCAACTTCCTTAGGTTGATGCAAATGCGGATTTCTCCTATTTTTTTTATCCTGGACCACCATAGGGCTTATCCACTCGGATTCTTTTAAAGGTTTGATGATCCCAGCATTGAACATCCATACTATCTCAGCCTTCACACGGTCCTTGTATTGGGGGTTCAGATGATATGGCCTATGTTGCACCAGTTTTGTGTCTGGCTTCAACAGGATTTTCATTTCCCCTAGCTTTTGTAAAATCCCCTTCATCTCTAAAACCGTGTCGAAAAAAGGTCTTGGAATTCATGTAGCAGGTTCGTGATCTTGGTCATGGTCTCCTCATCCTAGGAGTCCCCAACATTGGAAAATTTTGGGATCTCTATAGACCGAATGTTGACTTTCTGAATCCTTAGTAGCTAACTCATCGAGTGCATCGGTATGTCTAGGGCAGAGACATCGTGGCTTCCTTCGGACTCTGGAATATTAACATTCCACAACTCATTGTCATCTTCAAGTTCCCCAGACAAGCTGTAGCATGTCATCATGGATTGGATGGAGTAGTGCGCATGTGGATCAATCGGGTATGTGACAGGGATGACCTTTAGTACTACATCAAGGATAATATGTAAAGCATTACATACCTCTGGGTTGGCGTCTTGGAAACTAAATGTCTACGCAAATAAAACAGACAACCCTTCCCAAGTGGTGATGTTTATGTGCAACTCTACCGCTACATACCAAGATCTTGACATCTCTTCCATAGTGTGAATGAAAGTGTGGACCCATTCATCTCTGGGTCATGACGCCCATAAAGTCTGACACTCAATCAAATGACTAGTGGCATCATTTCATCCATCGTATCTCCCAACATGATAGACCTCTGAATCATCAAAGCGCACCATCATCATTATCCAACACTCTTCCCAATCATGGATCATCCATTTGTGTGTCACCGACCATTGAGCTGGGGTAGCCTTCATCACAACATCTAGGGCCAATATCCTTTTTGGTTCAAACACTTTCTCTTCGAATTCTTGAAAGAAGTCTGATAGTCTCGGTAGTCCTTCATAAATGGGAAACTCAGTAGTCTTAGTTACAACACGCTGGAGAGAATTGTAATCAACCTACATTTCCTGAATGATACTTCATCCAACCTATTATACCAATTTTCCAAAGCATCATCAGAGTCAGAGGACACAGAAATTGCATTGCGCCATCCGAGTTTGCCATCAACTATAGGATGGATGTAGTCTTCAGAGATGTTATAAGCATGATCCCAACTTCTATCGACTTCATCCTTCACAGGTTCAATATATTGTCATCTGTCCTGAGGGTCCATAGGAGCAATGAACCTGAAATCCTAGTTTTCAAATTTCATAGCTCATTTTTGAAGTTGATAACCACCATGCTATCATTATCCCATCCAATCCCTAGTAGTGCGGGATAGGAATGACCATCTTCAACTACTTCTATCAAATCAAAGTCAACATGAGTTTTCATACCTTCAATGTCGACAACCAAGTTTGAGACGTGACCAATGAGCTCAACCTTCGCCTGATTTGCAAGTCACAACTACACTAGTGACCATCCCAATGTTGGCTTTCCCATCAATTTCTAGGTTTGCTTCGTCAAAATGTTTACATCGAATCCAATATCTAGAATAACCGAGTCAACCTCATAATCTCCGATCTGGATAGTCATCCTCATCTCCTTTCCTATCTTCCCATTTTGCAATGAGTTCACTAAAAAATCCTTCATTGCCTTATCTAGGTGGTACAATAACATCTCAAGCTCAATAAGGGCGTCAGGGTCCCTTTCTAGTGATAGACAACTCTCAAAGAATTATCGCAAGGTACCATCCTAACATGATGGTCCTGCTTCTACAGATGGATCAAAACATTAGAGGAAATTTGGGGTCTAAAATGGGCCTTATAAGAAAACATGCCAACAATAAGTTATTGTGAGCTGGAATTCAAGAACCAATAGAATTCCAATAAATTGAGTCAACCATAATGGTTGAATTGACATATTTGTCATAAAAAACTACTTTTTTTGTTCGTATTTTCGACATATCTCCCTGTGTTTTTACTCAAATTTCGATAAGGAGATCTCGTTGGATGCATAGTTTGATTCCACATCCAACAAGTACCCACACTACATACTTTTGATGGACCCCGCTACCTGAAAAACAAGAAATACCTAAAAAAATAGATGATGATGTCATCAGAACATTTTTTTAGGTATTTCTTTTTTTGGGGGTAGTGGGCTCCATAAAAAGTATGTAGTGTGGGTACTCATCAGATGTGGAATCAAATTATGTATCCAATGAGCTCTCCCGATCTAAAATTTGAGTAAAAACATAGGGAGATATGTCAAAAATACGAACACAAAAAGTAGTTTTTTTTTCCTCCAAAATTAATAAATATTATTTTATTATTTTCCTTAGGAGGCCCATTTTAGACCTCAAAATTCCTCTAATGAGAAAATGGCATGTCAATAATTGGTAACTTACCTAAATTTCTCTCGATTGCATGCTTTGCCCCAAAGAAGGTGTCTTTCTCTATCATAATGTCAAATGCTACCTTTTTATTGCCAACATGTCGAACTTGCTGCCATGATCCGTCTTCACATGTCATCGCACCAACATGAGTGACAACCCCAATGTCGACAACATTTATCCACGGTTTGGCTTGAATTGTTGTAACCGTTGATCCTTGATTCAGGTTCAATGGTGGGTTCTGATTCAATGGATGATTCATAGGATGGTTCTGAGTCTGAGGCGGGTTCTTAGTCCGATCCTACAGTGGGATCTGGTTCTACATTATCGATTGGTTATTGTGGAAATTGAACCCAGGTGTTAGAACAATTACACTCACAACAATTGCCAATTACACATGCAAATTACTCACAAAAGGAGACTGAATATGGAGCAGAACACTAATCTATATTGAATAATTGTACAATAGCCAACCCTGTGAATTCATAGGCTGCCACAATAAATAATTACATGAGAGATCCAAATGCATGAAGATGCAATTCGAATTTAGTCAAAATTAGTCTTACTAAATCTAAGCAAATCCCCCATAGGTGCATAAAGTAGTTTCCAAAACTGTCTAGGAGCTCACAAATTGGAAAAATCAATTAGGCAAGCTAATAGGTGGCGGAAGGACAACTCATACATGCTTTTCATAGGAGAAAAGAGTGGAGGATTTTGAGGACAAAAAACAAGTTAACTTCACCTAGTCAAACTTTCCCAATTGCCTTAAAACTCAGAAAAAGCAGGCAATAAAGCAGAAAAAGTAGACATGCGCTAGGGAGGATAGGAATAAAGTAGATTTGATTCCAAGAGGTTTCCCAAGCACTCCATGACTCAAATTTATCAATTTTGACCACTATGGATGTGTGGAGGACAACTTGCATAAAGTGGAATATGGAAACTAGGCAAATACGACAAAAAATGGATTAATTAATGTCTAAGGTAGCTAACTATGGGTTGATTATTATAACACCCCCCCTTAAGCCTGACTTATGAGTAAAATATCAGAAAATTATAGGTCCTAGCAACAAGGATTAGTCACCCTTTACATACTGCATGTCCATTTAACCAAGGAAATAGGCAAAAACCCACTGGGAAAAATCCTCCCTTAAACATGGACAGTAAAACAAAATTTGGAAATCTTGTCATCACTCATGCTTCACAGCATGATCAGAAATCCCCAGTAGTGATTTGATATTGTTGAATGTCTTCTCACAAAAAACTTTGGTGAAGATATCTGCTACTTGTTCTGAAGATGAACATAAGAGTAGGTGAATGGTGCCATCATACACAAGCTGTCTGATGTAGTGCATATGGATCTCAATGTGTTTGGTTCTCTGCTTTTGAACTAGATCATTGCAGATTCAAATGGTACTCTGATTATCATAGTAGATATTAGTTGAGTATTCTGATTCGAAGCCACACTCTCCAAGTAACCCCTGCAACCATAAACATTGAGTTGCTGCATTTACAACTCCTCTATACTCTGCCTCTGTAGATGAGAGTGCAATGGAACTCTGTTTCTTGCTTGAATAGTTGATTGGCCCTTATACAAGCATGAACACATATCCTGATGTTGACTTTCGATCTGTGCTATCAGCTGCCCAATCACTGTCAGTAAACCCAATCAAATCAAGATCAGATTTAGCTTTATAGAAGATCCCATGAGTCCTTGTTCCCTGAACAAAGTTAAGGATCCTTTTGGCTGCTCTCCAATGGATCTCATGAGGCTTATCCATGTATCTTGAAGCCACACTTACTGCATAATAATTATCAGGTATAGTATGTGTAAGATACAACAAACATCCAATCAATTGCCTATACAGTGTATTGTTTACCATAGGTGAAGAATCAGCTTCTTCAAGCTTAACTCCTGAAAGGAAAGGAGTCTTGCTTGGCTTGCAATCCTTCATATTGAATTTTTTCAGCAAATCCAAGGCATACTTGGACTGATGTACTTTGATTCCTTATTTGGTTTGAGCAATCTCGAGGCCCAAGAATTGGCTCAATAAGCCCAAATCTGTCATTGAGAAGGCATGGTCGATTGCATCCTTCAAGGAAGCAATTTCATCCTTTGAGCTTCCTGTAATGAGAAGGTCATCAACATACAAAAAAATGATAATTAATGAACCATGAATCAGCTTCAAATAGACATTTGGATCTGATTTTCATCGAACAAAATTTAGTGATAGAAGAAAGCTATCAATCTTGGCATACCAAGCACTGGGGGCTTGCTTAAGCCCATACAATGACTTATTTAGCCTGCACACAAGAGATGGGTTAGTAGAAAATTATTGAGGCTGCTGCATGTATATCTATTCAATGATATCTCCATTCAGGAAAGCACACTTCACATCCATGTGATGTACTTCCCATTGCTTTGAAGCTGCAACGGCTAAGGCTAGCCTGATGGAGTCCATCTTTGCCACTGGTGCAAAGGTCTCATTGTAATCTATGCCATGTACCTATGAGTAGCCCTTGTCTACGAAGATGTCTCTATACTTCAGAGGTGAACCATCAGCAGCAAATTTGGTTTTGTACACCCACTGGGGGAAGATCAACTAGCTCCCAAGTGTTTCTCTTCTGGAGTGAGCCGAACTCTTCTTTCATGGCTGCTTTCCATCTTGGATCATTTAATGCATCTTCATATGTTTGTGGATCTTATTCAACCATCAGATAGAATTTCTCTGCAAACATAGGATCTTTCATGCACAAAGCACTCTCAAACTGAGATCTAGTCCTCCTAGGATCATTAGGATTTCTAGCTAGTTCTCCAGCTGCATGAATGGTCTTGGCTGCCCATTTTGGTCTTGTAGGACTGTTAGGATATGCAATCAAATCATCATTATCATACATATCAGAATCAGCATGTTCAACTATCTCTTCACTTACATTCAGAGGTTCTAGTGGTGAAGAGGATTCTCCAACTTCCACTGCTGCTAGGGGTTCTTCTTGAAACTAAACACACCTTTCAATGAAGGCTTTGTTTGTTCTCAAATAGATCAGCTTGTACCCTTTTGAATCTTTAGAGTACCCAACAAATAGACACTCTTGGATTTGGGGCTGCAAAGCCTTCCTCTTTTCTATTGGAATTCTAGCCCAAGCCCTTGAGCCAAAAATCCTGAAATGGGTCACATCTGGTGTTAGAATAATCAAACCCATAGTATTACCCACTTAGACATTAATTCATTTATTTTTGTCTTATTTTCCTAGTTCATGAGTCCCACCATGTTCAAGTT
>LPNX011212538.1:9567-27230 GCA_001517045.1 Pseudotsuga menziesii
CTTGTTATCTAATAGCTTTGTACTTTGTTCCAAACCTGTTCCCTGAGAGCCTCTTTGCATCTAAGTATATCTTCCCTATTCTTCAAAAGAGGAATTAGATTCCATGAGTACTCCCAAAATTTTCTAATTATGTACTTCAAATTTTGAAGGCATGTTATTAAATTAGATATTTCCCCTTGACAATATTATTACAGTTAGTCAGAGATACATTTTGATTTCATCATTTTTGTGTGAGTTTTGAATTTTCCTATCTGCTTTTACATTTTAATGGCCATGCATGAATTGATCTTGTGCTACAGATAGGTTTAAGTTTAACTGTCTAAATCTTAAAAAATTTCAAGCATGTTTGCATAATTGGCTTGATATTTCATTACAGTACAAGAAGAGTTTGCTTTGACAGTGCCCTAGTTTTATTCAAATGGCCTAGTTTTACTCAGATGATTGAAATTTTATGCTTATCTGATAATGTCTATAAAATCTGTTGACCCCCCAGGCACAAGAGAATGCAAAGATGCACTACGCAAATGCCTAAAGTCAGTGATGCTAATGATGTGTCTAGAGGGATTTTGGAGAAGTTCCCAAAGCGCCTGAATGTTGTTCCTCCTAGAGTTCTCAATGGTTCATTATCAGGTGTTACTGCTGAGACATATAATGTTGATACACAGTTGTGGAGAAAGCACGTGAAAGGCTACAAAATAATGAACAAATATATTAGGGAGAGTAGATATCGCAATGTTATGTGCATGAATGCAGGTCTTGGTGGCTTTGCAGCAGCACTTACATTCGACAAAGTTTGGGTTATGAATGTTGTCCCAACCATTGCAAAAAACAATACACTTGGTGTGATATATGAAAGAGGCCTTATTGGAATTTATCATGACTGGTATGGTTACCCTTCATTTCTCTTTTAATTTTTGCAAGGCTTTAATTTTTGTTATAGAAATATAACCTATAGTAGGAGGACCACAATTCACAACAATGTACATGCATACGTAGAAGACTAGGTTTCCACTCTCATCCCATTTTGGGAAAAGGATTATAGGAACAAACTACATCTAATATGTAATATAACATGTAAAAACTTTGGTTTTTGTATCCTTATACCTTTTTAATGGCCCTAGTGAAGCACGGTAGATTGATAGACAAGATGCTCACCCAGTTGAAATCATGCCATGTGTCTACTACACGATGCGCCAATACATTCCATTCTATTTTAAAATGAGAGGATCCCTCCTCGCCATATAACATAAAAATCATGGTTTTCATAAACTGATATGGGTATCTCAAGTATTGTGTAGAATACATCAAATTATTCTTTTCTAAGAAGGCATTATATTCAGTCCACCAATCTTTCAATTTTTTTACTAGATTGAATTCCTTGGCTCTGTACTCATCCAGAAATGTTTTGTTCAATAGCACTTGAATTTTCTTAAGCTTGAACATTATTTTGAATGAATAGGGTTGTAAATAAGCTATGGAAACCCTACCTTCACTTATGACTGATCTCATTCCAAGATTAATGTGTCCAAATATCGATTTGACAACATCGTTATATGGTAATATTATTGGTTTGGCGGCAATCAAGTAAAGGATGTGCTTTCTGATATTTCAAAAAACCTCTAAGTCATCATGGTCCTTATGGAAGTCTTCATTGACGAACATTCTATACATGTATTTGGGCACTCAAGGTCATCTTGGAATCCAATTAAATGATTTGTATCTGTGAGCAACATTGGATCTGCATCTTTCCAAGGGTTGGGACTTTCTTCAACTTCCCATTTTAAGGTAGCTTCCCTATTCCTTGTGCTTTTGACATTTTAAATAATAAATATCCTACAATAAAAAACGAAAATAAAAATATTAAATCTTGTAGACATAATTATGTCAATAGGTGAGTTATGAACATAAATCAAATCTACCTCAAGTTTCGAGCTAAAACAAATGGACTTTGAGAAACAAGATAGCAGGTGAACAAACTTGGCTTCTCTAGCATGTTTACAAAGGATAATGGTGAATATTAATTGTGAAATACCTCCCTGAGCTGGTTAAGATTATTAATGAAAACTATATATATGCACGGGTGGCAAAGTTTGGTGATAAGTCCTGTATTTTTTTTTTGCAATGATTTATGGAGTTTGAGGATATGCCCTTATCTGAAATCCTTAGGGCATGATTAAGTGGCAAGCTGGGGTGCATAACTTTTGAAGAGAAATGTTTTAACCATGTCATTTGCACCAAAGTATTCACATGAAGCCCAAGTGCAGTTTTCTTTGGAGCGAGGTGTGCCTGTTGTGATTGGTGTAATGGAGACACAACAGCTTCCTTACCCTTCCCATAGTAGGGATCGAAACGTCGAGATTTGCGAAGTCATCCAACGCAGCTCCTTCTTATTTACAATTCTCCACTGCATAAATGACTACTTTCATAAATACTAGTTACTGGTAAGTTGTCACTAGTACAAAATGAGGAATTAGCTACTAGGTGACTAAAAATTCTAGTGACCACAGGTTTTCCAAGTGATTTACTACTAAATATGAGCAATTTTGATTGACTCAACTATAAACGACTAAAATTAACGACTAATTTAGTCACCAGTTAACAAATATGACTAGATAATAAGTGACAGAGTTAAAAATGACTAAAATAAATGACTAATTTAGTCATGACATAAAAAATGACTAGCTAGAAGAATATGAATTAGTCATTTATGTTAGTCATTTTTAATTGTGTCATGTAAAATTGCAAATTTGGCAATGAAGTGTATTTTTTGTAAGTTGTCTACCTTCTATTAGTAATATTAGTGCCATGCACCTCGATCTTTAGAGATCCAACAGAGCAATTGCATGAACTTTTAGCCTTATGGGGGATTTTATGGTTCGCAAAAAAAAAAATTCTCTATCTTTCTATTTTTGGCGAATCAAAGGTCATGATCTATTTCAAGTTCCCCCCCTCAAGTTTTTTGAAGAGGCTAATTCACATGGGATCAGATTGAGCCATCGACGGAGTTGATGCATCGATGGGATCATTACATGCAAGCCTTTAGGGTTGGTGTAGATATTTGTTGACATCCCACATAAGAGGATGTGTACTTGATTACATATTTATTTAGGAGGGGAGGGGTAATTTCCCCATTTTTCTTGATATACCACTTGGTGTTGCAGTTGACACTTAGATGAGGTATGTTCAATGATTCTCCAATTATGATATTAGTCATCCCAGTGAGTTCCAAGTGAGTGGGGTTCTGTTAAGGCTACATACATTTTGGGTAGTGGAGGTCGGGTGCTTGAGCTTGTTTGTTATTAGGATATCCCATCATCTCATTGATGGGAAACACATTAGTTACACTATGTTATATTATGTAGAGAGTTTACTGTTGATGCCCAGGATTATCAAGTAGGTTACTATTTTTTGACAATAGTTTTTTATTGCTTTAGACCACTAGGGTAGACAGTTGCATGGGAGGAAGTTTTTCTCTTTTGCTTCAAATTTACCCACTCTAATTTTTTAGAGTTTTTTAACAACTTGGCCAAATTTGGGCCTACATTTCACTACATGCCAGCTACAACTATAATCGATGTGTGTATGCACATTTTGGGGGTAGGGGTTGTCCAAGAGAGGGTATCCCGAGATCATGTGTACACTCCCTGCTGCATATGTTTTGGTGACGTTACATAGTCAGGACTGATAATCAGTCATCGATTGTGTACAATATCCATATGTAGGGATCGTCTAGCAAGGGTGTGCGGACAATCAATTTTCTCTAGATGAGCTAGTGGATATGAGAGGTATTATGATCATTATATTTTAATTTAATATAGTTGCATAATTTATATCTTATTTAATGCACATATAATTAATTATAATATTTTGTTTAAATTGTCTAGTTGTTGTACTTGTCCACTATTTTACAGATATTGGCTCATTTGATGAGGATGAGCCACCACTGCATGATGTGGATATGGTTGAGGTATATGATACAGTTGATGACCGTAGACCTAGCATGGATCAGCATAATCCAAATCCCAAATTCCACCACTATGTGGTGCATAATCTATGTGACTATATGGCTCAACATGGGGTGGATCATGTGCAACCTCTAGAGATCTCATGGGACCCCAAGCCCTCTGCCATGTGGTCCACCCTTCCTCATGATATGATAATATAAATGCATCATATTGTTGGTGTCGTCAATCTCATTGAGAAGTTGAGGGGTATTTCAGAGCCATCTTCTAGGAATGATTCTCCTCCACCTCCTTCATTCATTGATATAGAAACTACTAGATCATTCAGTGTTGCACATGCATCCACTTCTTATCCATCATCACCATTCATTCCTCTAGCATCCCCACCACCATCCACCGATGACCCATCCACCTATCTATTAGTCCAACCACCACCATCCCCTCCTCCAACAAGCCCATTTCCATCCACCAATGGCCCATCCACTGATCTATTAGTCCCACCACCCCCACCCCATCCTCTAGTAGGACCACTGGCATCCATTGATGCCCCATTCACTGATCCATTAGTCCCAACACTTCCATCCCCTCCTTCAGCATCCCCACCACCATCCACCGATGCCCTGTCCACATATCCATTAGTACCACCACCCATTGATGCACCAAGATTTTTACATTATTTAAATCAGTTTCTATTTGGTATGTCGTCACATGACATGGGTAGTGGTGAACCCTCTACCTCTTCAGGAGTACATGGAGTTGACGAGTCTAGCTCCGGTAGTGGACCTAGCTAGTGTGTTTGATTGTTAAAAGATGAGTTGACAACTATATTGATTTTTTATATGTATATTTCACTTCAGATGTATATATTGTTCATTTTCATATCATGTTCATGTTCATGTTGTTTGATTTGTAAATTATGTATTTCCATATTATGCCTTTTATATGATGTTCATGTTGATGTTGTTTAATTCAAATTGTAAATTATCCATTTACTTATATTATGCATTTTCTATCATGCTCGTGTTGATATTACTATATATCGATGGTTGTTGTAATATGTTTTAGAATACTTAATTTGCTAAAGTGGGTAAACCATAAGATAACTTTCAAATGAATTAATTTGAAATATGTAATTGAATTTTTATCCAATCCTATGGTACGTTCATTGAATGCTATTTTTTTTAATAGTGCTTTAATAAGTTCGAGTCTTATTCCTAAAACGAAATTTATATTAATAAACAAACAAATTACTTAAAACATATTTATTAAATTTTTAATAAACAATAAAGGTGAAGCATTGAATTGTACCACTGATGATGATGTGGATTCTATATAACAAATATATTTCACAATTTGAAATTGTAAAACTCTAATAATGAGCAACAAATCTTTAAAAAAACTCATCAATTGTGCAATATTGTTGTTAAATTAAAGTCTTAAAATGTGTTCCTTAACCCTTGATATTATATTAACTGTAACCTTTAACCCTAGCCTCAACACTAAACCATTATTATGAAACCTAATTAAAATTGGCAAATGATATCCTATTTTATTATTATATCACTATTTTATAGTTATATTAAAAGCAATGCTATGTTAATACTATAATATTATTGTTGTAAGATTATTGTTTAATCATAAATAACAATGATATGTTAATACTATAATATTATTGTCTTAAGATTATTGCTTAGTTATTATATATTACAATATATTGGTAAGATAATAATAATATATAATTCCTATAATTAAAATAAGCTATATAAGTGTTCATCAAGTCCCACCACCACTCTAATGTTATTGTCATAAGATTATTGCTTAATCATTAAGAACAATGCTATGTTAATACTATAATATTATTGTCGCCATAACAATGTGCTTAAAACGGTTTCTTTCAATGGTCATTTGCATGCTAATAATCCTTATGATCCACATGCTATAACTTACATAGTCCTTGTGATAATAAATTACCCATATTGCTTTTACAATTATTATTTTTATGTACATTTTTTTGTCATCAAATTGATTAGGAAACATCTTTCTCAGTATGAGAATGTTGATTAAAAATATAAATGAAAGCTAAATGTTAATTGCATATACTAATGTATGTTTTAGAATGCATATAAGTGAATGGTTTATGATTAAGATAAGTTTTCTTATGCGTGCACTGAAGAATCGATGTTTATGAAATGCCATGAACATCGTGAATAAATTATCCGTGTTAATGGACATTGCTCACTTGAAAGTAAAGTTGAATGATGGTTGACTGTATGAAACAAATAATCCAGAGTGGGATGCTAAATAAGATATGATGACTTAGTATGCTTTTAACCTCTTTAGTTTAAATATGTTCATATAAGTTATATGGATGGAATCCCTTCATTTGTATTTTTTTAACAAGAATGGGTACTTTTTTATATTTAAAAAAAAAGGTCTCGACTGGACTGGAAGACATGTTGTAACAAAAATGCTCCATATAGACTAAGCATGATAGTTCATAATAGTTTAAAAACTTATTACAAAAAAATTGCATTCTTTCAAATTCCACCTGTAGATAAAATCTCGACTGGTATAGATTCTAATAAAAGTTCTAAACAACAAAATGCATTTACACTTCATATATCATCATAACAGAGGGATGAGACCTGGATTTCTAAAATCATTGGAGATTATTTCAACTTCAAAGGAAATTGAGGAGCACAGGCTTCCTCAACATCATTTTTCTCATCATTAAATTCATTTTTCTCATCAGCGCATGTAGCTCCAATATATTCCAAACCTATTGCATTATTTGTCATCAACATTTTGAAGATTTGATCTTTAATAGGATCGTGCCCTGTGTTCTGCAACACTTTGATACATTGTTCATAAGCCTTGAATTTTCCTTTTCAATATTCAATCTCATCTTTTGCATTTATCTGTTTCATTCTCATATGATTAACTTGAGCTTCCAAGTAATCATGTTTGATATTTGCAAACAACTTGTCCATGAAATAATGTTGTTCCCAAGATTTATGTCTTTTCACTAAAACCTTAATATCATAATCTATGTTTCTCTTCTTCTCTCCATGAATTTTCTCATATTTATCTTTACTATCAATTTCTTGTTCCATTGCTTGTAAAATAGAAACTGTTGACCAATAAAACTTCTCCAAAACAAAGGCTGACAACTGAAAATATCTCAAGCAAAGGACCAGAGAGAAAATTCTTCCAGGGTTATTGAAAACCAACATGTATAGACCAAATAGGTCCCAATCAGCTCTATCATGTAACAGAGTCTTAGGAGACAGAGAGCAAACACTTTTAGTATTATAAATTTGATTATAAACCCTAGCGTAGAGTAATAGGAAGTGTGAGCAACCTTATCCTCAATGTTCCACACAATCTCTACACTACAATTGTTGTTACTATTGTAGGACTAACTAACCCAGTACAGAACTTCAAAACAATTCTCAAATGTATATAGATTCAATAGAATAGGTATAGTCTCACTAAGTTGACATTCAACGTTGATTTCTTCACGAGATAAATAAAAAAAATAAACTACTAAAGCACTCAATTGTTAACCCAAAAACTTGGGATAGGACCCCTACCTCTTGTTTGCCTATCCCCAACTGAGGTGGTTTGCTACTTGACCAAAAAGTATAAAAATTGAACCATAATTCACAAAGGAATAATAGTCACAAACATCACTCCTTGTGGGGATCTTGTACAGGCTCATCAATGAGGAGGGGGGTGTTGGATGTGAGCGCATTGACTTTGCTGAATTCTGCAAGAGGGTCGAGAACAGATGCCCCCCAGAGGCCTCCATGGCCTTCTATGAATTCCGCGACCGCCATGGCAAGGTGAGTCCCTCGGACATTTGCAATCAATTTTTATTGTTTGCTATTATTTTTCTGAGTTGGGTGGTGGTGTTATTTTTCTTTGCAGATGGGAAACCCTCGTTTTGTACTAATGTGGTGCTGGGTCGCCGCTGTCGGGGCAGGGCTGGTGAAGTCAGATGAGATTCTGCTCGGTGCCACCAGGCTGCATGTTTCCTTTGATATTCAGTATGAAGAGGACTATTTTAGTATACTCATGGATGAGACCTCCACGGTAAGTCTAGCGTTTTCTCACTTGACCTGCTGTTCAGTTCACTGAAATTCTTGTTGGCCCTATTCTGTTAAGGTATGCTAATTATGGAAGACCAATTTTTATTTATTTAATGCCATGGGGTTGAATATTTTTTAAATTTAAGCTGTTGTCAACAGGGCATTGGTTTGCCGATGAGGTCAAGGTATTGTTAAGCCATCCACTAGGGTTCCATTCTGGCTGTGGTCTACCCCAGTTGTATGACATGAGTTTTAAATAGATGAGGCTCCGTGCAAGTTCTGGGTGATTTTGACAGATTAGTTGCCCATTAGAATTGGCAACATAGCTGAAGGAAGTCTACTCTTTGCGGTGATTAGTCCCTTTGAAACATGTTTCTTGAAGTGCTCCCCCCCTAAAAGGGGACATGTCTGAAACTTTGCTTATGAATAACCAACTTAACGGCTAACCTGCCTGATTACCTCTGGTTTTCTACCTTTGGCCTTTTCAGGGAGTCTGGTAAGAAACTTATTCCTATTGTAACGTAAAATATTTGGATTCTTGATGATAGATGGAGAAATGGCTTCATTATTTTAATGTTCAGGTTTTGCACACTCATATGAAACAGAATGGGGATGATCAGTGGAACTACTTAATAAGCTAACATATATGACAGTTCTTGGGTTATCGACATAATTTGTACAAAATGATTCCCTCTAAAATTAATTGTGTTCTTTTCCACTTTCGGTACCAAATGTTTGCATTAACTTACCAGGCAATGGCATGTGGCCTTGATACCATAACCAACTTCTTAATGTAATTGGAAGTTGGCATCATCCAAGCATACTTCTGGAATTTTACATTTATTCTGAAAAGCGCAGTTTGTGGAACTTGCATGATTCTTCCCAAGACCTTGCAAGATTGAAATTAGTCAAAACTAACCATGATATTGATTCGTCTAGAGTGGAACTAAAAATGAAACATTGATATTTCTACTCAGTACATTTTGTTGCTGCATCAAAAGGTTTTGAAGCAATCTTCAGTAACTGAGGACTCATCTTCAGATGGATGCCTCTAAAATTGTGCCCTTGAATAATATATTTTTTTATGCTTCATCGTTTTTAAAGGAAGTTGGTTATGAAAATGATTTTTGTCATTTTGGAATTTGAAATCCTTTTCTTACAGAAACGAGAGAAGTCTAAGTCTTCTCTTCCAGACGTACCTGTTGAAGCCCGGGCAGCAAAAGCTTTAGAGGCTATCTGTAAATGCTGCATTGATGGTGACGTGATAGAAGAAGAAGATGCAAGGTTGCTTTGTATCATGCTGTATGCAGTATTCCCCTCTGCTGATAAGGCCAAGATAGAGAGAACTGTGTGGAGTATAGTTAGACAATCATCTGCAGATGAAGAAATAAGCAACGAAACTAGCGAACTACAAACTGAGGAATCAACAGTTCTACAACAAGATACTGAAACAGTATACAGATAAGTTTCAGTGATACTTTTTGATTTGTCTATTCTTATAATTCGAACCTTATTTGTAATATGTATATTTAATCGTAATGCATTTTTCAACCATCCACAAATATCATGTTAGCTGCAGTAGGATGAGTACCAGTGATGCTTAGCCCTTATAGGATTTATCCATGGCTATAACTCTGTATATCTTAAGGTCAAGTTGAGCTTAGGCATAAAAAAATCAAGCTTAAGTCAGTGAAATTTGGTCAGCTTGGCATACTTGTGTAAAATTTATCTGTTATTAACTTTGAGAATACTCTGAAGTTTGAACGACCTAATGCCATGGATGGATGGTAACCTAACAAAGAAGTGGGGTTTAGTCACCTCTAGAACCAACTTATGATGATTTATTTTCCCCAATTCTTTCCTCTGCAAGCCTCATGGTATCTGTTTTATATTATGTATCAAAATCCTGTATGCCTCAGATATTTTCTTTTGGTTGAATCATATGTTCACATGTATGGCTGTTTCGTAATGCTAAGTTGTGTATTTGATAGGAAATTTCTTTTATGTATTTTTACACTTTTGATAGTTTTGACAGTTATGTGCAGGTTTCTTTCCCGGAAGTTTCTCCTTAAATTTATAATATGAAGTCTTCTATAAGCCATTATTATTTCCTGGCATCAAATTTGCTTGACTCATCTAGTATGGATGAATGCATATCACCTTTGCAGTATTCCATGAACCTCGTCCATGTATAGAAGTATCTATTTTGAACTTTGTAGTTTGAATGATATTTAGGTGGATTTTGTAGTATAGTATATATTACGGCTCCCAAAGAAGTCTCAAACATCATTAAGAAAATTGCTTTTCATATTGTTTATTCTTTTTCTAATGTCTTCTCTTTGTAGTGTCACTATGCATTAACACCCTAGACAAATATGATACAGATTCGCCAAATCTCATTGTTCAATATAATAGTGGATTTTCATATTAGTTATATTTATAAGGGTAGTTGGAAGATAATTTTTAGTCAGTTCTAAGATATTTGCAACTAGTGGTGAGATAAATTTAAGTCTGTTTTGAGGTCTGATGTTTGCTTCTTGCAACGAAATCGATATCTAGCACTTTTGGCCTGGGATCATTGTAGTCTACAATGCTTCTTTACTTGGCCTAAAACCTTTTTACATGCATGTATGACAAGGAGATTCTGTCATTCACCTAGTTTTTTTAATGACATAAATCTTTAGTGGTTCTATGTTTAGAATCATGAAGCCTAATGAAGAGAAATGTACAGCAAAGAACATAGTCATGAAGTATAATGAACATTTCCATTCAAAACGAGCAGGTTACCATAAAAGCTTGCTGCTATATTTAGTAGCATCCTCTGAAAGCAAACATGATAGGAAGCTGTTACATCACCAGGACACACTACTTGATCTTGCTGGCTCATTTTTCTGGCTTCTCCTTTTGTGGATGCCTTTGCACATGTGAAAAGGCGATAAGAGATCTATAGGTACTTCATTGTATCATGGCGAGCTTTAGACAGATGCTTGTTCTTTCCAGGCTCTTTGGTTATAAGTTTATGCACATTGACATGTGCTTTTCCATGGTACTATTGAGGATGCATGTTGTATACCTTGTTGAAAGTTAGAATCGGAAACATTTAGCATGCCACGGATACCTAGAATACACAAGTTTGAGTTTAATTAGGAGCAATGCAGCCTACAGATTATTCTTACCATATGGTCATTAACATGCTCTGCTCATCATAGATAGTGCCGGTGGTCTGATATGCAATAAATATAAGACTGCATAAATATAAGCCAAAGAAGATGAATCCATCAATAAGAACTTTTCTTTCAAGGTGTGTTTCAAGTTAATATAACTCGGATCACCTGCTAAAAGATTAACAAACAGCTGTAGCACCTTCGTATTCATTGACTCATTATGGCATCCATCCAAAGCATCAATTAAAGGCAAAAAGTTACCATTTCCTCCAAGAAATTCCCGGAACTTGTTGGATTGGTTCAACATCAATGAGTCCTCAGTGTTCCCCAAATAAAACTTAAGCAAAATGACTATACTAGGATCCGTTCTCAGGCATTCCACCATATCAGTTGCACTTGTAAGTAGATGCTCTTTAATAGATAAGTTAACCTCCTTGCTTGAGTTCATTTCTTTTACCAAGCTTTCCATGTTCTTCAGCAAAAATATATCACTATACATACATCTCTCTTTTATAGAGGGAATTAAATTATTGAACAGGATTCTACATTTATCATGTATTCCCTCAAATAGCCTGTCAAACTTTATGGTCATTATGACCTCAAGCAAACTATTGAAAACTTCTGCATCAACCTCAATTCCCCCTAATGCATCTCTTGCTCTGAAAAATTGCTCAATTGTATACAAAAATCCCTCAATAGAGAGGGTAGAAGAGACCACAGCTTCACTCCCTAGATGAACATGTGATGGGAAACCATGCAACGAGGAGCTCATAAAAAGTTTGTTCAGGTTCCCTGTGTTTTCTTTGCTCACAATTCCTCTAAAATTTGTACCCCTATCACAGTTCTAAAGCTTCATCCAAACAACCTTCTCTGCATAGGCAATAAATTACTTTTGCACAAACAACTTCATCGGCCACAATTCTCTTCTTCAATGCTTCCTTTAAAATCTTGCATGATTCTTTCACCCTCCCTTCTCTGCATAAGAGATCAAGGACAATTGAACAACTAGGGATAGTTGGAAACATAGATTTGGCCTCCATTTCATTGTAAATCGTTAGAGCTCCATCCGTGTCCCTTTCTTTACAAAGAAAATTTTTGAACAATTGAACCATAGATCCCTAATGTTGATATTTATTGTTTTTTATCCTTACTTTCCTAGTCTAACATTGAGACGGAAGGGTTACAGAATGATACCCATCCTCCATAAATCTATTGCTCTTTTTACTTTGATATGCTTCTATGTGGCGATTTCTGTAGGCGTGAATCCATTTATTTTGCGACTTCACACTTTTATAGTTTTCTGATATAATTCTTCCTTAATGTTATTATAAACAAACAGCAAATGAAAGTGGAATTTTATACAAAATATGGGTCTCTTAAGTACAACACCATTGGCAGAAGAAAACATAGGAAGGTTCTAACTATAGGTGTCAGCACAGCAACACTTGGGGTCTTCATTTTTTGTTAAGATTGTTATTAATGCCAGATTTTGTTCTGATTTGCAGGCTTTGATGCCAAAGACACCAAAGACACCGGTAACTCTTGGAGTCAAGACACTCTTTGCAGGAAATTTGTCCTTTTCTATTGATTCAAACAGCATGTATGTTTCTCTGACTCAGTTTTTGTTTTGACATCTTTTGGTAGCTCTCAATATTATTAGCTAGTATTGTGGTTGTTACTTCTAGAATTTGGTAATTGGCCTTCTCTCAGTTTGAGCTCTTAGCTTTGCTTTTCAGTGTTGAATTTTTCCAAGATGCTGGAGAGGTGGTTGATGTATGGCTGGCTACATGGGATGATGGTTCCTATAGAGGTTATGGGCATGTGGAATTTGCAACCGAAGAAGCAGCTGCCAAGGTATCCAGCTTTGGAGTATTTGGTGCATTTTTTCTTCATTTTCTTAAACACCTTGCATTGTATCATTCATTTTAAGTGAAATCGGATGGGTTTACCTTTTCTACTTGTGTAGGCCAGACGCACTTGGGGTTTAAATTGTGATCATTACTTTTAATATAAATTGGATGGGTTTATCTTTCTTACCTGTGTAGGCTAGGGTCACTTATGTTTTATTATGAACATATATTTGGTTTCATATAAAATGAAATTGTTAGATATTTATAGGTATCTTATGCTTTGAATTAATTGGTTTCCTCAAATGATTACTGTTCTTGCCATTATTTATGGATTCTCCAATACAACTCGTATCTGAAAAATCTCTTAACAATGTTGAAGCTGGAATATTCCACTTAGAGAATTTGGAATTTGTCGTCTTTTCATCGTATTCCTTCGGTTTAGCATTCTGAGACAAAATCCTATCATTGCTAAAACATATATTAGCAAAGCAAGCATGCTCTTTGGTGGTCATTAATCATAATATCGAGTAGCTTAACTGGTGTTGGCAGCCTGGTAAACTGAGCTGTCGCTTAATCAAGATTGTCTAAGGCAGACACTAGCCCCCATATAATGCTTTTTATAGCACCTGTTAATGCAATAACTCCAATCCATGATCCACAATAGGTATTACATGCATCTAAAACCTCTGTCCCATCGCTCATCCCTTCAAAATTGCCTATTAAGGTGCTAATTAACTGATTTGAACAAATATTGGTCTCAAAGTTTCTTTGTTTTAAATAACGAACTGTATTTCCTGCTTCAAGACTCAAAGTCTTTCCTAGAGCTTCAATCAGTGTTTGAACATCCATGTGCTCTTTTTTTTTGGAAATGGGATCTGTGTTGGATTTTTGAGGAGTATTACTGGATTTGACAACCCTACATGTATCTGAAGTGCATTGAACCTCACAAATTAGAGATCTTGCAACTATAATAAAGAAATCTTCACAGATTAACATAAGTGTCCTAGAATTATGATCAAGTATGGAAAATATAAGATGTTTTCCAGGATTGACATTCCCTGTCAAGTCGTCTTTCAAGAAAGGCTTCCACAGAGCACACTTGGAAAAGCATTGAGCAACAACCTCTATAGACCTGAGTAGCCACAGGAATGAAGAGGAGCTTTCAAAAAGTATGGGAAATAAAGATCTTCTAATTTGAAATTCACCCTCATTGTATGACAACAAGATTGATTTCAGTGCTCTTCGACATGCCAAAAGTAAATCAAGGAATTATGTTGGATGACAGATACCAACACATTTCTGTATTGCCAGAGGATCATGGCATGACACTTGTCTAATCTTGAGGAAAGTGATCACCAGAAACCTAGCAATATAGAAGGAAATAAAATCAGAAAGTTACATTAATTATTAGAAAACCCAAATCTGCATTTGATTGAAAAGATACATGATTTACAAGTAAATAGCCGAGAGACCAGGATCATGGAATGACACTTGTTTAACCTTGAGGAAAGTGATCACCAGAAACCTAGCAATATAGAAGGAAATAAAATCAGAAAGTTACATTAATTATTAGAAAACCCAAATCTGCATTTGATTGAAAAGATACATGATTTACAAGTAAATATCCGAGAGACCATAAATTCAGAAAGTCAAATCAAATTCACAATTCATATCATCATGGTACACAGACTATTTGGCACATATCATCATGGTACACTCTGTACAATCGTAAGGATAGGGTTGTATAGGCATACATAAGTTCTTGGATTTCTGTGCAGGTTTAATTTCTATTCAGTAGGCTTTAAACCTCAGGTTTGGGCTGTCTTTGTTTACTGTGCAGCTGCTATTTTTTATAAGCAGCGGAGATTTCCTTGTGAGCTTTGATTAAGCCAATGGAAAGTTGATTTGAAGGAAAAATTCTTGTGTATTTGTGTAATGGTTTCTTTTTAAATTTACTCCGGAAAAAAACTGTAATTTATTAATTTATATTACTTAAAAAGAGTATCAAAACTACATATTGTCCATACATACTAGAGGCATGTATTCTAAAACTGATGTCCATATCTAGCTTAAATAGGCTCGATGTGTAATAGTTTTATGTGCCTGCCGTGTACTTTCCAACTATTTGTGTGATTGTTTCTATGTGAAGAAGTTGAATTTCTGCAATTACTTGAGTCTTGTTTAGTTGAGAACACAAGGACAACAATCACCTAGGGTTTGGAATTTTCCTCCCAGTAACTAACTTGTTAAAGAGCAATTGGTTCAGTTTCCATATGGGGACAAAGGGTCTAAAATATGGCAGTAACGGATTCATCCTATACTCTTTCAAAATGACTATCAAAGCCTTTCCTCCCAGAGCAGGAGAAGAACAATTTACTCACTGACAAAGTTTTAGAAGAAAGCCACAGATGACTGGTGATGGCCTGTGATGTTCTTTGTTCTCAGGATATTATGTTGGAATATTGAACACTACCAGAAAAATGAGGGTCACTATGTCTCTTTTTAGTAACTTTTAAGAGGAGATAGGATTAAAGGGGGTCTCTCCTTATCAAACAGTATAAATAATTCAAATCTAGGAGAGAGTAAACAAGCAGAAGAAGCTAGCAATCAGGGAGGATGGTAAACAAGAGATGGGACACTAGTTGTGGGATTCTACAAGAATGTGTCTTCATCTAGATTGGTTAGTTGTCTCTGTGTGCAGATGTGAAGGATTGCATCTTTATATTAAGTTTAAATGATGATATCACGATAATCAGGGTCATGATATTCATGTATGCTTTGCATTGGCAAAGCATTGAAATTTTGTATATAATAAAAAACAAATCACTGCATTGATTTGCTTAGTGTACTAGCATAGCCACTTAACTTGTGGCTGGTGAACACCAATAGGTCACACGTTAAGTGTCATGAATAAGTTATCGGTTACTTGTTTTTTCTTTCTTCTAGTTAAATGATTTTTCTATTAGAAACAGCCCATTATCCACGCATTAGCTAAGAGTGCATCAGCTACCAGTTAGCTATCTCTAGAAAAGAACTTTTGTGCTTAAGCAAGACCATAAGCTCAGTGCTGTAGGTATTCTTAGGTTTAAATATAGGCTCCAATACATTCCTGGGGTTTGACAGTTAAAACCTATTTTTGTCCTTCCTAGAATGTGCTTTTAGATTCCAGGTATTGGCTACATTTGTTATTCTATTAAACGAGCATTTAACACCTGTCCTTGTAAGTATTCTTCTATTGGCTTTTTTTCCTTTAGAAGACTAATATCATTCCAAATTCTAAATTGGATATCAATCTTACAATGGATATGTTACAAAGTGTATTGTGGTTGTAGGATTCCTTTGAACTAAAATGTCAGTGTGGCTGACTATGAAAAATTTAAACTTCCACTGCTATTAAGCTGAAGTACATGGTCTGTTTGTTTGTCATAATTTTCTGACATGTAGAAATCTAGAGAACTACTTTGTAACAATTGATAGAATGGCCGTTGACCTATTATAATTTGTGATTTTAATTGTGAATGCTACAAGATTCAAGGGATTATCAACTTTATATCCTGAATACAATTCAGAGATACATTTTGATTTCAACATTTTTATGTGAGTTTTGAATTTTCCTATCTGCTTTTACATTTTAATGGCCATGCATGAATTGACCTTATGTTGCAGACAGGTTTAAGTTTAACTGTCTAAATCTTAAAAAATTTCAAGCATGTTTGCATGATTGGCTTCATATTTCATTACAGTACAAGAAGAGTTTTCTTTGACAGTGCCCTAGTTTTACTCAGATGGCCTAGTTTTACTCAGATGATTGAAATTTTATGCTTATCTGATAATGTCTATAAAATCTGCTGACCCCCCAGGCACAAGAGAATGAAAAGATGCACTATGTAAATGCCTAAAGTCAGTGATGCTAATGATGTGTCTGGAGGGATTTTGGAGAAGTTCCCAAAGCGCCTGAATGCAATTCCTCCTAGAGTTCTCAGTGGTTCATTATCAGGTGTTACTACTGAGACATATAATGCTGATACACAGTTGTGGAGAAAGCACGTGAAAGGCTACAAAATAATGAAAAAATATAATGGGGAGAGTAGATATCGCAATGTTATGGACATGAATGCAGGTCTTGGTGGCTTTGCAGCAGCACTTACATCCGACAAAGTTTGGGTTATGAATGTTGTCCCAACCATTGCAAAAACGAATACACTTGGTGTGATATATGAAAGAGGCCTTATTGGAATTTATCATGACTGGTATGGACACCCTTTATTTCTCTTTTAATTTTTCCAAGGCTTTAATTTCTGTTATAGAAATATAACCTATAGTTGGAGGACCACAATTCACAACAATATACATGCATATGTAGAAGACTAGGTTTCCACTCTCATCCCATTCTGGGAAAAGGATTATAGGATCAAATTGCATCTAATATGTAGTATAACATGTAAAAACTCTGGTTTTTGTACCCTTATACCTTTTTAATTGCCCTAGTGAAGCATAGTAGATTGACAGACAAGATGTTCACCCAATTGAAATCATGCCATGTGTCTACTACACGATGCGCCAATAGATTCCATTCTATTTTAAAATGAGAGGATC
>LPNX011212568.1:0-99998 GCA_001517045.1 Pseudotsuga menziesii
AACAAGGTGACAGCCTTGACTCGAGACTTGCCCCCAAGGACACACCGAGTGGCTTGAATATTTCTGCCACGTGATCCAGGTGTGTGAAAAGGTGGCAACAGTTTCCAAACATCAGCCTTAGATGCCATATTGTCTAGGATATATCATCCCTCCAAGTTAGGGTTCCAGCCTCTTCTAGGATTCATCCCTAAACAGGACACCTGGGGATAATTTCTATATCTTGGGCTACAAAGGTCCAAAATAAATTTATGAATATGTTATAGAAATGTCATGGAATTTACTTTCTATGGTCCAAGTTTCAGACCCAGAAGATCAAACAGTGACACTGGAAGTCCGTACAACTGCGATATGCTGAACAGTCTTGAAACATGTCACCTTGGGAAAAAACTCATACGTCCCAATTGGTGAAACCAATTCTAATGTAACCTGTGGTGTTGGAACAGGTACATGTGATGTGACCTCAGTGAAAAGTTTTAGACACACAGGAGTAGTAAATTCATAGATATCACAGAAACAGTATCAGGCATTTATGCAGAAGAAATTGGAAAACTAGGGCTTCCTGTTCCGGGAGTTTCTCGCCACTGTTTTCAGAAAATGAGTACATTGGACAGCTCAACTTGAAGAGGTCTATCTTTCTATCCAATCAAATCTGAAAGATTCCAAGTTTTGAAAATTAGGGTTTCTTTGATAAACCCTAGATCAACCAGCTCTAGAACCAGGACGGAAACCTCAAATCGGTAAGATCTAATATTTTGCTATTTTAATTTGAGGTTCTCATTTCAAAGTGATCTATCACATCAGCTTGATTCTAATCTTGGTGAAGTTGAAAAATTCCAAGCATGGAAGTATATGATCTTCTTGAAGAAAATGAATTGGACACCTACATGAGTATAGAGGTTCTAGTTCCAGAGGGAGATGAGGCTAAAAGCCTTACACAAGAAGAACTTGGTCAAGGCCAAGAAGATCATTGTTGATTCAATCATGGATCACCTTGTACCACAAGTGTCTTCCCTAAAGACACTGACAATGTTTGATTCCTTGGCCAAGCTATTTGAAGGGAAGAACATAAATCAGAATATGAATTTGAGAAAATAGTTGAAGAATGTGAAGATCCAGAATGCAGAGACCATACAGTCATACTTTACAAGGGTCTCTCAAATCAAGGAACAACTTGTAGCAGTAGAAGAAGAAGTGGAGAATGCAAAAGTGGTGGTAGCCACCTTGAATGGCCTCCTAGGATCATGGGATTCATTTATACGAGGAATGTGTCACCAGAAGGAAGTGATTACTTTCAATAGACTCTAGGAAGAGCACACACAAGAAGAAGCTCGACTCATAATAAGAGAAGAGAAGATGGGAGCAATTGAAGATCAAGCTCTCACTATCCAAATAAGATCCCTCAAGCGATGAGGAATATGAAGGAATCAAATCTTTAAGAACCTCTTATCCATCTTAGCATTTGGATAAGAAACGATGCTATTATGAATGAAGAAGATGATAAAGCTGAAGGCTCAAGAAGGAGTCCACCCACGAAACAAATAAAGATAAGTATTCAATTGTCATTTCATGATATTGTTTTGTTATGCATTTGTTTATATTCAGTTGATGTATTATGCATGATAGAATGTTTTCATTAATGATAGTATACTACTAATATGCATGTGATGGGTAAGTAGCTCATCATGCTATACAACTCTCCATTGCTACTTATCTAGAATGAAACCTCTTTGCTGACATATTGTATTAGTGCACAATCTCAATGTTGTCTTGGTAGAGATGGAAGGCATCTAGAAAGTTTCTGTGAGATATGGATGAATGTTGTATTGGCTAAAATAGTTGCATGATCACATACATAATCGCCCAGAAGCAAATAAGGATGAGAATTGTTCCGAAGAACAAGTGACGACATATAAAGAATATTATGACAAATGCAGTGACATCATTGATGCAGAACCTTCCAGCTATGAAGAAGTAACCAAGAAGAAAGAGAAGACCAGTTCAAGAAGAATGATGTCTAGGATGCAATATCGATACATTAAGGGAAGTTCATAGTTTCATCATGTAGTAGATGGAAACATCTTGGGATACAAGGCAAGATTCGTAGCACAACGCTTCTCATGAAAAGAAGGCATAGAATACGAAGAAACATTTGCAACCAATGGGAGGAAGAATTATGTGTGCAAATCAAAGAAGGCCTTGTACGAGCTCATAAGACACCCATGGGATAATACATACATGATGAGATTGATGAAGATCTTAACCTTTGCTACAAGATTGAAGATGAAATCCTATAGAGGATGACAAGCTCACAGATGGGTGCAGGAAGAACTTTTTGAAAAAGTTCAAGATAGAGGATCTTTGTATCCAGTGATCCTAGATGGATACATAGAATATTAGTAGCAGAGGAAGCTACTTGTCACTCCGGTACAGAATGTTTCAGTGCATAGAGTATGAAATACAGAAGGAGAATGATCCTTCGCTTCAGAGGGAGTGACCGCAGAAGATCCTGAGGTTCGACATGGTACGCCATGATGGATAGATTACTGATGACTCTGGGCTTTACTGAGAGTAAAGCATATTCCAACCTTTACTTCAAGGTTGAAGGAGGAAGACCAATGATGCTCCTGTTATGTGTCGATGCACTATTTTCTAGGAATGGAGGTGTGGCAATATACGGATGGAATCTTCCTCGGACAAGGGAAGTATGTAGTAGAGATCTTGAAGAGGTTTAGGATGATGGACTACAAGGCCATGACCACACCTATGGCATCAAACCTGAAGCTATTGAGTGATTCTTCATCATAAGCGGTTGATGCTATGATATATCGTTAGATGATTGGGTCCTTGATGTACCTGATGAACATGAGACCAAATATTTTCTTTGTTGTGAACACCTTGAGCCAATTCTTGGCAGATCCGACATTAGAGGAAATTTCAAATCAAAATGGGCCTTTTAACTTTAACTAAAATTCCATGTCATCATGTGTTAGCCAATGAAATTGCTTTAAATTTGAAATACCGTATAGGTCTTAAACACTTTTTTAATATAAATTTGGGGATAGGTATCATAAAAAAAACTACTTTTTTTGTTTGTATTTTTGACATATCTCCCCATGTTTTTACTCAAATTTTGATCAGGAGAGCTTGTTGGATGTGGAATTAAATTATGCATCCAACGAGTACCCACTCGGCATACTTTTGACGAACCCCGCTACCCCAAAAACAAGAAATACCTAAAAAAACGTGATGATGATGTCATCATCACGTTTTTTCAAGTATTTCTTATTTTTGGGGTAGCGGGGTCCATCAAAAGTATGCTAAGTGGGTACTCGTTGGATGTGAAATTTAATTCCACATCCAATGAGCTGTCCTGATTGAAATTTGAGGAAAAACATGGGGAGATATGTCGAAAATACAAACAAAAAAGTAGTTTTTTTCTTTTCTTCCTCCAAAATTAATAAATATTATTTTATTATTTTAACTATTATTTTATTAAGTTTTTTTAGGAGGCCCATTTTGAGTTGAAGTTTCCTCTAATGGAAATGTTCACTTGACTGTTGCAAAGCATA
The DNA here is from genome assembly GCA_001517045.1 of Pseudotsuga menziesii. Classification (NCBI taxonomy): domain Eukaryota; kingdom Viridiplantae; phylum Streptophyta; class Pinopsida; order Pinales; family Pinaceae; genus Pseudotsuga; species Pseudotsuga menziesii. The sequence goes on from LPNX011212568.1 coordinate 3,570, forward strand.
TTCTGAGGTACCTAAGGGGTATAGTTGATTATGGGCTCAAGTATGAGGCGAATCAGAAGATTAACCTGGAGGGTTATGTTGATTCAGATTGGGCAGCCAGTGCCATCAATATGAAGAGCATTTTAGGGAGTTACTTCAGTATGGGATTAGATGTGATCTCTTGGTTTAGCAGGAAGCAGTCCTGTGTGGCACTGAGTACAACTGAAGCAGAGCATGTTGCAGCTTGTTCAGCTAGTTGTGAGGCAGTATGGCTAAGGGAGCTATTGTCTGATTCATTTGATCTTCAGTTGGATGCTACTTGTATATATTGCGACAACTAGAGTTGCGTGAAGCTGTCGGAGAACCCGGTGTTCCATGACAAGTCGAAGCATATCGAGATCAAATATCACTATATCAGGGATATGGTGTAGAGAGGAGCAGTGAAGCTCTATTATGTTGCAATGGATGAACAAATAGCTGATGTGTTGACAAAGCCATTGGCCAGAGTGAAGTTTGAATACTTCAGGGATAATCTTGGTGTTCTCTAGATCGAGGTTCCCTCCAAAGGGAAGTGATGAGTCCATGAGCCATTCTAACATGGTAAGAGGATTGGTTCCTTCCATGGTCAGATGTAAGGGCTGAGCCATTCTGTTAGGGTGAGAGGATTGGTTCCTTCCATGTCAAATATGAGTGCTAAGCCATTCTGATGTGACTATAGGATTGGTTCCTACATGATCAGATATACATGCTGAATACCACTCTCTGAATGGAGGCACCTGTTCAGTTACCAGGAATACTCAGTCTGGGGCTGAGGGCCATTATGATATGACTGTGGGATGTGTTCTCACATGATCAGATACAAGTGTAGGGCCATTCTAATGCGATTGAGGGATGTGTTCCCACATGATCAGATATAAGGGCTGATGCCATTCTCTGGGAGAATGGAGGCACCTGGTCAATTACCAGGAATCCTCAGCCTAGGGCTAGGAGCCATTTTGATGTGACTGTGGGATTGGTTCCCACATGACCAGATGTAAGTGTAGATCCTTTCCACAGATGATAGTAGGTGTGTCCTATCATGCTGGTGGATGTGAGTGCTGTGCCTTTTCACAGATGGTAGTAGGTGTGTCCTACCATGCTGGTGATTATAAGTGATGTTCCTTTTCACAGATGGTAGTAGGTGTTTCCTACCATGCTAGTGATTATAAGTGTTGTGCCTTTCCACAGATGGTAGTAGGTGTGTCCTACCATGCTAGTGGATGTGAGTGTTGTGCCTTTCCATAGATGGTAGTAGGTGTGTCCTACCATGCTGGTGGATGTAAGTGCTGAGCCTTTCCACGGATGATAGTAGGTGTGTGCTATCATGCTGGTGGTTGTGAGTGTTGTGCCTTTTCACAAATGATAGTAGGTGTGTCCTATCATGCTGGTGAATGTAAGTGTTAGGCCTTTCTAACATGGTTCTTGAATGTGTTCCTCCCATGGTCAGATGTGAGTGCTGAGCGTGCCTTTTTGACATGGTGTTGGATGTGTTCCTCTCATGGTCAGATGTAAGTGCTGGGAGGGACATTTTGAATTAGGGTTAGATATAAGCATTGAAGAACATGGAGGCTAGGCCTACAACCAGCATGAAAAATGGATGGCTCTGTAGAACTTCCTGTGACAAGAAGAATCATGAGACGGTACCAGTGATGATGATCCAACAATAATGATCCAGATCGAGTGATGATCTAGATCCAATGATGATGATCTAGCAGTGATGATTGATATCGAGTGATGATCTAGATCTAGTGATGATGATCTAGCAGTGATGATCCAGATCCAGTGATGATGATCCAGCAGTGATGATCAAGATCGAGTGATGATCTAGATCCAGTGATGATGATCTAGTTGTGATGATCCAGATTGAGTGATGATGATCCAGGTCGAGTGATGATCTAGATCCAGATAAAGATGACTTGAAGATGAAGATGACGAGAACTCAATGATGATCCAGATGATATAGAGAAGAATACTTGTGCTAATAAATTGTGTCGAGAAAATACCTTCCTAGTTAAGAGGGAGTGTTGATGTATTTGTAACTTCGGAATGTATTCACTTGTATATCTTATGTATTGTACCCCGATGTTTATTTTGGGAAGTGTTTGTAATGTATTTGAGTCATGTCATGCCACGATGTTCCTATTAGGAGTTTCTATAATTTAAAGAAGTCATGTCAAGTCATTGTGGGTAACCCTCCTATTGATCAAGGGTTAAAGTCCCTGCAGTTGTGGGGCCTTAGGGTTATTACAATATCCTAGAGAAGTCGACCCTAGGTGAGTTATTGTAAGTTAGGGCAATAGTCCCCATCGTTTTGTTAAGGATAACCCTCCTTGTTGGTCAGAGGGGCAAAGTCCCCACAATTTGTGGGGCACTAGGGTTATTAGACTCTCCTAGAGATGTTATCTCTAGTAAGTAATTGTTAAGTGAGGCCGACATGTTGGAGTGGACATTAAGTGAAAGAAAGAATATAAATAGAGAGTGAGCCTCTTTATTTATCACACACACACTCACTCACTGGGGTGCATGAGTGAGAGAAGAAGTTGCTGGGACAAGAGAAAGAGAGACTACTGTTGTCGGGAGATCATCTTACTATTTTTGGGGTTTTGCATTTGGTGCTGATTCTATCTCTGAGAAAGTTGTGGGTTTTTCTCCTTTATGGTTTCCCTGAGGAAAATATTTGTGTTCATTGTCTCTTGTGTTTTACTACTGTGCATGTTATCCTCTCAGATAATATCCTAATATCATAATGCTAGCTTGAATGATAAAAATCTAACATTCCCTCCTTTCCCTTTGTGTTCATTTCGTGCTCAAAAGCACCTTTTTGCATGGGCTCAAACCTAGTAAGGGATTTTGTGTCCCTTTCATTCTCAACCTTCCTCACAGCTCCCCCCTCTCTTGGTAACACTATTATATGAGGGGACTTGAAGAAGGGTCGCATTGCTTCTGGCAGTAACAAGCCTCTTTAGTGGCTTGTCATTCTTGTACTCCTCACCTCCCATGAGGAGGAGTCTACTGCAATAAATACTGTGGGATGTGTCTTCGACCTCCTCACCACCTTAGAAAAAGTTGGTGGATGGGATGCATGAAAGCGATGATGAAGACTTTGGACCCCTGATGCTCTAGTATGAGAATTCGCTCCAACAGAGTGTTTCTAGTGACCATCATCATGTGGCGAGGCTTTAGAGGCAGGGACTACATCTGGGGGTTTTGGAGGGACACACACGGGACATGAAATCCCAGGAACAACATTCTCGAAGGTATGGTATTCTATTAAGACAATAATTCCTTCACCGACCTCAAGAGGTTCATCTAATACGATGAATGTCTTTATCATGACCTCGCTAAAACCGAGTGGATCCTCTAATACAATGAATGTCTCTTCCCCGATGGTTGAAGCATCCTTTGTGAAATGATCATGGGAGTGCAGGAATGTGGAGCTGTTTTTTCCAATAAAAAGCACACCTTATCAGACAAGCTTTTCAAACCAGACAACCATCACATATCTCTTCTAGAATTCTCAAAACTCCTAGAAAACTGACACTTCGAATTTTTCTTCCACCTTTGCTCATCCTCTCCACCTCCATGGCTCAGAAGTGTAGCATTTATATAGGATTAGAAAATGAACAAGGGGTTGACATATTGGAATTTTTCACACACCTCAATGTTGATTATCATGATGATAGCACGAGCGAGCACGTGGTCCTTGGATCTCTATTTCCTACTGGAGATCCAGTCACATTGCCTTATCTGCCACGGTGTTTCATTATTGGCTACGAAAAATACTTCTAGCCTTATCCTGCCTTGTCGACCATATGCTTCAAGGAATATGGACTTGATGTTTTCTTTCCCTTTCATTCATGTTTATGATGATATCAGAACAGGTCTTTTCTGCTGCATCTCTCTTGCTTCGTGTGGAGGTCATATTCGTTGCTCCATATCTTAGAACTTCATGATATCCTTCTGATTTCACACGCAATCCATATGATAGAAATTTGGTTCTGGGAGAGTTGGCATTGCCATGGGGATGAATTTCACTTGTAGGCATGCCACAAAATGCGTAGGAGAACTCAATTACCTATCGGGAAGGGAGATCGCACGTGAGTGCATCTTTTTCTCCTTTGGACCGACCTTAACGCGATCTTTTTGGATATGAAATATTCTAAACCATTTGATATAAACACCCTCCATATCCATCGTCTGTGTGTATAGAACTGTAATATTTTGTCAGTTTATGGGGCCACTTATCTTGTGCTAGTCCCATCGGCGAAGGTGCTACCCACCATAGATCTTTCCTCAACGAGATCCAGCTTGTCGAATGCTGCATTATTTAACCTACTTTTTGGTTCAGAAGAAAGAAAACCTGATGAGCAATTTGATCCAGTGAAATCGATCTCACCCATTGATCTGTCTCCTCTCGATCGTGGCCTTTGGAAATTGCGGTCGCTTTAGTGTCATTTCGTGACAATGCAAAGGGTAGTTTTGATCGTGCAATTGGTATTCACAAAAAGCATTTCATTTGTCGATCTGACTCACCTTCAAATCCTCGCCATAGAAAATCTCTCCTCTTTAACATGATCTTTCGGCCACCATGAGACTGGAATTTCATGTGCGTTTTGAGGCTTCAGTCACTCTGACCTACATTCTCGCCATTTCCCGCTGAGTGAAAAACAATGATAACACATTGTAGGATGTTGGATAGTCATTGTCTCAATTTGGGAATTGCAGTGTACTCTAGGGTAGAACATTAATTGTATGGCAATTTGCTTAAATGTAAAGTTGGAAAGATTGATCTTCTTCTTAAACAAGACAAGATGGGAGCCTACATAAAGAGGAATTAGCTTACCTGTGTTTGGTATTTTTTCCAAGTTATGACCAAGCTTAGTAAATCCATTGGGCGTGATGCACTTTGTAGATGATCTCTCCATTTGACTGCAGATATAGTTATTCAATTTAGGATAGGAGTTTATTTTTGGGATGAGAGCTCAGGAAAGGTTCTGAAAGGAATGAAGGAAGTGGTGTTGTGCTAACCCATGCCTACTTCCCTAAATTTTTCTTCATCGGTTATGGTCAAGGATGATTCTTTGGAAGAGGGAACAGTATTGGATTTGATGAAAATCCCATTGTTGAATAAGAGTAAGTTGTGCATCCCATGGAAACATACTCAAAAGGAGACAAACTTGGGTCAAGTTTGATCAAAATGGTCTAAGGAACAAATTGACTCAAGAGGAGATTGATGGAGGGGAGATTCACTAGAATATTGGAGGGAGTGCTGGTGATCATCCTGCATCTTTTCATTTGCTAAAGGACAAGAAAATTTGGGAAGGGAGGGATGTAATGTCCCAAAATTTTTGTAGTAGGTTGATACCCTTCCATGGGAAGGAGGAAATAATGTTGGCCTATGAATTTCCTAGTCAAAGCAATTAATTAAATAAGAATATTTTTAATTATAGTTGCGGGGATAAATTAAGATAAAAAGGATGAAATTGGTATTTTGTATTATTTGATGTTATTTATTTTATAAATTTAAAATTCCAAAAAAAAGGTGACCACGAGGGAACATAAGTGATAAGGTGGGCCTCAAAGGTTTCCTTGCACAAAGTTAGAAACTGCAACACAAAGCAAGAATATCAATCAAAGAAGGAAACTAACACAAAGGAATGAGAATCAGAGAAAAGAAGGAAACTAGAAAAAGGTAGGAAAATAGAAGAAAATAAGGAAAGTGAAAAAATACTAGAAAGATAGAAAAGGTAGGAAGCTAACACAAATCATGGAAAAACAAATCAAAGAAAGGAAATATCACAAAGTAGGAAAGAAACCCAAAGCAAGTAATTCCTAAATCAATCAATGGGGGCGCATGGATGAGTTAAAGACCACAAGGCACAAATTAAATATTTCCTAATAATATACCTATTTTATAAATTAATGAGGGTGCACCACTAGCACATCTTTTGTTCATTTGTGAATTGATCTTGAGAGTTGTGTAGCTTTCTTTTGACTTGGGTGATGTTCCCCTTGTCCTAAGTAGGGAGATGCGCCGCTGGTGCTCCTAGTTGAATCTTCAGCTGGAAATTAAGGATTTTGGAATTCATTCATTATTATAGATAATTATTGCAGGTCCACTTTCTATTTCTTATCATTGAAAATTCATTAAAAGAGTTGATGTCCGAGAGAGCTCAAATTTCCTAGTTTCATGTCTCTTTCGATGAATTCTTTGTTATAATGAAGGATGCTTTATAATGATTTCTCTATGGTTGTTATTACAACATCCTCATGATGTATTTGGTCCTCTTATGTATTGGATTTTAGTCATAAAATAATATTCTACAGAAAATTCTACTCCTCCATGTTCACACTGTGCTTATATTTCAATGATTTTATGATTAGTTTTCAAAATCTTTGCATTAGGTTGTCTTATGCTTAGTGATTTTCATTTATTTGAGTTTTTGATGTTAGTTATGAAAAATATATATTATTCAAAACATTGATATTTATATTTGTGGCTCTCTTAGTATGTTTGGGATGACTTGGAAACTACCTAGTCTAGCTGTCACATTCTGGCGAATCTCCTTCCAAATATTGCAATCGAGTATTCTGATGTTCAAATTTGATTTATTTTGTGTCAATTAGTTGGTTGGGACTTATTTTCATGCCATCCTCCTTCTGATTTCTCCCAAATATTGTGTAAAGGATCTAGTTTGCATATGTTGGTGTACCCAGGAAGCCTTGGAGTAGACTTCAACAATAGCTAATTTTGAAACATAAATGGTACCAATATGTTGTGCAAAGGATTATTAAGATAGATTAGACATGTTGTTTATGCTACTGCACACTTTTCTTCACTTTGATCAGATCCAATAAAGTCCATTTAATAACTTCACTTTGAGGAATAGCTGCCTCAACACTAGTTTTAATAACTAGTTCCCACTCTTTGAAAAATTTCTGATTTAAATTTATATGGTTAAGTTAATATTACCAAATATGATTTAGGGATATTACATTTATTTCAGGTTGTTTCTTTTATTTTTAATTGCAAAAAAATGGATTGTGAAATGAATGGCGAAGTTAAAGATATGAAAATATGCATTTTGTTGAAGGGTGTTTTTGAATAGCCGGAAACTTAAATTATAGAGAGTTGTTTAAAATATCAAGGAATACTCCTCCGCACATAAATTAAGAAATCATAGAGCATATTTATCCTAATATTTATTAGAACATATTTGTGTTATTCTCTCACACATAAATTCCGTTGAAACAAGAAGTGTATCTTTGTATTTGGGTGTAAAGAGTTGGGTGTTGTCATCTCTCTTTATCGACATAATTATGGTGTAATATAAATTTGAAGGATTTATTGAGAACAACATACAATCAAATAAGATACATGAATGATCTTGTGGTAGCTACCAGAATTGCAGAATTGTTTCTTATTCTACCCAAATGAAGAGTTGAATCAAAGTCTATGTACATATATACTTGGAAACTACAGGATTGATTGATACACTAATAGTTTTGTAACTATAGAATAACAAATCCATGTATTGGTTCTTGGGAAAGGATTAATGTCCTCTGAATATTGTAGTGTGCAGAGCAAGTTAGAGCTTGCAATTATATAGGGTAGTAGGGTGGTGCACAAGAAGACTCGTGTATTCATATAGAAAGTACATGCTTGATTTTTATCAGGGTGGCAGGATTGGGGTTTGGATAGGAGATTGAAGTCTCCTTCAGGTTTCCAACATCAACATAGTCTCCAACCAAAAATCCATCAATGAGCCATGTTGAAGCTCTTGAAAACATAGGTGTATTGAGAGACGCTGAGTATGAAGCGTTGGACCTAGGAGCAATGATTAATTTGCAATCTCTTCCAGAAAACCGCAACCATGTCAAGCACACTACAAATATGGAACGACATGTGAATGATTCACCACAACAAAGAAGCCCTGGGATTTGTAGCTCATGTCCACCTTCCCTACCTCGACTGTCTACTACAAGAAAGAGGACTCCTATATGTATCCATGTGGATGAAAGTTGTTTTTCAGGCCTTTAAGGTAAGTTTCCCAAATGCACTATCAATTTGCAATGTAACAAATTAATGAAGTAATATTTTGAATCCAAAGGCGATGCAGGTAAATGTCAATTATTACTATGTTTGTTAAAGTCAAATTGTTTAGTTGTTGTTAGGATAATTCTGGGCATAAATATGGTTAGAAGTTCAGATGCTACTGTTAGAAATCTCCAATCTGCTTTTAATGCAATTGTGAAGATGTCCCATACTAAAGATCTTTGTGCAGCTCGTCATGTGTTATCAGAATCAGTTGTAAGAATGTCCACATGGAAACGTCAACTCCTTTCACACACTTCTTAGATACTTAAATTAAATAGAAAAACTATTAATAAGTACTCTGTTATAAGAGAAAATATGCAGACTCCAGGTGGAAAATATTGTTGGGCATTTTTCGGCAAGTTGCCTCGTCAAGATATGAAGTTAATTGATGTTGTCAAGGAATTAGTACAAACGTTCTGGCATGATCATACTAGACCTTCATCTAATCAAAGAGATGTGCTAAATCTAAGAAAAGGTTCTACTAAACATGAACCCCACGTCAAACACTTCCTTGACACAACACAGACTGAAATCTATGAGAGATTCAAGAATGAGCACACACAATTGAACCTAGGCCAAAGGTCCTTTGAGAAATGTAAACCATGGTACGTTCGTATATGCATTGATCGAAACACATGTTATAGATACCATGTAGAATATGAATATTTTTATGACACGTATAAACATATATATTTTTATTTGCATACTAACCTTGAGCAAGGCTGCAATGAATTCGTGATACCACCGAATGCATCGAGAGATTTTATCTTCAGCATCATGTGTCCAAGGCATGAAGGACAAAAATACTATGGAAAATCATGTCTATATGGGAATTTTTCCTAGTTACAGTGGGTTTTCTCTTTTGAACTGTTGCATTCATGGAAGTGATGAGCATCAATTTGGAAATATGAGCATGGAGATGCAGAGCTTCAAGTACGTAACCTATCAATCAGATAGTGCGAAGGAAAGTAAAAAGATTGCATTGGTGAAGTCACAGGTGCAAATGATTATTGCATTTTTTTCCTCTTACATGTTCAGTTTCTACATATACATTCTTTAAAGGTCACATTCTAATACAACCCTTGTTTTCATGGAAATAGGTACGGGTATGTGATTTTTTGATGGAGTTCTACCAAGAAAAATGAGCAGTATGTTCAACATGTGCACATAGAGCGATGATAGGATGAGCAGTACAGAAAATGCAGGGACAAATTTTCCATTAGGACCATATTGTCAATTGTGAATTTTGTATAAAACTACACCCTTCAGCCACAAAATGAAATTAAGAGTTAATACTACCATTTCGACCAAGTCAGCATCATGGTACATATTACATATAGGCATGGCCCTGAGAGCAGCATTAACAACAGGATAATACAGAAGGAGACAAACTTTTACATAAGTGATGGAATATGCCATGATCTGCATTATGTGAAACACTATTTTTGAATTTTCAATGATTAGCTAAATGAGGGAGATATACAGATGGATCGGCATTGGATATGGTTAGATGGTTGTGCGGGCCAGTTAAAAAATTCTCGATTCTTCCAATGGATGAATATGTTACATAAGACTTATAATGTGTTGCATATATGAAACTACTTTAAGACTGGGCACAACAAAGGTGAGAATGACGGGGTCGGTACATGCATTAAGACCGCACTACGAAGGGAGGAGATGAGGTTTACCAGAAACCCCCATATCAAAGATGCAGAATCCATAGTTCAATGGTGCTCTGCAAAAATGTCAGATCGAACTTCAGTGGTAGGAAGGGCAGTCAATAATTTTTGGCATGTGGTTGACATAGATTGATCACATTCCTATAGTTGCGACACAGTACAAGGAACACGTGGATTTCATTCGATTCGAAGCTCAAACAACCCCCTATTTGAAATATGGATGCAGAAACTTGCTTGCTTTTCCATCCCTTGTAGCAGTGGTGAATAGGATGAATGTGAATGCATGGATTGGGTTGATTATTGGGATCATGTGTCACTTGCAGTATACCCACGTGTAGTCGGTGAAACAACCCACTTAGAGGAGGGTCAGTCAGCGATTTCAATAGACTATGACCATATCTTACACTAGATGGGAAATCAAGAAGAACTAGTGGGCATGTATTCATGGATTATAGACCAGGTTCTGTGGTCTATCACTTCACAAACTTGATTGTTGGAATAGACATCCATCAAAAGACAATGTCAATGAAGAACTTAACCAAGGTACGTTACTTCTTGCCTCATTCAGAGCACATGAGATTAATGGAGACAATTAGCAATAGAGAGGATCCATCTAGCTATATTGAATGAGATTGGGTAAGACAGAGAATTGGATGAGAAAGTAGAAGGTATAACACAGAGAAAGGTCAAAGAGTTGTTCATGTTTAAGAGATACAATTTCTATAACATTTCTTCTATCCTTTTTTGGAGAAATATAGTTCATGCCTAATATTTTTTGTGTTGGAACCAAATCCTTCATTTCAAATTGACTTCCCAAGCCCTTCTTCAACCTTTTAATAATGCTCTTACCATGCCCAACAATTAGCATGTCATCTCAGACCGAGAGTGACCAAGTGTCCCTGAATGACATTTTCATGCGACTTGTAGCTTGAAATAACTAGGCAACCAAAGGTTGGATCGACGAGCCATCGACTCCGTTGGTCTCCTAGCATGCCATTACCTCTAGAGGACCCTCTCCATCATGTTTGCATGGCCTAGTGACTCCACTGTGCATTTGTTTCGTAAAATAGGGTTTTGCTTAGTTTCCTTCAATGAAACTCTTGCATTGGTGTGTCAACTATGAAAAACCCTCCTCCGTTCCAGTCTTGGTGGTGTTCCCATGTCGGCATTGGCCATACACACCTGTCAGATCCAATGGCATGCAATCTTGCTACTTCGTTTGGTTTTTTGCTCCCGGACTGAGAGTAACCAAGTGCCCTTGAACGACATTTTCATGCGACTTGCAACTTGACATAACTTGGAAACTAGAGGTTAGGTCGATGAGCCGTTAACTCCGTTCATCTCCTAGCATGCCATTACCTCTAGTGGGCCCTCTCCACCATGTTTGCATAACCCAGTGACTCCATTGTGCATCGGTTTCGTAAACTAGGGTTTTTCTTAGTTTCCTTCAATGCAACTCTTGCAGTGGTGGGTCAACTATGAAAAACCATCCTCCGTGCCGGTCTTGGTGGTGTTCCCATGTTGGCATTGGCCATACACACCTTTCAGAGCCAAAGACATGCAATCTTGCTGCTCCGTTTGTTTTTTCACTCCCAGACCGAGAGTGACCAAGTGTACTTGAACGACATTTTCATGCGACTTGCAACTTGACATAACTCAGAAACCGAAGGTCGGATCGACGAATCGTCGACTTCGTTGGTATACTAGCATGCCATTAACTCTAGTTGACCCTCTCCACTGCGTTTGCATGGCCCAGTGACTCCAATGTGCATCGGTTTCGTAAACTAGGGTTTTTCTCAGTAGATTTATCGATGTTGTAATTTGTTGTAATAAGAGGTTCTAGATATGTTATATGCTTGGAAAGAGTGCCCTAAATGGATGTATCTTCATGGTGTTAACGTACAATTGGACTAGGGTTTATTTTGTTGGGTTGCCTTGTGATATTAGGATGAAGATAAGTGAAATATTGGACCATAGCGACCACCTTCACACACAGGTTGAGGAGAACAAATGAGCATAGTAAACACCTTGGTACACATTGAGGATAAGCATTGGAGCATTGTAACCACCTTTAACACATATGCCGAGGAGCATTGGGAACAAGAAGATGTGGTACACAACTAGAGGAGGAATGCATTACATGATGAAACTTGGATATGCATACGGACACTAGGGTTTATATATGTAAGTAAACCTTGGAGAAGGAGATATAATACTAGAGGAATTGATGGTTGTCTTAGAGGAGGAATGCATTACATGATGAAACTTGGATATGCATAAGGACACTAGGGTTTATATGTGAAAGTAAACCGAGAAAGAGATATAATACTAGAGGAATTGATGGTTGTCTTGCAGAATCTATAGCTCTTGTTATTAAGGAAAAGGAGGTAGAATTAGGGTTCCAACCCTCTAGAAGATACAAAGAAAAGAGCTAATGTCTTTGGTGATATTACAGTCTTGTTCTTGTGTGATACATAGAGGTTAGGGAAAGACCATGGAAAACTTAACTTGATAAGTCTTGAGCTTCTTTTGATTCCTTGCTTAGAAGAAGATTTTTTTAAGTTTAGTTGATTTTCCATGGAGGTCTTGGTGCTTGTGTTGATGCAATAGAAAAAGACCTAGGCTTTGATGAATCATCCTAGGATAGACATGTTGACGTTGAAACTGGTGCTAGACTTGTTTGAAATGCCATGTGCTTCTATGACGAAAGATGATTAGGGTTTATAAACCCTAGTGAGGAAAACAATTATAGTGTGGATACCTTAATGCATGCTAGGGTTTCATGAACTGCAATCTCGTTGAGACTTGCATACTAGGGTTTCATGAACTACAATTGCATGCTATAACTAGGGTTGAGAAGTTATGAGATGAAACACATGTACATGTACAAATTGAAAACCAACTAGGGTTTTGTGAACTACAATTGCATGCTATAACTATTTTTGAGAAGTTATGAGATGGAACTAGGGTTTTGTGACCTCTTTAAAAGCTATGATATGGAAGTAGAAACACATGTACATTTACAAATCCAAAACCAACTAAGCTTTCATGAACTGCAAATTGTATGCTATAATTAGGGTTGAGAAGTTATGAGATCGAAATATGGATTTATGAGATCTTTACAAGTTATGAGATGGAAAAGTGAAACACACCTATGGTTTCATGAACTACCATTGCATGCTAGGGTTTCATGAACTACAATTGCATACTAGGGTTTCATGAACTACAATTGCATGCTATAGTTTCATGAACTACAAATTGCATGCTATAACTAGGGTTGAGAAGTTATGAGATGGAAGTAAGGTTTTATGACCTCTTTACAAGTTATGTGATGGAAAAGAGAAACACACCTACAGTTTCATGAACTACAATCTCGTTGAGACTTTCATACTAGGGTTTCATTAACTACAATTGCATACTAGGGTTTCATGAACTACAATTGCATGTTATAGTTTCATGAACTACAAATTGCATGCTATAACCAGGGATGATTTTAATGAACCCTAATTATTTAAAAGTTTATAAATGTTGGCAACTATTACCAATTCTTAAAACGCCAACTATAAAATGATTGGCGATATTTTTCAAAAAATATTTTAATTTCCAAGGATTTTCTATTGATTATATAATAATTTGGCGATTTTTAGGGTGAATATTTTTTACCCCATCAAAATTGGGCGACACAAGGCTTCAAAAAATGCAAAATGACGAATCTTTTTTGGGAGGAAAATAGGCAAAAATAGCCCACTGGGCTAAAATTTGCCCCTAAAATTATCCCTGGCTATAACTAGGTTTGAGAAGTTATGAGATGGAAATATGGATTTATGAGCTCTTTACAAGTTATGATATGGAAAAGAGAAACACACCTATGATTTCATGAACTACCATTGCATGCTAGGGTTTCATGAACTACAATCTCGTTGATAATTTTGTACTAGGGTTTCATGAACTACAATTGCATACTAGGGTTTCATGACTTACAATTGCATGCTATAGTTTCATGATCTACAATTGCACGCTATAACTAGGGTTGAGAAGTTATGAGATGGAAGTAGGGTTTTATGACCTCTTTACAAGTTATGAGATGGAAAAGAGAAACACACCTACGGTTTCATGAACTACCATTTCATGCTAGGGTTTCATGAACTACAATCTAGTTGAGACTTTCATACCAAGGTTTCATGAACTACAATTGCATGCTATAGTTTCATGATCTACAATTGCACGCTATAACTAGAGTTGAGAAGTTATGAGATGGAAGTAGGGTTTTATGACCTCTTTACAAGTTATGTGATGGAACTAAAATGGTATGGTATGTTATATGTTAGTATGGTGGTATGGTATGTTAGTACATGGTATGATGTTAGTATCATAGGGTATTGTAGGGTATGTACTATGATGTTAGTATTGTAGGGTATGCCATGGTATGCTAGTATGGTATGGTATGTTATCATGGTATGATGTTATTATGTTATGGTATGTTATATTAGTTGGCAGGGTTTCGTGAACTCTTTATAGGTTTTGAGATGGAATTAGAAACACATGTACCTGTACACATCCTAAACCAACTAGGGTTTCATGAACTACAATTGCATGCTATAACTTGGGTTGAAAATGGCCCTCCCCCTCATGTTTTCATGGCCCAATGTGTCTAGATATAACTAAGAAAGTACATGTTGCGACATTATATTATTCATGTACTAGAATATAAGCCAACAACTTGCATAATAAAACTAGGGTTCACATATTGAGAAATGGAACTAAAAGCTAGGGTTTTATGAACTCTTTAGGTTTGAAGATCAAATTAGACTGGTTAGTATCATTTAAGTAGAAACCAAAAGGCCATATAGCCCTAGGCTACACTTACAAATTGAAAACCAACTAGGGTTTCATGAACTATAGATTGCATATTATAACTAGGGTTCACAAGTTATGAGATGGAACTAGGGTTTTATGACCTCTTTAGGTATATATCATCATATTGGTTAGTATCATTTAAGTAAAAACAAAAAGGCCCTATACCTAGGCTATGCACATACATGAAATAATTTTATTGGGATTAATATGAACTACTTACTATTTCATATGTCCACAAATGCAAATACCAATGTGTGCAAATGCTAGGAACAATACTCAAATTATCAAATTGTTACAATTGAATTAAACACTAGGTTATGAATTGAATTTCTTTGTTATCCTAAACCCTAGCTAACACTATTGTAATTGATGAATATTTACATGCTATACTTGCCTAAAATGCTAACCCTAGATAGAATTGCTTGAAATTCCATGTGCTTCTATGATGAAAGATGATTAGGGTTTATAAACCCTAACGAGGAAAACAATTATAGTGTGGTGATTTGAAATTTAGCTTATATTATATTTATGATTGGGTAGATTCTAGCATTGGTTATGCATGCTAATCTGAGATATTTTTGGGTTGAATTTGTCAAGTAAACTTTAATGGTGTTTATTTTGTTAGATATCCTAAGTGCATACCTTTGGATAGGTCATCATGCACTTGTGTAGGCCATCAAGATGATGACTAAGGAAAATAATCTGAAATAAAAGGAACTTGCTAGCCAAAATAACCCTTCAAACCATGATTGTACACCCAAAGAGAACATGTCACTACCAAAGGAAGGATTAATAGGGATGACAATATAGGAAGTGAGTGGGTAAGATAGGAAGGCAAGAAAGTGACCTTAAGCTATGATAGGTGGGCAAGAAGGATATTAGGGCTGCCCTAAATAGGATATTACCTGTCAGGGTTTCCTCATTGATTATAAATCCTAGGTTATGCATGTTAACCTTTAAACCTCAGTTAGGGTTAGGGTTTCCTCATTGATTCTAAACCCTAGGTTATGCATGCTAACCCTTAAATCGTTAAAATTGCAACAAGTACAATAGCTTGTTAAAATTGCAAGTGCTCAAGAGATCATTATAGAAGACACATATTCAGGAACTTGTTTCATTTTTTATTTGTCAAGGAAGAACAATTTTTATGGGATGTTATCATTATGGGATGTTTTCATTTCAATTATGCATGTGGTTGAAACATGTTAGTGGTGTTGATGGGATGTTATCATTATATCATACAAAGTCAACCTTTCTTGCAACTGACATAAAAGTATTTCCAGCCAAGCATTTAGCATTATGACAGTCCTATATTTCACTTTTTGGCTAACTAGGACAAAGGTACAATATTTTTAAGTAAACATCAGTGATAAACAATTTTATAGGTGAAAAGTTTCCAAGCCAATGGGATTGTTAAGCCAAATCAAATTTTCATTCAAGTAAAATATCTTATGACAGTCCAAGATGTAATTTTCAATCAAGTAAAATGTCTTATGACAGTCCAAGATGTAATTTCCAGTCAAGTAAAATGTCTTATGACAGTCCAAGATGTAATTTCCAGTCAAGTAAAATGTCTTATGACAGTCCAAGATGTAATTTCCAGTCAAGTAAAATTCCTTATGACAGTCCAAGATGTAATTTCCAGTTAAGTAGGAATGATAAGAAGTATATTCACTTGGCTTTTGATGAAACAATGACTTGCAAGAAATTCAAGGACTTTTCTAGTATTTTGCCAAGTTATGGATGTTTATATACCGCTGTCAAATTTGTTTAAGTATGGATGGGAATGATTGTTTATATACAGTCCCTTTAGGTTGTCTTTATGCCACTTTAAATTGGGTTATGGACAAATTTGAGGTGATGCATTAGTGAGTGGGTAAGATAGGAAGGCAAGGAAGTGACCTTGGGATATGATAGGTGGGTAAGAAGGATATTAGGGCTGCCCTAAATAGGATATTACAGTGAATATGTTAGGGAAGCTTAGGATGAGTTAGCAGTGTTCTAGGGCTGTCCAAAATGTATATTATAGTCAGAGATATAGGGAGAGTCGTGGGGGTCTAAGTAGTGTGGAAATGAAAGGAATAAGCCTTTCTTTAGAGAGAGGGAAAGGTAGGATTCTAGGGCAAGGGTTTTAGAAAGGGTTAGGCTAGAATAGAATGGTTTAGGTGTGTCTTATAGATGCCTAATAGGTAGTATTACAGTCTAGTTTGATAGATAGTCCTAGGGTTAGTCAAGGATATAAAATTGAGTAGAAGGCCAAAGGTTAGAATTACTATGTAAATACCAAAGGTAGACAAATGCTTTCTATTGCAATTTGGACAATGAATAAGACTGTATTTTTATGCATTTGTGTATTTTTTTTGTTAACTAACCTACAATGTTAAATTTTTTATGCATTTTACTGTGAAATTATGGACTTTATTGCTTCGTCAACAATAAGTATTGCAAGCGCATCAATTGTAAACTACTATTGTAAAGAAGTACAAAATTATATATTAATATACAAAGATATCCAATCATATACAAAATATGGCAACTCGTGCCGTATACAAAATATGGCAACTCGTGCCCTATACAAAATATGGAAACTCATGCCCTATACAAAATATGGGAAATCGTGCCAAAATTCCACATCATGGCTAGTGTACATAGGAGCCTCTCTCAATCCTCCTGCCCACCCTCGGAGCTCCCAAGTCCAACTCCAAAATTGATCTTCCTCTTCTTCGTGCTAGAGGAAGCTCAATTCTTTTGGCTGGTTCGACCACCTGCCCTTGGGCACTGAAATGACAACAATAAAATGTCAACTCCTATAGGCAATTATACAAGTATAAAACACAATTTAAATATCAAAATTACGTTTTCAAATTTTAAATAGCTCACCTGAGACGAGACTGTAGGTGGTGAGCGGGATACCCTCCTCCGTGATCCAAGTCTTTCAGCAATGCCACCCTGCAAAATTTAAACAGTAAGATAACTCATACAATTTACTGCTATGTTAATTTTCGTTAATATTGAATGATATTTTCATAAAATAATCAATCTCACCATGAACACAATAGGTTGGTCCTGGGGGCTGGAAGGTGGAGCAATCGACTGCTCCGTAGGGGTGGCAAGGATGGATGGAATGGGGTGGGGAGGGATGCACAGAAACGGACATGTATGCTAGGGGCTACACCTGGCATATATGGTGGGAAAAAGGTATTCGATGGAGAGATAGTGACACCGATGTGCATATGTGGTGGGACCTACATACATATTCATGGCATCATGTATTAGTACATAAAAAATATAACTATACGAATCTAAGCCATCAAAACTGAAATTAAATCTATACTTTATTACAAGATACCTTCTCACGAGGGGATCTGCTGATCCCTGGCGGGGATGGATGGTCACTCAATCTTGCAGACACCTATTCATTTGCACAAAAATATTTAGATTCAATTAGTAAATATTAACTACATATGGCCCGACAATTTAAATAAATAGGCGACGATTGACAATAACTAATTTAGTGATACAATAGAAGTCACAAATCAATCAAGCGACATAACATCAATGATATGATGGTCATAATAACAGTCCCAAAATTGCATAATAATTTTTCTTTTAAATTATGATTTTGAGGGATGTTACATTTTTCTCTATTTTAGAGAATATACACAACGTTTATGGGCTTACTCCTTAGACTTTATCATCGATCCTTGAAAATATATTCAAAAATTATATGCTTGTCTTGTGCAATATCAAAGGATGGATGATTTGTAGGGTAAGTGTTTGTCATATATTCCCTAACTATATCTTTGAAAATTGTATCCATTATTGATGCTAAAGTTTCCTTATATACGAATTAGTTGAGTAGTTAGCCCTAGTAAACCTTGCCTATGCTTCATTTCCTTTTTGGCCTAGAGAGTTGACATGGCAATGAGTTCTCTTCTCCTCCTATTTCAAACCTAATTTTTTAAGGTATCCTAATTGAGAATACCCTTCTTAGTATATTTTCTTCTAAGTTTCTATTATAGGTAGCATACTGAGCAAATAATGGTTATTTTCACATATTCAATTATTGAAAATACAACTAATAACCAATTCATTAATTACCAATTTAATCATCTAACCCATCATCTTGGTGCATCTCCATGTAAATGTTTTCCACATAAGTTTTGTCTAGGTCCCTCATTTTTTCACCAATGTCAAACATACTTCATAGCTTGTTACCCATTAAGGCAAGAGAACATTTCATCCATTTTTGAAGGAATTGAATGAATTTTAAGATAGTGTGGTAGAATATTTTTTTTTCTCTCATGACCTTGTTAGAAAAACAGGATCGCAGAGCAATAACAATAAACAATAAACACATTGCAAATATTAAAACAAATTACAAGAGAGACACATATATTGGATGACAAGATTAACTACTAACATTAAATTTAATTATAGAAAGAAAACTACCTGTGTGTATGGTGCCACAATGTCTTCTGCAGCTGCCATGGATCCATATAGGTTGAAGGAACCAATGTCCTCCCACCCCTGTGTTGGAGACTCAACACTAAATAGTTGCATTAAAAAAAATCAAGTCATCAACATCTGATTCTAAGTTAAATTTATTATAAATTATGACATTAAATAAAACAATGACTAACCTGGTGTAGGTAGCTCTCTGTGCCATGCTCCTGCGTGGGAACTTGCATGGATGCCCACAATGAGAAAAATGATGTGGCACTAGTCTCGTCGAGCTAGATGGATCCACCTGGCTGCCACCTATACCTACTCTCCCTCGCCCACCACTAGTAGACCATGCATAAGTGTGTCTTTTGGGGGGGTCCTACTCGCTTTGTGAGGACATAGTCACAAATGTGGTATGCCTGAGAAGGTGCCGTGTGGCATGTCTAAAGGACTCATGGATCTCATCTATCCTAATACCTAACCCATGGGGTTGAGGAGGCGGTTTTGGCTCTCGCCTAGGTGCAACAGGTCCTCTGAGTGGGTTCCGGTGGGCGTGAGGTCGATCTTGGGCTGAGCCAAAACCGATGCCCTGGAACTCGGTGATGTCGAAGTAGTTCACATGGAACCTTAATAAAAAATCATCCCACAGTTTCCTAAGAAAATACTATGGGACCTCGACATTGTTGCATGGAGGGTTGTCGAATACCATGAACCATCTCTTCCTCCAGTTTTCTCTCCATGGCTGGTAATTACACCAATCCATGCAAAATCGCCTCTTCCTCACATCTGGAGGCTGTCATGTTCTAGGATCTATAAATTTATTCTATAGTTGGGCTTTTGTGATATTCAGGTTTTTTATATCCTCTTTGGATATACCAGTGCTATAATGCTCTCTCATTTGAGCCCTATATTCACTCAAACTGGTTATCTCACTATGGGTAATGTTGATAGATTCTATATTGTTTTGTATTGATGTGGTGAGGGAGACCCGAGAGGGTTCCCTCGTGTTCTTCAATTCATCACTCAAAATTCTTAATTGGTTTAAATCCCCGTGTAATTCATCTTCGGGGTTTTCTTCTTCATTTAATTTAGGGTTTTCTTCATTTAATTCAGAGCTTAGGTCCTCTGTTTGGTTTGTTTCATTCATTTATTCGGATGGTTCATTGGTATTGGTCATTGTGGTTAGGTAATTTGTACCTGCAGTATCAAATTTTTCCCATTTCAATTGATTTTCATTTTTTTTTAATTTTGTATTTTATTTTAAAAACAATAAAAACAATGAACTAAACAAAAAAATTGCATTCCTACTCTGTTTACCTTACTCCAGCGTCGTTTTAGGTGATTTGCACAAGTTAGTTGGGCTCCTTGGGGGTCGAATTCATCTCCTTGGGGGTCGTTGGCTCCTCCTTGCATGCTCGCAGGTTGCTAAAAAACAATATGCCCACTATTTTTTTTAATACACAGGGGCACGTGCGCGTCCCTATTTGCTATCACGCCCAACACGCATGTGCGTCCAAATGCGTGTGCACGTCCAAATGCATGTGCAAATCCATAGGTGCATGCACGCTCTTATTTCCCATGCTGGCAATCTGGCGTGGAGGTTCATCTGTCTGAAGCAGAAGCGCGCGTGCGTTGTTGATTAAGCCCGCTCGCGCGCTCCCATTGCATCATAATTGGGTAGCAGCTTCTTGTGGGTGCCCCTAGATAAAAGGAGAGAAGATAGATCGACGACACAGAAAGCACACACAAAGTAAATGTATGCGGAAGATAATGTTCCACACCACCAAAGTGAATTTTTGTGTTTGATAGCTGATCAACAGATGAGGAGGATTCTGCAAGCGATCGATGGTTCACAGGAGTTGTAGAAAGAGATTTGCGGGAGGATATTGTAGAATCCCATTTTGAAAAAATTTGGAAGGCACATACGAAGTCCACAAATCTACAATCCCCAATCTGAAAGTGGAAAGAACGTTGTGGCCGCATAGTTTCATTTTTGAAATTTGTGAAATGCATACCCGCAACTCGTAACCTGCAATTGTGGAAGGAAGGAGTTCTTGTAGATTGCAGAAATAACAATTGTAGAAATATCATTGCAGAAAGGGTAAATGTAGAAGCCTAGTTCAAAATAGTTTAAAGGCATCCTTGCAACCCACAACCCACAATTGCGGAAGGAAGGAGTTCTTGCAGATTGCGGAAAGGGAGATTCCGGAAGTATAATTGTGTAAGGTTAATTGCAGAAATATAAATGTAGAAAAGATGGTTTGTGAAAAGATAAATGTAGAAAGATAAATGTGGAAAGGTTGTTGCAAAAATGTAATTGTGAAACGATCTATGTTCGACACTCTGAAATCACGTGAGAAATTTTTGAAGAGTCATGATGAAAATATATGACTGTTAGATGAAGAGGCACATGTCCATAATGAAAGGATGTGAGTATTGAAAGGTTATGACTATGAGAAGGAATGAAGTTACAAAATGAAGAGGTGTGTTTGATGAAAGGGTGTGACTGTTAATCAAGAAATGTGTTTGTTGAAGAGACACACTTGCTGAAAGTGCATTTTGGTGAATAGGAATAATGAACAGAGTTGAATAGATGTGATCATTGAAAGAGGCATGATATTAGTGAAGATACATACTGGTTCATATGGGTATGATGAATATATATGTGCATATTTCGACTTGTTGAAGGGTGTCATGAGAGTCCAGATTCATGTAGAAACAACAATAGAAGACAACAACCATTTTATAGAGAAGAAGAGGAAGGCTTCTGTATATGTGTGAAATTTGTAAGATAACACACAAATGATTATGGTAGTGAAAGAAAAAGTAGCTAATACTCACAAAACAAACTGTAAAGAAAACAACCTTTTTAACCCTAAAATATTTAGAGAGAGAAGATGAAAATTCATCTGCATTTAATAAAAGTTAGGTTACTAATATCTAATATCATGAGAATTATCCTTACTTGTGTTGAAGACTTGGCTCTATCCATGGAGCACTCCGAGATAATGGTAGAGGCTGAACATAGACAACTCTACAAAATGAGAAATTCCAAGAGAATTTAAAAACAAATTAAGAGAAAAAATAATGAATTTTATGTTATCATAAGTTCGAGAGGAGTAGATAGAGCTTCCTACATCATCCTTCTGTTTTGTAAAGTATTCTCGCATCCATTTGTTTCGTTGTTTCTCCTTCTTGCAAGCGAAATGTTGTTTGATTAACAAATTAATTAGCGTGGTATCTTTCGATGTTGATTCATTTGAATTTTTCGGCTTCCTAATAATCACTTAAAATATAAACACATAATAATCTGGAGTTCAAGTTCGATGTAAAAATATATCAAATTTATCTAAATAATCGACTTATTAAGAAAAGGGTTTCTAATTTTTTTTAGTTTAGTTTGACGGAATAGAACTAGGTTTTTGTTCTATTTGATAACAAAAACCTTGTCATACAACATTAATAATCTAATCATTAAAAATAGTATATTTAAATATAAAACCTCAAATCATAAAGTAAGTTGTGAATGATATTTTTTACCTTGAGCAGAAACTCGGCCGTATCCATCGAGCAAGATTCAGAGACAATGTTAGAGATTAAAGATTGGGAGACAATTCTAGACAATGAACATAAAGAGAGGTCGAAATTAAAAATCGCATGTTAAAATAGTTAAAACTACTCAAAATCAAAGATAATAAAAGAGTTTTACTTGTTTCTAAAGAGGAGTAGATTGGGCCTAAAGATCTCTCCCTGTTTTCTATATGATTCAAAGTGCACCCTTGCATGGACTTTTTTTTTTTTCAATATATAATTTCTTGTGGTAGTAGTTGTTTTGAAACCAGTAGAACAAATTTTTTTCCTATACATTGCTGTGAACTTTAAGTAAAGTTGTAATGTCATTTAGGTCACTGGGATCAGTAGGTTTACTCATGCCTGATTTGAACAATTCTTCCAAAATCTTTCTATGCTTTTGATTGAGTTTTCAACCATACTGTGATATGGTTGCTTCATTTCTTTCCATGAATAATCCTGATTATGGAGATATGGTATTAAGAAAAATGGAGCAATCTTGTTGTAACGAGACTGCTAATTCAACAGAGAAGGAACCCTTTCCAGAAGCCATGTTTTTAGTAAGTTTAAAAACCCATTTCCACCAAAATTAACACTCTGGAACTTCCTCAGTCCTGATCGAAAAAATATAAATACATAAGATGTTTCAAATGAGCATGGGAGGGAAACTAAATTTTGTTATGAGCATGGGCAGGAAACTAAATTTAGGCACAACAATTTTTTTTTAAGGAGCAATGTAATACAAGTTTTGGACATTCCAATAGGTTTTGGGTTTTTTTAAAGAGCAATGTAATACAAGTTTTGGACATTCCAATGGGTTTTGGGTTTTTTTTTAAGGAGCAATGTAATACAAGTTTTGGAAAGTCCAATGGGTTTTAGGTTTTGGGTTAGAAACCAGGAAATTTTTTTTTGTTAAAATTCAAATTTAAAAATGTTTAAATTAAGTTTTTAAATTATAAATAGATTTAACACTCTTAATTTAGAATTAATATATGATTTTAATATTTTTATAATAATCTATATTTATATAAAAAATAATAATTAATTAATTAACCATAATCATTAAACTGGTTTTTATTAATTTCAAAAGTAATTATAACTTTTATTTAAGAATTTAAATATAATGTGGACTTTTTGCTACTCATATGTGACCCAAGTCATATTTCTATTTATAAACCCAAATCATATTTTTATTTATAATGCTAAGCTTAATTTTTTTAATATTTTATTTTAAAATTTTGCATTATAATAATAATTTAAGTTTAAATTTAGAACTGATTAAATATTAAATGAATTTGTAATATTTCATTTTTAATTTAATATTAAATGAATTTATAATATTTTATTTTTAATTTAATATTAAAGAAATTTATCATATTTCTTTTTAGACTTTAAAATCTTGTTTATGTGCTCAAAAAACTTTCCAAGAATCTTTCCAAATTCAGTATAGTTTTGTCAAATTAAGAGATTATAAATATTTGTATTGTAATAAATAGAAAATACTATGAAACTCAAATTTAATGTGGGTGTAAGCATGGCACTCTAAGATAAAGTGATTCTCATCCTCAAAACTCATAGACTCACATAGATGTACCAACACCCTCGCTCATGAGAGTTCATTCTAATCTTGTCTATATCTGTTTGGTTTTGACTTGAGTTTAAAGCAATTTTAGGAAGTCTCTTGTTTCCCATGTTATTTATCTTATGTGTTTACATTAGGTACCTAGTCATAGCCATGCTCTCGATGGGGGAAAGAAGCACTTACATATGAGAAGAATAACATAAGGTGTATTGCTTTTAATTTTGAGGTTATAGGTTATAAACCACTTCTGGATTTGCTCAATCTTCCTTCAAGATTCTTTAGAAATGTTGCACCCCCATTCTTCATAACCATACAAGATAACATGGATGGCAAGTGTTTCAAAGAGGAACTTCTTTTTATCCCACATAACAATATTGGTTGATTTATTATTATTTTCAAGATGAAAATAAGCTTTCCGCCCTCCATTAATCATTTTCTCAATGTTATAGTTCCAATTGAGCTTGTGATGAATATCGATTTTGAAATACTTTAAGAAGTCAGTTCCTCTATATTTTTATTATCATAAATAAAATTTGCATTGGTGTCTTTCTTATATTTGATAATCATGATTTGTTTCTTATCGATCTTAACACCATACCCATATTAGAGTACGCCTTTTGATAAGAACAATATCATTAGCATAAAATAGAAGGATGATAACTATCTCAGTTAATATTGTACCAGTGAAACTTGCTTCTTCTAAACACCTTTATAGCTTATCAATGTAAATGCCAAAAAGGATAGGGTTACAAATAATTTCCATTATCCACTCATTATTTAAACCTAGCAATGACCTTTTCCTATAAGCTTATGTGAACATCTCTCAACTCAAAAAAAGAGTAAAAGGTAGATTGCGAACTAAATTTATTAAAAGATTAATAATTAATTAATCTACAATAATCATTTAATTTGTTTCACTTAATTTGAAGAGTAATTATGATTTTTTCTTTAAGTTTATTTCAAGAGTAACTATGATTTTCTTCAAATAATTTAAATATAATTTGGACTTTTTACTAATTATATATGACCTAAATCACATTTGTATTTATAATGGGAAGCTTACAATTTTTAATATTTTATATTATGATTATAATAATAGTATAATTTGAAATTTAGAATTAATTAAAAATTAAAAAAATTATAATATTTCATCTTTATTTTAATATATATATATATATAAAAGTTAGGTGAGATAGCTTAAGCAATTGAATGTTGCAAGTTGTGAATACAAAGTTTTTGGGTCAAAACCTTGCTTAAAGTGTCTATTTAGCTACAAAAAGTCTCAAATCCTTGTTTAAAGTGTCTGTTTAAATTTTGACACAAATGCTCGCTTAATTAAAGTGTCTGCTTAAATTTTGACATAAATGCTTGCTTAAGTGTAGGATTAGCTTTTAAAAAGTGCTCTTTATTATGGGGCATGTCAACTAGATTTAAAAGTAGTTACAGATTCTCAGCACTACACAATAGAGATGGGATTTGCATGCTTTCAAAAAAAAATATAGAATAATAAGAGATCCAAATCCTTGGAAGCTATTGGTGACATAAGATAGGAAATTTACTAAATTATGCTGAGAAATATGTGTTTATCTCTCGTTTAATGTCCAATGATAGCTTGAATTTCCATTTGCACGCAGGTTACTTCAATTGATCAAGTTTTGTGCTAGTTGATTTGAAGGATAGGTGGATCTGTGGATGAAGTGCAACTCTAAAGCAGGTGAGACCTTCTATCACATCTACATAATTTGTTTCAAATCCTGGTTGATGAATGGAGTATTTGAATACTTAGATTTGCATGTAGATGTGTGTTATCTGATTCAACACATGTGTTGTGTGTTATGTGTCTATGAAAAACATAGACACAAACACAATTGTTAACCATATTTCCCTAAGAAATGACAACTATGAAGAGGAAGAGGAACAACACATTACAAGTAGTTACAACCCTCAGGGAGAGGGACAACTGCCAAGAAGATTAACAATGTATTGCCAGCTGTGAAAAATGTCAGGAAAAAGGGACAATGCATTGCCACTGGTGACAACTGTCAAGAAGAGGAAGAACACATTGCAAGAAGGGGAATATTGTATTACAATGAGAATGGACCTAAATCACCAAAGAAAAATGTTAAGAAATAATGTCAAATAACACTTAGAATTAATATAGTTGTGAGTCATTAACATTAATTGTTTGTGAGATAACTCATGGTTTTGATCCACAACATTGATATGAGGCCAAACAATGCCTCAAAGTATATGATTGGAGGAGATGGTGTTTGCATGTTCTCAACTGGTCATTGTAAAATGTACAATCTAAACCATGGCTTATAGTTTCAGAGTCTTTTAATGGAAAGCCGATCACTATAGTCCTTACCACCAGCCAAAAGGTACAGACTAATAAACCCCACATAGAGTAATTTTTCTATACATTAAGCTTGGACATAGGTTGATCAGGGACCAATAAACCCCACATAGAATATTTTTCTATACATTAGGCTTGGACACATAGTGATCACTTATAGATCATACTTATATGCTATTGGACATAGGGTGATCACCAACTAATAAACTTCACATAGAATATTTTTCTATACATTAGGCTTGGACACACGCTGATCACTTATAAATCATTCTATTAGAGCCCAAGATTGAAAACACTTATTGAACAATATGCATGGTAAATATATCCAAAAAGAGTCGAGAATCATTTTTACAATGTTTAAAAAAAATATGAAAAAAATAAAAAATGATGGATACTCGTAAAGAAAAATAGTAAAAAGAATGATAGAACAAAATTGTAAAATCACAAAAAGAACTTTGTTATATTTATAAAATTGATAATATTTTTTAACAAAAGATGAAGAAAGGAATCCAAGAATATTAACCATTGAGCACATTCTTCCAACTTGGAAATTTGAAAGTTATCATTAGAAATGCATGTCACCATGTTTAGTTACAATGTGAACATGACTTGTTTCTCATGCCAGGCTCTTTTCCTTTATACAAAAATACGAAAATATATTTAAATTGAAGTACGGGTCATAGTACTGATTCCTATGTTTTACTAAATAAAATTCACTTTTAATGTTGGATATGCCTAAATCTATGTGTCTTGAGTTGTACCTCCCACTGACATAATGGTTGATTGGCTATAGTGCGCATTCTCATGTGTTTGGAAAAGGAGCGACTATAGGTGTCCACATCATATTATAGCATATATTTGAGGAGCTATTAGTTCTACATATTTTTATTACTATTTTTTAATTTCTATTTCTCATTTTTTTTTTAATTTCTAATAAAAAATATATTAAATTTGTTTTATTTTCTTTAAAATATATTAAAATATAAATCACATATCATGGATCCTTCACCTCAAGAACGTTTAAACCCACCATCATCAATTAAAGATAGACCAATCAGGCTAAGACCTATACATTCAAATAACAAAAATGATGTGGGGATTTAATAATTAAGAAGCATAATACAATATTTTAGAAACACTATAGAGCCCTTACACCTTTGACTAGCTACACAATCAGAGACTAGTTTTACATCTATTGTGAATGTCGAAGTGTAGTTATCTAATATTATTTATTATGGGGATAGGATTTTGAGTATAATAGGATGGGTGTTAGTGTCCTACCCTAACCCACCTTACTTTAGGAGTTATCCATGCAATGTATATGACCTTCTCTTTGGAATAAGGTTGAATAGTTAGTAGTGAACAATCAATGTAAAATTATCTCTCTCTTAATCAAGACCCATTAGGAAGTTGGTACTTTTAATTATTTGACCATGTCAAGTAGTTAGGGGTTTTGGATTTTAGAAGTTGGTTTAGAGAGACATAATGCAATGAATGATATTTTCAAGAATTATTATACTAGATATTTGTTTAAGTGAAATGTTTCCCAACCATAAGAGGCATGTGAACATTGTTCCAAGAATATTTATTATAGTAAAATATTCATTTGCAACAATATCTATCTTATATTTTCTAATGTTTCTTGTTCCACACTCTAAATTTCGATGTATTGCGTATTAAATCTCTATGTATCCTGTGTTGTTTTAAGTTTGAGGGATAAAGAACACGACAAGTGATATTAAAGCCACTTTCTTGAGCTAGAATCCCTCCAATATTTTTAGATTTTTTTTTATATGTTAGAGATGTGTTCTAGTTTATGTAAATAATTGCAAAGATCTATCATTTGGTGGGTAAAATTATTGTTGGGAAAACATACACACAAATCATAGAATTGGAACTTAGTCAAATTTTTACACCCTTACTAGGTACAACTGTCTACACCATTGTAACCTATGTTGTAACCCCTTTGACTAGTACCAACCAGAAAACACCTACACATCAAATATCACTTCCATGTACCCTTGAGTATATTCGAAGCACCTTGGGTCACTTAAAACAAACTATAGATAATATAATTGACCATCTTGTTGTTATAATGGTAGTGACCACAACACTCATGAAGATATCCTCACGTGTACCTAGGTAGACAAGTAGTGTGTATAAAGGAATGTTTGAGATTTCTTAGTTAGAGAACTAAGAGATTTGGATGAGTACTGATATTGGACCTCATAAGTATATTAGAGAGGTATATAAACTAAATTTTTTTGTCCGGAAGACGATGGAAACTCTCATCTCTACAACTTGCTAGTTCCATTTCTCTCTCTTTGTATTCTAACTAAATTGGGATATTATGTCATAGCAATTACTATAGTACAATGTAATAACCAAAATCTCTATGGAGCTTCCAATGAAATTCCTACATATTTTCAAGTAGAAGGAATTTTCAAATTTTATTAGTGCCATAATATTAAACCAAGAGTAATATTCTTAAAAACTCTTGTTTGAGACCTATCTCAAATGAATCCTCACATTGTTTTGATTTTTTTGATATATATCTCTCTAATAACCATTTTTGGGTGGTCCCATAAACCCTTATCTGCAACCTCTCTCAATAAAGTCCTTGCATAGTGCTAATAATTTTGACATACACCTCTTACATCCCTTTTTGTGTGGACTTAAAACTCACATCTTTTTATCTCTAATGGTACACACTTGCAACAATAAAAACTAGAGACAATAGAGAAACTAGAGTGACATGGAGGAAGCAAATCAAAATTATCCCCAAAACATTCAAGCTAGAATGGAAGTCCTTAAAATTCATATTTAGTTCATTGGAGCAATCAGTGGACTAGATCAACAGAGATAGGGCGAATCGAAAAAATTGATGAAATTGGAAAAAGTCAATATTAAAAAATTATTGGAGGTTGGCATAATTCACTCCAACAAAAGCCCTTATTAATGACCAATGGTTATGGTCCTACAAAAGGAAGGATGTTGGTTCATGTGTCCTAGTCATATGAAAAAATCTCCTGTATGAAATTCATTTTTAAGATATTAGTATTCCTTTTTCATCTTCATATTGATGATGACAATGATGATATTGACGATGACAATGATGATATTGTTGATAATTTATAAGATGTTGA
The DNA here is from genome assembly GCA_001517045.1 of Pseudotsuga menziesii. Lineage (NCBI taxonomy): Eukaryota > Viridiplantae > Streptophyta > Pinopsida > Pinales > Pinaceae > Pseudotsuga > Pseudotsuga menziesii. The sequence continues at coordinate 33,322 of LPNX011212568.1, forward strand.
ACATGATGATTAGGTTGATGATGACAATGATGATGTTGATGTCAACTATGATGACACATGTGATTATAGCAGTATTTGGTCTTAATTGATCTGAATGAAACCTAAATGACTAGTGGCATTTTAGTGACACTAATGGAATCTAAATGACCCGAATTGCATTTGATTGTCTCTAACAACATTTACATAACCTTAATGGAGCTTGAGTTACCCTAACATTATGATGATGGTGTTGATGATAACTTGATTAAAGGATAATAGGGATGACAATGAGCACTACATCGATAATGACAACGATGATGACTATGGTTATAATGATGATCTCTATAGAAATGGCGACAATGATAATGATAGTGATGATGATGACAATGAGGATCATGATTATGTGGATTTCAATGAGGATGATGCATATGATAGAAATATTAGACCCTACTTGATCCTAATAGCACCTAATTGACCCAAATGGCACCCTAATGACCTTCTAATGTCACTTAGATCACTGTAATGGAATTTGAGTGAACTTAATGGCATCTGAGTAACCTTATAAGCATGCAAATGACGATGATTATGATTATGATGATGCAACATGACACCGATGATTATTTTATTATAAGATTATAATGATGGAAATAGATTCCTACCTTCATAGTCATAGTCCAAATATATTTTACAAAGCACATTCAATTAATAGGTAGCTGGATTCCTTTTGATAATCACAATGATCATGGCATCGACTATGATGATATATGATGATGATGAATATGGTGATAATGTCGATGTCTATGATGATGGTGATGATTATAACAATGGTAATGATGGTGATGATGATAACAATGGTGATAATTATGACAATGAGGATCATGGAAATTATTAATTATTAGGACCCATAAACCTAGTTAGGAAAGGGAAAATTTCCTTTATGAAATTCTTGTAAGGTAGTAGGATGCTTTGTTCATGATCACAATGTTAATGACATGAATGAATTCATGATGATATATTACAATGAAAATGATGATGATGATGTATCTATGATGTTAATGATGATGATTAGGATTAGGACGACTATGAAAATTTGGATGTTAATGATGACGATGCATGTGATAAAACTATTGGATCCTAATTGATCCAAATGGAACCTAAATGAACATAATGGAATTTGAGTGGACCTAATGTCACCTAAGTGACCCTAATGTAATTTGAGTGTCCATAACAACATTTGAGTGACCCTAATAGCATGATGATGAAGGATTATGGAAAATATAATGGATTTAATGATAATTTGATTTTATGATGATAATGATCACAATTTATTCCTACATTCCCACTTAGATCCCAAATCTATTTTAAAAAATTGATGTAGCTAGGTGCTTTGATGCCTTTATCATTATCACAATGTTTATCATGACTATTACGATGAATATGGTGATAATGTCAATGTCTATGATCATGAAAAAGATGACTATGATGATGATAAGGATTGTGACAATTACAAATAATTAATACCCATCAACCTAGTTAGGCGAGGGAAAGCATCCTTTACAAAATTCTTGTAAGGTAGTAGGATTCCTTATTAATCATCATAATGTTGATGACATGATTGAATATCATGATGATATGGGATGATGACAATTATGATGATGATGATGGTGTACTTTATGGTGATGATGATGATGATGTACTTTAAGATGTTGGCAATGGTGATGATGATAATCTTGATTTTAATGATGGTGATGCATGTGATAACACTTTTGGATCTAGATTGATCCTAATGGAACCTAAATGACCATAAATGCATACGACTGACCATAATGTAACTTGAATAACCCTAACAGCATTTGAATGTCCCTAATAATATTTTAGTAACCTTGATACTATATAAGTGACCCTAACAACATGATGACGATGAATTATGATGATTATGATGGAATTGATGATGATAACAATCACAATTGGTTCCTACATTCCCACTCATATCCCAAATATTTTTTACAAAACTCATGTAATTAGGTGGTTGATGCCTTTATCATTATCAAAATCATAACCATGATGATCATGATCATGACATTGACTATGATAATGATATATGATGATGACTATGGTAATAATATCAATGCCTATGATGATGGTGGTAATGATGAGGATCATGAAAATTATTAATTATTACGATTGGTCATCCTTTATGAAATCGTTGTAAGGTAGTAGGATGCATTGTTCATCATCACAATATTGATGACATTAATGACTATCATGATGATATATGGCAATGGAAATGATGATGATGATGTTGATGTATTGTATGATGTTGATTATGATAGAAATGATGATATTGATGTTAATGATTATGATGCATGCGATAGCATTTATGGACCCTAATTTATTCTAATGGAACATAACTGGATTTCCTGGTGTATGAGTGACCCTAATGTCACCTAAATGACTCTAGTGGAATACGAATTCCCCTAACAACATTCAAATGACCCTAATGGAATTTGAGTGACCCTAGTAGCATGGCATTGATGCATTATGACAATTATTATTGAGTTGATAGTGATTTGAATATAAGATGATATTGATAACAATTAATTTGTACATTACCATTCATATCCCAAATCTCTTTTACGAAACTCATGTAATTAGGTGGTTCGATGCCTTTATCATTATCACAATGATGATGATCATGACATGGATAGTAATGATGACATATGATAATGATGGTGATAATTCCAATGTCTATGACAATGGCGATGATGATAAAAACAATGATGATGATCACAATGAGGATCATACCAATTAATAAATATTAAGACCCCTATACCTAGTTAAGAAAGGGAAAACATTATTTACAAAATTATTGTAAGGTAGTAGGATGCAATAGTCATTATCACCATGTTGATGACATGAATGATTATCATCTTCATATATGATGGTGATCATTGATGATGATGTTCATGATGACGACGATGTGTGGTATGATGTTTTTGATTGTGATGACGATGATGTTGATGTCAATGATAATGATGCATTCAATAACGCTTATGGATCTTGATTTGTCCTAATGGAACCAAAATGACTATAATGGCATCTAAGTGACCCTAATTTCACCTAAATACCTCTAACAAAATTCAAGTGTCCCTAAAAACATTTGAGTAACACTAATGGCATATAAGTGACCTTATAACATGATGATGACATGTTATGACTATTGCGATGGAGTTGATCATGATTTGATCATAATATGATATCGATCACTGTTGATGCCTACATTCCCACTCATATCCCAAATGTATTTTACAAAACTCTTGCAATCAGGTGGTTTGATGCATTTATGATTATCACAATGGTGATCATGACGATGATGATCATTACATTGATAGTGATGTTGATATATAATGATGACAATGATGATGACTATGGTGATAATGTCAATGTCTAGGGTGATGACATCGACAAAAATGGTGATGGTAATGATGATGATGGGGTTCATGATAATTACTAATTATTAAGACCTGTCATCCTATTTAAGTGAGGGAAAACATCCTTTACGAAATTATTGTAAGTTATTAGGATGCCTTGTTCATAATCACAATGTTCATGGCATGATTGAATATCATGATGACATATGTTGTTGGCTATGAGGATGATGATTATGTGCAATATTATGTTGAAAATGATGATGACAGTGATTTCAATGCCAATGTTGATGATGCACGTGATATAAATTCTAGATCTTGAGTGATACTAAAGGAACCTAAATGATTGTAATGGTGTTTGAGTGACCCTAATGTCACCTAGATGACTCTAATGGAATTCAACTGTCACTAAAAACATTTCAATGAACCTAATGCAATTTTAGTGACCCTAATAGCATGACTATGATGCATTATGATAATGTTGTTGTCATTGATGATGATTTGATTATAATATGATATTGATCACATTCCTACACTCCCACCCAGAGCCAAAATTCCTTTTATGAAACTCATGTAATTAGGTATTTTGATTCCTTTATAAGTATCATAATGATTATCTGATCATGACATTAACTATGGTGATAATGATGAGGATGATAATGATGAGAATGATGATGATGAGGATTATGAGGATTATGAGGATTATGATGATAATGATGATGTACTATATGATGTTGATGATTAATATTCCAACAATGTTGATGTCAATGATGATGATGCATGTGATAACACTTCTATATCCTAATTGATCATAATGAAAATGACCATAATGGATTCTAGGTGATCGTAATGTCCCCTAAATGAATCTAGTGGAATTTGAGTCTAAATGAATCTAAATGAATCTAGTGGAATAAATGACCATAATGGATTCTAGGTGACCATAAATGATTCTAGGTGATCGTAATGTCCCCATAGAAAAATTAGAGTGTCCCTGATGGAATCTTAGTGACACTGAAAACAATAATCTCTCTTTCTAAGACTATTTCATAAAAGTTGTTAAGCTTAGTTTAAGGGTATTGTTTGTAATCCCCATAAAATTGGTTGAATGCCTACACCAATTTGACTCTGAATATGAGCTAACTTATGATACTTGTTACATGATAACAATGAATTTGATTTGATAACCACTATGAAAACAAGTTGTCATTAGATGACATCCTTGATTGGATTGCTAATACAGATTGGGCATGGCTTTTCCCTACTCAAGTTTTCGGTATTTGGGGTATACCTTTTTAAAGAATGGTTTCATCAAAGGATCTTTGGGAGGTTGTTCTATAACGAATTACTAAAAAATGAATATTTTGATAACCAAATTCATGTCATATGACAAGTTAATTGGATGGACGCTGAAACTTCCATAATTTACTCCATAATTAACATCCCAAATCAATTACATTTTGCAGGCATGTTTAAGTGAAACTTTATAAATATGTGGATGCTAATCCAATTATCTTGATGATGTTATGTTAGGAACTACTTAATATACTAATCTAAATGCTAATTGGGATGAAATTCCATAAGCATATTACATCTAGGTTAGTGCCAACTAATATTAGAAAGTTAAAAATAAAAAAGTGCATAGATGCGGAGAAAAGAGAGTTGCAATCACTCATAAAATAGAAAAATAGAAGAGAAAAAACACTAATTTTATGCATTGGAAGAAAGGAGGAGAATCTAAGCTCTAAAATTGGTGATTCTTACCTCATGTTTAGATATTTGGAAGAGAAAATGGATCTTGATTTATCCCTTGTAGTTTGAAGAATTCCCTTCTAATTACTTGGATATTTTTCCTTAAGGTAGAGTGGTTTTAAGTTTATGTTGGATCTAGGAAAAGTTAGGAAGAATTCATCCATAACTATGCTCAGGAAGATAAAGGTTTTGGTTGCAATACAAAAAGGGAGTTGCAAAGGAAGAAAGTATGCGATGGGAGGAAATATGTGACGGAAGAAGAGAGATGAAGGAAGAAGAGATTCGAAGGAAGAGGACATGTGAAGGAAGAAGAGCCATGAAGGAAGAGGAGGTATGAAGGAAGATGAGCCATGATCGAAGAAGAGCCACAATGGAAGAAGAGTCGTGACTTAAGGAAGTGTAATAGAAGAAGAATAGAGCAGTTGCAAAGGAAAATTTGACAAATCGTGGATAAGGATTTAGTTAGATTAAATCATGCTTTGGGTAATAAAGAATAATTGTAATTTGGGATGATAGTGTCAATTTTTAGTTGTAACTGATTGTACAAAATTACCCAGAGATAGTTTCAACCTTATAGAGGAATCCTTCAAAGCGATCCCAAAAAAGATATAGGGATGCTTTAGACCTCACCACTGAGATTTATGAATGGAAACCACCCTTGTGCTTTCCCAATAACTAGCACGAGTGATGGGTTCCATATTATAAATACACAAAGAGAAGTAGAGGCCAAGATTACTCCTAGCCCAACAACTAGCATGAGGAAGTATGGAGGTGATAAGCCAATGAACATGTGGAAATAGGGATTCAGATCCCATAAGTCGTTGTCCATCGTTCAAACATAGAGGACACTTATAAAAAACTGAAGGAAAGGGAACGACCATAGGAACAAAGGGAAGATGAAGGGAATGGATTGGCACACGTGAATATGAATGGAATGACCACGCGAATAAGACCGTCAATTCAAACCCTTTCTTTACACATGTGTGTAACTAACACCAATTCGAAGCCTGTAAATACTAAAAGATTGGATTATAATGACTAATGCAATGCCAAAATCTATAATCATAATTATATACTGAGGAAGGGATTATTTTGTAATTTTTTTTTAATTAATTTGTCCTAGTATTAGATCTCCTGAAGCTTTATAAAAGTCCTCAAGAAATTGCATCATGTTTTGCATATTGGTTTCATCAAGTAGGGGGAAGAGTGATAATTCATTAGTTAAATGTCTTCCACCATAACGTTATTTAAATTTTGATTAGAGAGGGATTTACAAGGGATTCAATAAGGGTTCATCCACCTTCTAGTTTAAACGCTGAAAGAAATGAGAAACTAGAATTCTTATAAATGGTGGGATATCCTATAGGGTTTAAATAAGAAATATTTAAAACCAATCCTATCATGTTATCTCTTCAGTAAATAGCCACATTGTTTGTTATAAAGAATTAGCACTTTTGTTAGAATTTGAATTAGGGCATAACCTCAGTTCTTTCTATTAAAATAAGTAGGACTTTGCATAGTTAAGAGTTATGTTCTTTATCTGTTAAGAAGGTTATGAGTTAGGAATTTCCATGATAGTTTTGTGTCTATAAATTTCGATGGTATTTAAGGAGTAAATCCTGTGTTAATGAGTTTTCTATCCATGGTATACAAAATCCCTTTAATATTTCCTTCAAATGATGTTGTAACTTTACTTTGAACTATCTTTCCACGTTATTGAAACTTGCATGTAGCTATGGAAGGTAAAACCCTTTTAATAGTTGATTGGAATACCTCTATATACCTGTTATGACTAAGACCTAACTTCTACCTTAAGAAGACCTTATGATATGTATGAATTGCTAAAGGCTCTAAGTTATATTAATTTATTTATATAGGAGAAGATATCTAATTGATTGATAAGAGAAGCTAATATGTGTACCAAGGGATGTCCACCATTTCCTCCCAACATGACACTATTAATTGTTTCAAACCATGTTTATCATACAACTTGTCCCTCTCCTAGCCAATAAAAGATAGAACACTCTTTCTTTTGCAGAACATGTGAAGAACTCATGCCCTTCATGAAACAACTTAAATAAATAATCCTTAGAGAACTTATAGACCTTAATGACTCTCTTAGAAAATACTTCCCCCATCCATAGGTTTACTAAGAGAAACCTTAAGTCTTTCCTCAAATCCTGTTATATTTTTATCATTTAAGCAATATGATCTTAGGATCTTATCTGAGAGAATAGAAAGCACAACAATCAATCACAATAGACAATAGATACAAAGATTTTCCACGGGGAAACCATAAAGGAGAAAACCCCGCAAATTCCTCAGAGATAGAATGAGAACCAATGGAAAAAGTAAAACCCAAAGACAGAAAGATGATCTCCAACAATTTTTCTCTCTCTCAATTGTGTGAGATCCTCCTCTCTCACCTATGCGCTATATCTGGGTGAGTGTGTGTCTCAAATAGAGAGGATCACTCTCTATTTATACTAGTTTATGAATTGACAATTACTTACTAGGTCCGAATTCTCTAGGAGAGTCTAATAACCCTAGTGCCCCACAACTGTGAGGACTTTACCCCCAACTTACAAAGGAGGGTTAGTCTCTATGAATTTACATGACTTGATTACATTAATGATTCTCCCTATAGAAACATCGGAGACCAAATAAATACAATATATAAAATATACAAGTGAATACATTTCGAAGTTACAAATACAACAACACTCCCTCTTAACTAGGAAGGTATTCTCTTGACACAATTCACCAGTACAAGTCTTTGTCATTGGATCTGTTATCACTAAATTTAAACCTAGACTACTAAAGTTCAAGCTTAGAGAAATATTAATGATAAATAAAGATGACTGAAAATCCAATTTATAGAAAAAAGGGTAGGTAATCAAACATCATGGAAATAAATGAAACATAAAAATCATTAAACTGCAAAACATATAATTAAATGTAAAATCCAATAACAGGAAATACCACAAGTATGAATTCATGAAAGAAGCAAATCAGGTTCTGCAACAAAGTTTAAAGATAATTACATATAAAACATAAGAATTATGGTATGGATTAATAATACCATTCATAGAACAAAAGTCATGAACACATGTAATTTAATTATTAAAGCAAAACAGGCTCATTTGATCATAATCATTTCAAAGCAGTAATTTTGTATTAAAGATACAAAATAAATACATGCCCACAGTTCATAACACAAGTTTAATCTCCATATTTGATTCCCGCCCTTTTTTTTCACCCCACTATCTCATACATACAACTATTTTTCAAAATTCAAAACAGTTTCGAGATCCTTATCTCATGCATCTCGAATGACTTAAAATATCAATTTTTTTTTAGGTGGAACTAACTTAAAATTCAAGTAAAAGTTTAAATTGACAAGTGGAATAAAGATAACAACCTTATCTAATTTCTATCGAATACTGACTCAATAATAACCTATATCTTTCATCAAATACTCTTAGACACCTCAGCTAAAATAGTCATATCATGCAGGACTTGCTATCTCTTTTGTAACTTGGAACACTCAGCATCCTTGTTCAACTCCTTCTTCTGCAATTCTTTGTTCTGGTCCAATACCTACGTGCTTGTGCTACTTTTGCAATGCTCTTTTTTTCTTTAGCACATCTTTAGAAATAATGACAAGATTCTAATAATCAGCTTATTTTTCCTCTAAATCCTCTTGCAATCTTTTGTTTGCAATCATCAGGTTTTCATTTAAATCCTGTAGATATTTTTTTTTCTCTTTGTAAGAAAACATTAATTTCTTTGTCTATGCCCTAGTTACCTGTTCATTATGGCCCTGTAATCTTTCGCAAAAGGGAAACCATCCAACATCTTTCATCATCTTCCCAGACCTAGGAAATTCATGAACCCACTACAAGTTATCAAGCTCTAATCTGCATAAAAATCCACCAGGTTTCTTGTTCTTGGTCATCCTTCACGAATCTTGAATACTCCTAGAACCTATGCAACAGAACCCCTATCCCAAAACACAATTTTTTACTATTGACAATAAAAAATAAACCACAAATCCTATGCATGAGGGAAATGTACTGTAACATATGCTATCATTATGATGTAATAACAAGTTTGTTGTAGCGTTTAATGAAACTATTCAATAATTTTGACACCAATGTACCATCCCTTCCAGGTGCTTTCATTTCATCATCGCAAAATCAAACTGGCAACAAAACCATATTTTTCATTTTTTATATGCTGCTAGTTTATAATCAAAGTCATATATACATTTGATTTTACAATGTCACTTGCTCCAGTACAAATTAAAATCCTTTGAAAGATTAATGATATGAGCCTTATTTTGATTTAAAAGAAAAAATAAAAAAAAAATCATAAAAGAAAACTAGGGTAAAAATAACATAAGTTTCCAAAGTAAAGAATAGGGTAAAACTAGGATTATGACCAAATAGAAACATTAATAAAAATAAAAACAAAATCCTAATATAAATACGAAAAAAAACTCTAGAGATAACATTTGGATTTGACTGGGGATAAAGATCTCCTTGTGAGGATTTAGGAACATTTTGACTTGCGCCTTCTGAAATCTGCTAAAATTATAATTTATGTCTTATTGGGATGGAGTCTTATTCATGAAATTGAGATTATATATACACTTAATATGTACAATAACCTTTTGCAACTGAATATGTGTGGAAACATTTTAAAAAATGTCCATTCACCGGACCTACAACTTCTTCACCATTCAAATTCTGCAAGACAAAAATATTATTTCCCAAAATATTAACCACTGTAAAAGATCCTATCCATAAATTGTCAAATTTTCCATGCTTACCCTTATGTTCCTTTCGTGCATCCAACCTGAGAATAAGGTCACCAAATGCAAAAACATCTTTTTTAATTTTTTTATCAAAATTTTCTTTTACCTTTTTCTTGTGCATCTCAGTTGTATCCATAATGGCTTCTCTTTCTTGCTGCAATTGGATTATCTGAAACATTCTTCTTCTTATATCATCAGGTTCCTCTTTTATTTCCTGTAAAAACTTAATTACCGAGGAAGCTAATTGAACAAGAAAGAAAGCATCAAATCCATATACTAACTGAAAAGGAGATGCCCCAATTGATTTCTTTATAGTTACTCTATCAGCCCAAAGAGAAAATTTCAGTTTGGAATCCCAACTCTTTTTATTTTCAAATAAAATTTTCTTAATACTGTCACAATAATTTTATTACTGGATTCTGCTAATCCATTACCCCGTGGGTAATAAGCTGTGGACTGTTTCACAAAAATTCACCATCTATTTTGACTTGAAAGCTGGGGCGTTATCAATAATTAATTTCCTAGGGCATCCAAATCTACTGGGAATATTATCTTGAAGGAAATTAATTATAACCTGATCAGTTGCTCTTCTTGTGGGGATTGCCTCCACTCACTTAGTGAAAAAATCAGTAGCAGTTAAAATCCATTTATGCTGAAAACTAGAAGGAGGATGAATTTCTCCTATAAAATCTAAACCCCATTGCTGAAATGGAACATTTACTATTGTATGCTTCAAGGGTAAAGACTGTAATTTATGCTTACCTGCAAACTTTTGACACTCCACACAAGCTCTGACCTGATGATATACATCTGTAAAAAGAGTAGGCCAATAATATCCCACTCTTAATATTTTCAATGCAGCTGATTTCTAGTATTTATGTCCCCCACATACCCCACTATGTAACTCAGCAGTAACAACATCAACCTCTGATTTATCCAAACACTTCAGCAATATACCTCCAGGGTCTTTCCAGTATAAAACGTGATCAATTAAAACATATTTAAGTGCTCTAAGTTTTAATGATCTACACTCATTTTTATTTAAATCTGGAGGGAATTATAAATGCAGGAGGAAATATACAATCTTTTATACCAAGGAGAATCACAATACCTGCTATAATTCTGCTCCTTATTATGCTCTATTGCAACATCTTGCTCTGAATTTTCTACCATCAAATGAAGATCTAATACCTGACAATTTGATTCTACTAGAAGCTTAGCTAAACCCCGTCCTTTCACTAACTTGGTTGATTTAATATCCACATCGTATTCCATAACCTTTGCTATCCATCTGCCTCTTTTCCCTTTGCTGTTAGGCTATACCAGGATTTCCTTAATTGCTGAACTTGGAACATATGCTAGAATTTTGGAATGTAAAACATAAATTCTGAAAAACTTGAGAGCTTTAACCAGTGCATATGCTTGCTTTTCCATTGCATTATATTTAAGCTCTGAGTCTCTTAATGTTTTACTAAAGAAATAAATCGGTTGTTCAAAGTCATCAAAATTATTTTGCAATAAAACAATAACTATGGTACTATCTTTAGATGCGAATGAAAAAAATGCAAAATCCTTAGCATAATCTGGAGCTATCAACACTGGTGTTTCTATCAATGCATGCTTTATCCTTTCAAATGATTGTCTAGCTTGATCTAACCATTTAAATTCCCCGTCCTTCATAAGCATCTCAATGATATGTTTAATAATTTCTACAAAATTATGAATGAACCATCTTTAAAAATTAATTTTCCAAATGAAAGATTGAATTTCCTTTTATTTCTAGGAATAGTGATTTTTAAAATGGATTTTACTTGTTCTAGATCTATTTTGATTTCTTCAGCAGAAACAATGTGCCCCAACAACTTACCCTCTCTCATAGCAAAATGAGATTTGTTTGGGTTTAATGACAAACCAAATTTTCAGAACTTAATAAAAACATGTCTTAGATGCTTCAGATGTTCATCATCAAACTTGTAGAACACTGTGATATCATCTTGGTATATTACTACAAACTTTTCATTTTCCCCCACAAAGGCTATATCCATAGCCCTCTAGAATGTAGCACCTACGTTGATAAGCCCAAAAGGCATTTTATCGTACATAAATGGTCCGCAAGGGGTTGTAAATGTTTTTTTTTCTCTATCCTCAGGTTGTACTGCAATCTGGTCATAACCAGAAAAGCCATCAATCTTTGAAATTCTCTAAGAACCTACAACTCTCTACAAAATTTGATCAATTTTACGAAATGAATAATTGTCTTTTAGGCAAGATTTGTTCAATCTGCGGAAATCCACACAAATCATTATTTATCCAATTTTCTTACGCACTGGCACAAGGTTTCCAATCCATGATGAATATCTAAGAGGTAGAATAATTTTTGCATTCAACAATTTTTTTACCTCTTTTTTTAATTACTGGCAGCAACGCTAGATTAAGCCTTCTAAGTTTCTGTTTAAAAGGATTAGTATTTGGTTTCGGGGGAATTTTATGCTAAATTATGCTAGTGTCATAAGTTCTTAAATATCCATATGACCAAGCAAAAATGTCCAAAAATTATTTCAACGAACTGATATATTCTTTGTTTTCCCCCTCTGACAGTACCTTTGACATCTTGATCATTTTGGGTTTAGTTTCATATCCAATATTATAATCTACAACATTTTCTTCAGTGGTCTGCAACGTGGGTTTCAATAGAGTATCATATTTTGAGAACAACCTCTCAAGTGGAACAAGCCCCTTAGGAATAAAATTTCCCTTTAATTCAACAATATTATGGTCAGCAATTGAATCTTTTGTATAAGACATATTTTCAATCAAATCAACATCTTGATCTTGATCAATTAAATCATTAGCAAATTCACCTGTTAATTCCAAAAACTCTTTTATCTCCTGATCATCATGAAATACCTTCCAGTGTTTGATGTCATCTGGGATAGATGACATGTATCTTACATCAATTGGATATTTCAAATGTGTTAAGTTTGGAACCTTGAAATAAGTTGCTACCAAAGCTAAAGAATCTACTATTTCATTATATTCTCTTGGAACAAAAGTTATGTTGAAAGCTAAGAAGAAATTATCTATCAAATCCCACACCTCATTTCTATATACTTTCAACAAATGCTGCTTTACTTGGTAAATACTCTTGACTTGTTGAATTAGTAATTCAGAGTTTCCAAACACAGCAAGCTCTTGAATATCCAAATCTTTTGCTGCTCTCAATCCAAGAATCAATGCTTCATACTCAACAGTATTATTGGTTGTTTTGAATTCCAACTTGTACATGAGATAAATAATTTGACCTCTAGCTGGAATGAGTACAACACCTGCTCCAGCTCCTTCCTTACTTGATGAACCATCAAAATACATTTTCCATAAACCATCTGGGTTTTCTTTATTTTTCTGAAATGGAATATCTTTGTGGACTTGTAAAAATCCTTCTAAATCATCACTTAATTGCACCATACAAGAACCCAAGTTGTCCTCTAGTAAATAAATTAGATGATTATTGGGATGTTTATTGTCACTTACCAAATATGCCATTTGTACTTCTCTATAGAGTCTCCTGTATTCTCCTCCAAACACTGGAATTGTGGCATAAGAAAGGTCCATTTGAAGAGTTACTCCCACTCTTTTGTCCCAAGATCTGGATAACAGCATGCCAAATTCAGGAGAAATATCTGCTACAACTACATCCATCAATACACTCTTCATAGGAATCTGTATTAAATTCACCACAAGGTCTTTGATAACCCTAATACACTTCACTTCCTTAAAATCAAATGCATACAAGTCATGATATGGTTTGGTAAAAACCCTAAGGCTTCCATGACTGCTTTTGGCATGAGGTTATGTGAAGCTCATGAATAAAGAAGATAATTATGTAATAACTACTCATGAACTATAAGAGTCACATAAAAAGGAGGAGGATATTCTGAATTGTCGTCAGATTGATCAAAGGTTTTAGAACCCACAATGATTGTAGTAATTTCATCCTACAAATTAATTTCATCAGAAGGAACAGAATTCACTGCAGATTTAAAATATTTAAAAGCTGCTTCTCTTTAGGATTTGTTTTTAATCAATTCTATCAAAGGAACATGGATCTTGATCTTATTAAGTTCATGCTCCAAATTAAAACCACATGTACCTTTATTAGCTTCCTCAGGAACTACCACTTCATATTTCTCCTTTACAACTTGTTTTTGTTCTATAGGTGAATTTTGTTTATAAGAAACATTTTTTACAACCTTCTTAGCTTGTGCTGCATGTTTTACCCCTAATATGAGACCATATGATATTTATGGAACTTCCTCATAGATTTTGGGATAGACATTTCTTGTTCAAAATTATTTTCTTCATAATGATCAAGAACTGTAGCAAAATGATAATCAGCTTTAGTCAAAAAATGAAAAGAAGAATAATCATCAAATTGACTAATGTTATGTTCTTGTTCTTCCAAATCCTCTAACTCTCCTTCATCTATCTCATATGATTCATCATCTCTCAGATGATTATTTTGAAATGGAGGTTGAATTCTTTGATCTTCAATTTCTCTTCTCTCGCTCTAAATATCATTATTCTTCTTTCTCTTGTAAAAAATATAGGAACAAAAGGTCTTCTGAATTAATTTTGATTTCTTTCTCCTTCAGGTATAGGTTTATTCTGATTTTCATTTCCCAATTCCAACCTATCAATCTTAGCAGATAAATTTTTAATAATTTTATTCATCTCATCCATTTTACTATCTAAAGCTCGTCCTGTAGAACGGGATGGAATAATTTCCTTTTTTCCTTTTCTATCTACCATTTGATAGTTTGTTTCTTCTTTGAGTTTATTTGAAGACAATATGTTAGATTCAAATTCCACTGTAGCATATTACATATTCAAAAGATATATAGACTTTATTTCTCTTAACAATAAAGAAAATGCATGATCAAAAGAGTTTGCATAAGTTAACTTAGTTGATGTTTCAGAAGGTTTGATTTCAGCTATTTTTCTGTTGTACATTTTATTGAACTTCTTAGAAAAGTCTCCCATAACATCATCTTTCTTTATTTTCAATGATCCAAACTCTGTAATGTAATATAAATAATATTTAGTATCTCCCCATTGTCTCATGAACACTTCTTCTAAAGCATCTATACCATCTATAGAGTTTACTGGTAATTTCCTAAACCACTTTCTTACTTCACCATCTAAGCTCTGGACAAAAAATCTCATCCAAACATCTTCATTTTCAAAGTTTTGATTATCTGCATAACTCATATATGTATTCTAGTGTTCTTTTGTTGTACATTCTCCTTGACCATTGAATCTCAGAAGATATTTATGATAATCTCCACCCGAGAGAGCATTTAAAGGATGAGGCAAAACTAGAGAGGCATATCTTGTTGCTACCATGGCAGCCATTCTATTCGGGGGTTGAGCAGCCATTTTAGGAATGGAAATAGTTGAGCTTGAATTGGATTGGTTGGTACTTAAATGTTGTGATGAAGGAGTAAAATTACTGCAATTAGGCTGATGCAATGGGACTTTACTTGCAAAAGGAGTATGAGATGAAAATAAAGAAGAACCACGTGTCTGTAATGCTTCAAATTTAACTTCTTCAGGAAATAAAGGATTTGTGAAAACTTGGAAGTTGTCTATTTGAGAAGGGGTAAACAACAAATCTAATTCTTCCTTACCTTTTTCAGAGTGTGGATAGAAAAAAGGAACATGAAAATGTGAAGAATAAGGAATCTCGAAGGATGAGGGATGTTTAAACTTTCCTGATGAGGTAGAACTTAATCATTGCCTAGCTTCTTTCAATATTTGTTCAGGGTTTGAGAGTCCTAGATTTAGAGGCGATGAGGGATTTCCTCGAGTTCCTATCCATTTTGAAGCCACTGTAACTTTTTGGTAAATAAATAATATAGGTGACTGATGTAGTCTAGAAACAAATTTTACTGATCTTGTTCACCCTCCAAAATCATATTTGAAAGATGTAAAATACCCAGGGAAGATGTACTTTCATTTCTCCGTCCTTGACAACAGTTCCAGAAGATGTTATCACTAAAATTGAACCTAGACTACTAAAGTTCAAGCTTAGAGAAATATTAATGATAAATAAAGATGACTGAAAATACAATTTATAGCAATAAAGGTAGGTAATCAAACAACATGGAAATCAATGAAACACATAAATAATTAAACTGCAAAACATATAATTAAATGTAAAATTCAATAACAGGAAATACCATGAGTATGAATTCATGAAATAAACAAATCAGGTTCTGCAACAAAGTTTAAAGATAATTACATATGAAACATAAGAATTATGGTATGGATAAATAAGAACATTCACAAAACAAAATCATGAACACATTTAATTTAATTATTAAAGCGAGACAGGCTCATTTGATCATAATCATTTCAAAGTAGTAATTCTATATTAAAGATGCAAAATAAATACATGCCTACTGTTCGTAACACAATTTTGATCTCCATATTTGATTCCCACCCTTTTTTTTGACCCCACTATCTCATATATACAACTATTTTCAAGATTCAAAACAGTTTCTAGATCTTTACCTCATGGATCTCGAATGACTTAAAATAGAAAAATTGTTTTTAGGTGGAACTAACTTAAAAGTCAAATTAAAGTTTAAACTAACAAGTGGAATAAAGATAAAAACCTTATCTAATGTCTATTGAACCTACTGACTCAACAATAACCTAGATCCTTCATCAAAGACTCTTAGACACCTCAGCTAAAATAGTCATATCATGCAAAACATGAGATCTCTTTTGTAACTTGGAATACTCAGCATCCTTGTTCAACTACTTATTTTGCAATTCTTTGTTTTGGTCCAATACCTGCTTGTATTGCTTCTACAATGCTCTTTTCTTTTTTAGCACATATTTAGAAATAATGACAAGATTCTGATAATGAGCTTCTTTTTCCTCTAAATCCTCTCACAATATTTTGTTTGCAATCATCACGTTTTCATTTAAATCCTGTAGATATTCATTTTGCTCTTTGTAAGACAACATAAATTTCTTTGTCTATGCCAATTCTAGAATAATATCTACCTCATTTGTGTCCACAATGGTTTCATCCTCCCGTAAATACTTCACACCTGAATTAGCATCATTTTCAGTATAATTTTATTTGTTTGTGCAAAATTATTCTGGGGTATGTTCATCCATTCCTTGAAGTTATATAAACTTTTCTCCTTCTGAAATATATTCTTCATTTACTAACTGAACTTTTTCTCTGCTGACAGATTCTTCTATGACCACCAATTCAATGTCTTCTAAAGGATCAAGTACAAGATTTGGGATTATTTAAGCTTCTATTTTACTTCTCAACTGTGTTCTGGGTTTTGAACTCAAATCCACGCCCTTGGCTTTCAGGTTTTCAACTATTTTAACCTTTGCAATTTCTTTTGAGCCTATCCATTTTTCGTCATTCTTGGTAGCACATGCTTCTGATAACTCATCATTTACCTTAGTCAATTTCTCTGCTAATTCTTCACCCATTTCATTTACTGGTTCCAAATCCTGCTCTGTTTGCTTACTTGTTTCACACTTTTCTTTCATTTCTTCCTTCTGTTTTTCTAAATCAAATCCTGATACAAAAATAAACTCTTCCCAAGTATTCCCTTTTTTATTCAAATGAAACATTATTAACAACTTAATTAACCCCTGATGAAAAAGAGAACGAACAGTATGTTCCTGGTGACTGTGAATCCTAGCAATCATTTTCTACATACTCTTCAATAAATAATAAGGAAAATTCAACTTTTGATCTCCACTGAGATACATTAAAAAATGCAGATGACATCTCAAAGCCCTGTCATAATGACCTTCACAATTTATATAATTCTGAATCATTTCTAATGGTGTTTTCCACATGGGTTTAAGCTTACTAATTGCACCGAGAGAAGCGAGGTGCTCTCAGCCCAGTATGGGGGAGATCCTGTCACATTAGTCATGTTATGCTAGCCGACATAAAAAAAAATTATGTTAACCGTCATAAATAAATAAAAATATATTGTGGATTCATATGTTTATATAGTGTAAACAAAAAAGAATATAGAGAAAAACATGTCACTTAATTTATAAAATAATAAAACCCAATAATAAAACTAAATGAAAAGTAATTAAAAGATCCATGTTGAACCCAGATTGACCAAACACTAAAGGGATCAAATTACACCTAAAGAAATTGGATTCCTCTCAGTACTTTCTAGATCCAAGTTTAAAATGGATCTATGCTGGTATGTATGCCATTTTTCCAATCCAACTTTTCAAACCTTGGAAAAAGGAATTTGCTATAATCAGCTTCAAACGATTGCTGTTTAAACCATTTTTCACCATCAGAGGGTACACTGATATCCTCTGCAATAACTTGTTCATTCACCATTATCAGCAAATCTTTAAACCAGACAACTGTATCTTTATATTTTTTAACAAATGCCCTAGTTACCTGTTCATTATGACCATGCAATCTTTCGCAAAAGGGAAACCATCCAAAATATTTCATCATCTTCACAGAACTAGGAAATTCATGAACCCACTATAAGTTATTGGGATCTAATCTGCATAAAATTCCACCTGGTTTCTTGTTCTTGGTCATCCTTCATGAATTTGGAATACTCCTGGCACTTGTGCAACAGAACCCCTATCCCAAAACGCAATTTTTTACCATTGACAATAAAATATAAACCACAAACCCTATGCGTGAGGGAAATGTACTGTAACATATGCTATCATTATGATGTAATATTAGGTTTGTTGTAGTGTTTAATGAAACCATTCAATAATTTTGACACCTATGTACCATCCCTTCCAGGTACTTTCATTTCATGATTGCAAAATCAAACTAGCAGCAAAACCATATTTCTCATTTTTTCATATGTTGCTAGTTTATAATCAAAGTCATATATACATTTGATTTTACAATGTCACTTGCTCCAATACAAATTAAAATCCTTTGAAAGATTAATGATATGAGCCTTAGTTTGATTTAAAAGAAAAAAATAAAAAATCATAAAAGAAAACTAGGGTAAAAATAACATAAGTTTCCAAAGTAAAGAATAGGGTAAAACTAGGATTATGACCAAATAGAAACATTAATAAAAATAAAAATAAAATCCTAAGATAAATACAAAAAAAAACTCTAGAGATAATAGGATGAAAGCTAGATCATCACTGGTTCTGCTATCTCGATCAAATGGTGTTATCTTTCAATTCTTCTCGTCATAGGAAGTTCTATAGAGCCAACCTTTTTTCATGCTGGTTGTAAGCCTATCCTCCATGTAGGTCTTCATCAATAGAGCCATCCCTTTTTCATGTTGGATGTACTCCCTTGCTATTGCATGGACTTCCCCTAAGAGCCAATCTTTTTTCATACTGGATGTAGGCCTCTACAGAGCCAACCCTTTTTTATGTTGGATGTACCTATACAGAGCCAACCCTTTTTCATGCTAGATGTAGGCCACTACAGAGCCATCCCTTTTTCATGCTATATGTACCTCTACAGAGCCATCCCTTTTTCATGCTAGATGTAGGACACTACAGAGCCAACCCTTTTTCATGCTGGATTTACCTCTATACAGCCAACCCTTTTTCATACTAGATGTAGGCCACTACAGAGCTATCCATTTTTCATGTTGGATGTACCTCTAGAAAGCCATCCCTTTTTCATGATGGATGTAGGCTGTTGATGTAATTGTAACTTCAGAATGTATTAACTTATGTATCTTATGTATTGTACCCCGATGTTTATTCCAGGATGTGTCTGTAATGTAATTGAGTCATGTCATGCCTCGATGTTCCGATCGGGAGTTTCTATAATGTAAATAAGTCATGTCAAGTCATTGTGGGAAACCCTCCTATTGGTTAAGGGTTAAAGTCCCCGCAGTTCTGGGGCACTAGGGTTGTGAGACTCACCTAGTGAAGTAGGCCCTAGTAGGGTTTTGTCAAGTCAAGAATTAGTATAAATAGAGAGATAGCCTCTCTATTTATCACACACTCACTCACATTCAGTTGTAGCACATAGCTGAGAACAAGAAGACATTGGGGCTAGGAAGAAAGAGGTTACTATTGTCAGAAGATTATCTTACTGTTTTGGGGTTTTACTTTTGGTGTTGATTATATCTTTGAGGAAGTTGAGAGGTTTTCTCCATTTATGGTTTCCCTGAGGAAAAACATTGTGTTCATTGTCTCTTGTGTTTGATTGTTGTGCTTGTTATTCTCTGAGTTAAAGATCCTAATATAATGCTAGCTTATTGTTAAAAATATAACATGGTATCAGAGTTAACCTGAGAACAAGACACTGTGCAGCTGCGGGAACTAGGGATTCCTACTTTGTGGATCTGTCTCCACATATTTTCAGAAAAATAAGGTTGGATTAACTCTCCTCCCTAGGGCACATCTTTTCGTCGAAGCAGAATCCAATTATGAGGTTTTTCAGTTTTGGACCCAACACTACTGCTGGAAATTAGGGATTTCCACAGAAGTGGAATTTTTTAGTGATCCCAGGTTTGTATTGATCTCCTACTCAAAATGGAAGTTTATAGATCAAGATCAAAGCATTTGGTTGGATAGAACTTCGAAAAAAATCCAAACCCTAATTTGCTCCTGAACTAGCACTACATAATCTCAGCTCCAAATCCAGATCCAACATCTTGACCTGGTAAGATCTAAATCTTTTGTATTTCCATTTGAGGTTCTCAGTTAAGATGTCTCATCATACCAAGCTTGATGAAAAGCTTGAGGGAGCTGATAACTTCCGAGCCTAGAAGTATAGGATCTCCTTGGTCCTGGAAGAAAATGAGTTGGACTCCTACATCAACGAGGAGGTTCCAGTTCTAGAGGGAGATGAGGCTAAGGCCTTACACAAGAAGAAGTTGGTTATGGAAAAGAGGATTATTTCTGATTCAATCAAGGATCACCTCATACCATAGACGTCCTCCCCAAAGACACCTAAAGCTATGTTTGATGCCCTAACCAAATTGTTTGAAGGAAAGAACATAAACAAGAAAATGACTTTGAGGAACCAGTTGAAGAATGTGAAGATTCAGAATGCAAAGACCATCTAGTCTTACTTCACAAGAGTCTCTCAGATCAAGGAATAGATAGAAGCAGTAGATGAAGAAGTGGAAAATGCAGAGATTGTAATGACCACCTTGAATGGTCTCCCTAGTACATGAGACTCTTTCATTCAAGGGATCTATGCCAGAAAGAAGTTAGTCAAGTTCAGTAGACTTTGGGAAGAATGCTCATAAGAAGAATCTCAGATAGTAGCTGAAGAAGAAAAGATGGAAAGTGAAGATCAAGCTCTCATAGTTTAATCCAAGAAACCCAGAAGGGACCATCATCATCATCATTCTATAGGTAAGCACTCTTCCTACAAGAAATCTCAACTAAGATGTTATACTTGTGATGAAATAGGACACTTTACCAGAGATTGTCCTAAAAACAAAAGAAACCCTTAGAAGAAGAAAAACAAAAAGAGAAGACATCATGATCATGCTGCAGAAGATGATGAACCTTCCTCAAAGAGAAACAAGCAAGAAAGTGATGAAGAATATGCCTTGATTTCCGCTCTCACAGGAAACATCACACATGGAAGCAATGATTGGCTTATAGACAGTGGGGCTTCCAAACATATGACAGGATTCAAAGATTCTTTTGTGAGACTATCAGAACCTGAATCACCTCACAAGGTGAAGCTCGGAGATGACTACCAGTATCCAATAAAAGGTAGTGGGGAATCCTCCTATAAACTAGACTCTCGAAAGTCCATGAAGATGAAGGATGTATTGTTTGTTCCATGACTTAAGAAGAACCTCCTCTCCATATATTCATTAGATGAAAAAGGCATGAGGGTTGCATTTGTAGATGGCCAAGTTCTCATGTGGCCAAAAGGAAATACCTTCGATGATGTAGCAGTAATTGGGGAACAAGAGGGAGGTCTGTACAAATTAAAAGGCCATCCAGAACAAGCCTTGATCCATGACACAGTAGAGCCAAATGAACTTTGGCATAGAATTCTTGCACATGTGCATTACAGAGCACTACCACTTGCAAGCAAAGCTATTGAAGGTATTCCAAAAATTCAAGCAAAACATGATGGAGTCTGCAAAGGATGTGCAAAAGGAAAGAATACAAAGAAGAAATTTCCAAGTAGCGAGAGCAAAGCAAAAGGAATCTTGGAAATCATCCACTCCGATGTATGCAGACCAATGTCATCAAGTTCACTAAGCGGGTATGTATACTATGTTTCTTTCATTGATGACTTTCCTAGGAAGACATGGATTTACTTCATGAAGAACAAAGATGAAGTTTTCAACAAGTTCAAGGAATTTAAAGTCTTGATCGAGAACCACTCTAAAAAGAAGATCAATACCTTTCGATCAGATAATGGTGGAGAATTCACATCAAATGAATTCAAAGAGTTATTAAAAGACTCAGGGATTAAGAGGGAGTTGTCCACTCCATATAATCCACAAGAAAATGGGATTGCAGAAAGGAAGAACAGAACTATCATGGAAGCTGTAAGAGCTATGCTTCATGATCAATATCTTCCCATGCATTTATGGGAAGAGGCTGCCAGAATAGAGGTGTATGTACAGAACTGTACTCCACAAAGAGTACTCAAGAATAAGAAACCTAGAGAAGTCTTTTCCAACAAGAAACCAGAAGTCATCCATCTCAGAATATTCGACTTTCCAGTGTACATAAACATTCCAATAGAGAAGAGGACAAAATTAGATCCTTCAGGAAAGAAGGGTATATTTGTGGGATACTCTGAAAGCTTGAAGGCTTATAGAGTATACTTCCCAGGATTCAAGAAGATCGACATTAGCAGGGATGTGACATTTGATGAAGACTCAACTTACAACAAATATAGAAAGAGACTTGTTGAAGAACCCGAAGAAGCAGAAGCACCCAGAATTCATGATACAACCATGAATGAAGAAACTCAAGAAGAAGATCGATAATTTGAAGAACCTCAAGAACCTGTAGATCCACCTCAGGAGAAGAATCCTCATAAGAGGAAACCTAACTGGGTATGAGAAGATATCCAAAGTGTGGAAAGATATGGGGCTCTAGAAGAGAATCATAGAGAAAGAAAGAGGACCAGATCCTGCTCTAGGTATGTAGCATTATTATGTGATTTTATCGATAAAGAACCTTCCAACTATGAAGAAGTGGAAAAACAGAAAGAATGGAAGGATGCGATGATTGAAGAGTATCAATCGGTCATGAAGAATGATGTTTGGGATGTTGTCCCAAGAGCAGAAAGGAAGTCTGTTGTAACTTCCAAATGGATCTACAAGATCAAGCATGGTGCATATGGTAGCATAGAAAAACATAAAGCAAGATTTGTTGCTCATGGTTTCTCCTAGAAAGAAGGAATAGATTATGAAGAAACTTTTGCACCTATATCCAGATACACTTCCATCAGATCAGTACTTTCTCTAGCTACAGTGATGAAATGGAAGATACACTAGATGGATGTCAAGACTGTTTTCTTGAATGGTGTAGTAGAAGAGGAAGTGTATGTGGAGTATCCACTCGGTTTTGAGACACATGACAGGGAGTCTCATGTGTGTAGATTGAAGAAAGCCATGTACAGTTTGAAACAAGCACCCAGGACATGGTACGATAGAATTGACAGCTTTCTATCCAGTTTGGGCTTTACCAAGAGTAAAGCAGATTCCAACATTTACTACAAGGTTGAAGGTGCAAAACCAGTGATGCTCCTACTATATGTAGATGATCTGTTTGTAACAGGTATGGATGCGTTGATTGTTGATACGAAGAGAAAGCTTGCTACTGAGTTCAAAATGAAGGACTTGGGCATGATGCTTTATTTTCTAGGCATGGAGGTGTGGCAAAATGCAGATGGAATCTCCCTCGGACAAGGGAAGTATCCAGTAGAGATCCTGAAGAGGTTTGGGATGATGGACTACAAGGACATGAACACACCTATGGAATCGAACCTGAAGCTAATGAGTGATGCTTCATCAGAAGTGATTAATGCTACGATGTATCATCAGATGATTGGGTCCTTGATGTACCTGACAAACATGAGACCAGATATTTGCTTTGCTGTGAACACCTTGAGCCAGTTCTTGACAGATCCGAGACATGTTCACTTGATTGCTGCAAAGAATATTCTAAGTTACCTGAGAGGTACAGTTGATTACGAGATCAAGTATGAGGCAAGTCAGAAGATTAACCTGGAGGGTTATGTTGATTCATATTAGGTAGGCGGTTCCATCGATAGGAAGAGCACTTCAGGGTGTTGCTTCAGTATGGGATTAGGTGTGATCTCTTGGTTTAGCAGGAATCAATCCTGTGTGGCACTGAGTACAGCTGAAGTAGATTATGTCGTAGCTTGTTAAGCTAGTTGTGAGGCAGTATGGCTAAGGAAGCTACTGTCTGATTTATTTGATCTCCAGTTGGATGCTACTTGTATATATTGCGACAACCAGAGTTGTGTGAAGTTGTTGGAGAACCTTGTGTTCCATGAAAAGTCAAAGCATATCAAGATCAAGTATCACTATATCAAGGATATGGTGTAGAGGGGAGCAGTGAATCTCTAGTATGTTGCGATGAACAAACAGATAGCTGATGTGTTGACCAAGCTATTAGCTAGAGTGAAGTTTAGTACTTTAGGGGGAAACTTGGTGTTCTCCAGATTGAGGTTCCTTCCAAGGGGAAGTGATGAGTCCATGAGTCATTTTGACATGGTGAGAGGATTGGTTCCTTCCACAATCAGATGTAAGGGCTGAGCCATTCTTTCATGGTGAGAGGATTGGTTCCTTTCATGTCAGATATGAGTGCTGAGCCATTCTGATATGACTGTAGGATTGGTTCCTACATGATCAGATATAAGGGCTGTTTCCATTCTTAGAATGGAGGTTCCTAGTCAGTTAGCAAGAAGACTCCGTCTGACACTAAGGGCCTTTCTGATATGACTGTAATATGTAGTCTTACATGATCAGATGTGAGTGCATGACCATTCTGATGTGATTGAGGGATTGGTTCCCACTTGATCAAATATAAGGCATGATGCCATTCTCTGGGAGAATGGAGGCACCTGATCAGTTACCAAGAAAGCTCAGTCTGGGACAGGGGGGGCATTTTGATATGTGTTCTCACATGATCAGATGTGAGTGTAGGGCCATTCTGACGAGTTAAGGTTAGATGTAAGGGCTGGGCCATTCTGATGATTCAAGGTTAGATGTAAGGGCTGGGCCATTCTGATGAGTTAAGGTCAGATGTAAGGGCTGGGCCATTCTGACATGGTGAGGGGATGAGGTTCCTTCCATGGTTAGATATAAGGGCTGGGCCATTCTAACATGGTGAGGGGATTAAGTTCCTTTCATGGTCAGATGTGAGTGCTAGGCATGCCTTTCCGATGAGTCAAGGTTAGATGTAAGTGTTGGATGGGCCATTTTGACTTAGGGTCAGATATAAGCACTGAAGAAGACCTACATGGAGGATAGGCATACACCTAGCATGAAAAAGGGATAGCTCTATAGAACTTCCTGTGATGAGAAGAATCATGAGATAGCACCCGTGATGATGATCCAACAGTGATGATCCAGGTTGAGTGATGAACCAGATCCAGTGATGATCTGGATCGAGTGATTATCCAGATCGAGTGATGATCCAGATCCAGATGAATATGACTTGAAGATGATGAGAACTCGAGGATGATTTAGATGATACATAGAATAAGACTTGTACTGATAAATTGTGTCAAGAGAATACCTTCCTAGTTAAGAGGGAGTGTTGATGTAATTGTAACTTCAGAATGTATTCACTTATGTATCTTATGTATTGTACCCCGATGTTTATTCTGGGATGTGTTTGTAATGTAATTGAGTCATGTCATGCACCAATGTTCCGATCAAGAGTTTCTATAATGTAAACATGTCATGTCAAGTCATTGTGGGTAACCCTCTTATTGGTCAAGGGTTAAAGTCCCCGCAGTTTCGGGGCACTAGGGTTGTTAGACTCACCTAGTGAAGTCGGCCCTAGTAGGGTTTTGTCAAGTCGAGAATTAGTAAAAATAGGCCTCTCTATTTATCACACACTCGCTCACACTTAGTTGTAGTGCATAGATGAGGAAGAAGAAGACATTGGGGCTAGGAAGAAAGAGGTTAATACTGTTGGGAGATCATCTTATTGTTTTGGGGTTTTATTTTTGGTGTTGATTCTATCTCTAAGGAAGTTGCAAGGTTTTATCCATTTATGGTTTCCCCGAGGAAAAACACTATGTTCATTATCTCTTATGTTTGATTGTTGTGCTTGTTATTCTCTCAGTTGAAGATCCTAATATAATGCTAGCTTAATGTTAAAAATCTAACATAGGCCACTACAGAGCTAGTCCTTTTTCATACTAGATGTAGGCCTTTCTCTCTGCAAGGTCTTCCGCTATAGAGCCAGTCCTTTTTCATACTGGATGTAGTTCTACAGAGCCAATCCTTTTTCATACTGGATGTAGGTCTCAACACTTATATCTGACCATGGGAGGAACAAATCCTACCACCATGTCAGAAAGTCACAACACTTACATATAACCATGGGAGGTGTTAACACTCTCTTAAGTTTTTTTATTATAAGAGATACGTGGGAATTTTGGCCTTGTTAAGAACTGTTGAGAAGGAAGCCTAGTGTTTGCATGGGGGGCTGATGGCATATACGAGATAGAATTCAACCACTAGAATAAGCCATGGTGGAAATGGAGGAAAGGATAGCATAAATTGGCAGCCCCACTCTGGAGTGGTGAATATCGAAAGCGGCAAGACAGTCCATGGATCGGGGATGCAAGGTAAAGAAGAGAACATTGGATGCGTTGAAGGAATTAAGAATGAGTCATTATAGAAGGCTAAGATTGATCAGATGGCATATCAATGTCGTCAAAACATTTCGCACGATGAAAGATTCCCGGCCAAAGCCACTTTTCCAAATTGTGAAATGGGTTAAAGGGTGGAGGCATCTAATGGCCGAGGTTTGGATCCAAGAAGATCCACGGTTGTAAGTGATTTTGCATCCCATATTAGCAAGGATGCAGAAGCGATTTCAGATTGCGAAAAGTGGTACAAGTCACTCAGATCGATGGTCACTACAAGAGCGGAGGGAGATCAGCAGTTGCAGTTCATTTCGTGATCTAAACTAGCATGGAGGGGACTATAACCTCACATCATGAAAAGTAGTAGGGTCCACTCAGATCAATGGTTGTGAATAAAGTCGATCTTGATCGACGGTTGAGATACACATGCACGAGGTAAGAAAAGATGTCGCATAAAGAACCTCACACACCAACGGCTCAGATCGCAAGGAGTAATATCCACGGTGTGAGCCGCTTGGGAAGGGCGTGAAGGTTATGCTGTGTAAAAAGTTATAAAAGGGTCCACGTGAAGTTGGAAAGGTTTTTCTTTTCTAAAACCTCAAATCCATTGAATATCCAATCACATACAGAGCGCCATCACAGACCAACCAGGAGGTTGTGCTACAGAACAAGGTAGGCCCTTGATACCCCCTCAGTGCTATTTGAAAATGGATGTGATAGGAGAAGTAGAAGTGGTAGGGGTGAGAGATGATATAGAACCTGAGGTCACATGTCATAGGGTAGAATAAAGTCTGGTAGATGAGAATGCCGAGATTTTCGATACCATCCTTGGTGGGAGAATCCATTGAAACCGCTAGAGGTAAATTGGAAATCCTTAAGGACCGAGGTAGAGATACCTGCGGTGTTTTTAAATCCTTCTTCCATTTCTTCTCTATTGGCCAAACCCCTCATTACCCTGAGTTTGTTGAATGGTGTGCAGACAATTTCTCTGTCACTGAAGGTGTCATTATAAATAAGTCAAAGTCTAAAATACTTTGTTCTGTCTAGGATTCTATCAAAACCCTACACATCCCAGACGAATTTATCCATATATCCCAAAACTACTAGGAAGAAAATATTATACATTGTTTCAGAGAGTCTACAATCAAAAGTAAAGAAACCTTCTTGAAGGCCTGTTCTAAACCCAATGGCAAACCCATCAACCTATCATACCCTATAGACCTTAGCCAATTCAATGAAGAAACTCAGTGGTGTATATCTCTAGCTAGTCAGTTTCTAGGTCTAGATATTGATATGCCTATGTCCTAGAGTCATTGTAGAGTCTATTGTTCGTCTTGAGTACTTGTTTGACTGAACCTGAATTTCCTGAGAAATCTTATCGGTATTGCTTCCTTAATATTGATGAATTCCTAGCCGAGAACATCCGTTCTCAGTTAGCGAATTTCCACAGCACTAAAGTGTTCAGATTCCAGTCCTTTTTGCTAAGAATGCTTATATATTATAACAAAGAAGACCTGCAAGTGCCTGAATTGGAAATCACTATTGATATGGCCATGGACTATTGTAAGCTCATGAACCAATTGATGGCCAAAATATACGACCTTTTCTTTCAGGAAATGTTACCTAGGGTGTTTCTCGAGATGAGACAAATGCTACAACTGTCAAATAGCAAGATGGTAGGAGAACTGGTTCCTTATAGAATTCAGAATGACCATAAGATTGTATGGCTTTATGCATCAACCCTACATTCTGCCAGCTTTTCTAACCGCTTGGGTTTTCTCCCTGGAATTTATCCGACAAAGACTCATTGTTGAGGAAGAGCACTTCTTGAGCTATAAAAAAAGCTCAAATTCGGTTTTCCCTTGGGAAGTGGGACCATACACAGTCAAGAGTAGAGCTGCTTTGCCACTGGTTACCAACTTGCTCAGGGGTATGGGGTTTTCTCTGGGACAAGTAGTAAACTATGACCCTCATCAAATAATTTCCAAAAGAAGGAAGCCTCACAAGTGTAGGCCTTTTGAACACATTGAGATACTCGGACTTAGGGAAGCAACAAAATGGAATGATTTCCCTAATCCTTCCCCAATGGATACCAGCATAGAACAAGACACTGGTTCCTACCGGCCAGGAATAGCTTCTCTCCAAAGAGAATTGGCTAAAATAGTTGCAATAGCCAGGAAGGTATCATCATTGGTCAGATATTAAGCGATTTTGGTGAAAAGAGGGGGTCCGGAGCCTATGGATACTGAAGAAGTGGACACGGCCAGCATGCCCAAAAGGTAGAAAATAGAACGAGGGAAATAGTTAGTGCAGGCTAAAAAGGGAAATACAAAGGGAAAAATGAAGAAATAGAGTACGGAGAAAAAATAGGAGCTAGAAGAGCCCGAGGAAACCAAACTACAAATCAGAGAATATGTATTTGACAGGAAGATTCCAAATAGGAATGCATCCAAAGAAGACTAGCTAGGCTCTTATTGGGAAAGGGCTAATAAAACTTTCAAAGAGATAGCAGAGCTATACGACCTTGCAATGCAGTTGCCTTACCCAAACATGGTGTTGAAGATAGTAAGGGATCATGCCACTGACACCCTTAGATTAGCCTTGGCGATGGGAGATAAGGTGTGAGAGGTTAGTGTGAACCTCTCAAAGGTTCCCACTACTGACATAATACATCTCAACAAAGAAACCAAGGACATTTTAAATGCTATATTGCTTAAGGCCACCATATAGATGTCCAAGCTAGAGGAGAGTAAAACAAAGACTCTGAATCTTTTTAGAAAGGTAAGAGTGGATAACAAAGCACTCAAGGCCTAAATCAACAATTTGAAAAATGAAGCAATGCAAATAGAGGGACCAGCACATAAAGGAGTCTTGGCCCAGAAGTTGCTCGATGATAAAGAAAAGGAGATCCAGACACTAGAAAATAAATTTAAAATCCCTTCTACCCAGCTCACCCAGACAGAAGAATTAGCTGAATTTGAAAAGGAGAAAGAAACATTGAACGCTGAGCTTACCGACTACAAAGGCACGATGATAAATCTTGAAGAAAAGGAAAGGAAGTGGGAAGAAGACATCCAGCTTTTGAAGAAAAATGAAGTGGAATTAAAATCCAAATTAGCCACAAAGGAAAGGGAGCTTCAAGGTGGGAGTGTTGAAATTGCAATTCAGTCCGTAGGTGTAGCTAGAGAGATAGACACTGGTTCTCTTTCTAGAGCAATGTCCCAGATAAGCCTGAAAGATACAAAGCTTATTAAATTAAAACAACAGATTAAGGAACTAGAAAAGGAAAAAGGAAAGGAGAAACAAGGAAAGGAGAAGATGGAAGAGAAACGCCAAGGACTGATCCAACAAAATTCTAAGTTAAGCCAACAGGTGGTCGGTAAAATTGCCTTGCAAGGTGCCAGACATTTAATCTGGGATCAGATCATTATAGAGGATGATAAGTTCTGACCTTATCTAGATTTCATTGAAACTAGGAAAACGCCATGATAGAGGCCAAGAAAAAGGTCCTGATAGTATTAGGGGAAATGCAGAAAATACCTGTGGCAATAGCGGAAAATGTCGTTTCTTTCCTAAGCTTCTTGTCAAACAATTTTGCCAATCGGTATGGTATCCAAAATAGGGTTTTTGTTGTCTCTGGAGCTAGAAAGGTAATTGTTAAACACAAAATTCTGGAGACTGTACAAGCCAAAATAGATGTTATCTAACAAAAATTCAAGGAGGTTATCAGGTTATTCAAGCCATTGGTAGACAGAGGGATCCCTTTCTTTTGGGAAGAGAAGGGTCCTTTATTGTCCCAAAAGGAATATCGGGAGTGTCTGGTTCAATACCGATTAGACAACAATAAGTTTGGAGACATGCAACAATCATTGTCAGGAAAGATCATTTTTGATAAGTTGGCCAATGAATTTGAATTGTTGTTTGATTTTAAAGCCACCCGTGCCAAAGTCATTGAAACTTCATACCCAGAAACGATGGAGCTCAAAGTGCAAGAATTCGACATGGTCGTGGTGACTCCACCTGGACCTGACTTATGGAGAGTCATTCAGAAATATGGGTCAACCAAATTCAAAACTCATCCATAGAAGTAGCAATGATAGTACGTGGGAAGTTTTTCGAAGGTCACCTCTCCCAGAACTCTGTACAGCTGTCACCCACCACATGGAAACATGGAATACTTTCGTGCATATTTTCTCTTGCAATCCATATTTCATTTTCCAGTTTTTTTATGTAAATCATGGCCGATGTGTCACCTACGAGTTTGTTAGAAGTTGTTTTTCAGTTGTAACAAATTTTGATTCCTAGATGTCGGTCTAGGAAGTCCAAAATGCTATAAATATACCTCCTGAAGAAGGAGAAAGGGTTGGAACCGATGTACTTTTGTAGTTTATGCTTTCAATATTATTTTAATAAATTTGCAGAGTCGAGGTCAACGTTTTACACAGGGATTCATGTGTTGTTTGTATTACAGTCTGTTGCTTCCTTTCTCATGTGAACGTTTTCTAGTTTATCTCTCTCATTATGTTTTCTTTCATGTCTGAAATAAGTGTATAATAGTTTGGAATTAATACCTGATATGCTCCATCTATTGTTTAATATATTCAACAAATCTTTCTTTTAAAGTTAATACATAATTCATTTTACAATGCTCTGTGTTGATGGTCTATTCATGTTCTTCTTTTCCACTAGACAATGATAATTTGACTATGATTGAATGGATATCTTTCCTTTGTGTTAAAATCATCTGCATAAGTTCTATTTCTTTCTGTTACACATCTTGACTCCATCACCAAATGGTTTTATGTCCTATTTCAACCAATTTTACAAACAATTTATATTTTCACTTGTACATATCTAGCATTGTTAATATTTGGTGAGAGATCCCTCTCAGAAGAGCAAAAGGCCAGTTCTCTCTTCGAAAGTGGTTCTGCTATTACATGGGAGTGGGCCTTCCACAACCTTTGACTCAATTCCAGTGCTAATAGGAGGAACCAATCCTACCACCATGTCAGAAAGGCACGACACTTACATTTAACCATGGGAGGAACGAATCCTACCACCATGTCAGAAATGCTCATGAACTCATCACTTCCCCTTGGAAGGAACCTCGACCTGAAGAACACCAAGCTTCTCCATGAAGTACTCAAACTTCACTTTGGCTAATGGCTTGGTCAACACATCAGCTGTCTGTTCGTTCGTCGCGCAACATATTGGAGCTTCATTGCTTCTCTTTGCATCATACAAAAATGCAAGTTAGATCAATCAAATCAAATAGTAGTTTTCAAAAGAAACATACTACCTCCCAAATAGCTGAGAAAGTGGAAACATATTTTTCCTTGGCTATACTTAGCACCATGCAGGACTCCATCCTGCCAAACCAGTAACCCATACTAGATATTAAACTAAATAAGCATTCCAAGGTGCTCTTCTTCTCATTGGAGCTACCAATCTGAATCAACATAACCATGCAGGTTAGTCTTGTGATTCGTATCATACTTGAGCCCACACTCAACTGTACCCTTCAGGTACCTCACAACATTCTTTGCAACCATCAGGTGAACATGTCTCAATGTGTTCATAGCAAATAAAATATATTGTCTCATAATTGTCAGGTACATTAAGGAACAAATCATCTGATGATACATCATAGCATCAACTGACTCTGATGAGGCATCACTCAATAGCTTTAGGTTCGATGCCATAGGTGTGTTCATGGCCTTGCAGTCCATCATCTCGAACCTCTTCAGGATCTCTATTGTATACTTCCCTTGTCCCAAGGAGATTCCATCTACATTCTTCCACACCTCCATGCAAAAAGGTAGTGCATCATACCCAAGTCCCTTTACTCAAACTTGGAAGCAAATATCCTTCTTTCATATTTGATGAGATCCTCTTTTCCTGTCAGGGATAGGTCATTGAAATTGAACATGAGCATCACTGGTATTCTTCCTTCAACCTTGAAGCAAAGGTTGGAATCTTCTTTACTATCAGTAAATCCTAGAGCCATCAGTAATTTGTCCATCCCATCGTACCATGTCGAACCTCAGGATCTTCTATAGTCACTCCCTCTGAAGTGGAGCATCACTCTCCCTCTGCCTTTCATACTCTATGCATTGAAACATTATTTACTAGAGTGAAAAGTAGCTTCCCCTTCTACTAATATTCTATGTATCCATCTAGGGTCACTCGATACCAAGATCCTCTATCTTCGGAACCTTTTCAAAAGTTCTTCTCACACCCATTTGTGATCTTGTCATCCTCTATAGGATTTCATCTCCAACCTTGTAGATCACCCATCACTCTAGGTGATCTTCAAGCTCCTCATGTATGTGTTAACCCATGGGTTCCTTCTGAGCTCATACAAGGCCTTCTTTAATTTGCACACATGAGTCTTCCTGTCATGTGCCTCAACTCCCACTGGCTACAAGTGTCTCTTTGTAGTCTATGCCTTATTTCTGTGAGAAGCCTCATGCTACGAATATTGCCTTGTATCCCATGATGTTGTCATCTATTGCATGCTGGATATTATAGATCCATATGGAAGATACTACGGACTTCCTTTTAGGTCTCGATATAGCATCCTAGAAATCATTCTTCTTGGCTATTTCTTCATAGCTAGAAATTTCTGCATCAATGACGTCACTCAACAGTGTCACATAACTGTACTATTTCTGAGACCTCTTTCTTTCTTTAAAATTATCTTCATATTATTCTTAATCTTGTATTATTTCTCGGACTGTTGTCACTTGTTCTTCAGAACAAGTCTCATCCTTCTTTTCTTGTACGTGATTGTACGCGATATTTCCTACAAGTCAAATGCATTAGTTGTATGGTTAGAAACATTTCATGAGTCATATTCATAATGGAAAATTCTTATGCATAAAGATACAATCATGCAACTATTTTAGCCAATACAACATTCATCCATATCTGACGGAAACTTTCTAGATGTCTTCCATCTCTACCATGACATCATTGAGATTGTGCACTAATCCAATTTGTCAGCAAAGAGGTTTCATTCTAGATAAGTAGCAATGGAGAGTTGTATAGCACCATGGGATACTTACCCATCACATGCATATTAGTAGTATATTGTCATNCAATATAAACAAATGCATAACAAAATAATATCATGAAATGACAATTGAATACTTTTCTTTATTCGTTTCGTGGGTAGACTCCTTCTTCAAGAATTTATTTCTTCATATTCCTCATCACTTGAGGGATCTTCTTTGAATCATGAGAGCTTGATCTTCAGTTGATCCCATCTTCCCTTCTCTTCTTATGAGTTGAGATTCTTCTTGTGTGCACTCTTCCTAGAGTCTACTGAAGGCAATCACTTCCTTCTGGCACACATTACTCAAATGAATGAATCCCATGATCCTAGGAGGCCATTCATGGTAGTTATAACAATATCATATTCTTCTTTGATTTCTTTGTCACAGCATCGAATGCTTCCTTTTGGTGTATTAAAGGATGACACATGAGGGATGAGATGATCTTTAATAGAATCTACAATGATTCTCTTGGCTCTATCCTTAGCCTCATCTCCCTCTGGCTCCTAGCCTCTTTCTTACTGAAATACTGATCCAATTCAATTTCTTCAAGGATCATAGAGGTATTATACTTCCATACATGGAAGTTGTTAGCTTCAATAAGATTTTCATCAAGCTGGTGTGATAGGTAATTTTGAAATGATAACCTCAAATATAAATAGAAAAAGATTAGATCTTACCGATTTGAGGTGTTTGTCCTAGTTCTGGATCTCATTGATCTAGGGTTTGTTAGAGAAACCCTAATTTTAAAAACTTCAAATCTTTTAGATCTTATTGGATAGAAATATGGGCCTCTTCAAGGTGATATATCCAATGTACTCCTTTTCTGAAACCAGTGGAGGGAAGCTCCCAGAACAGGAAGCCCTAGTTTTCCAATTTCTCCTGCAGAAATTCCTGATATTTTTTCTACGGTATCTCCGAAAGTACTGCTCCTCTATGTCTTACATTTCGTACTAAGGTATCCTTGTATGTCCTCTTTCCCACACCGCAGTTTTGAAAATAATGGGTTCGCCAATTGGGACTTATGAGAGTTTTCCCTGGAAGACTTCTTTCAGGACTGTTGAGCATATCGAATGTGTATAGACAACCATTTTTCATTGTTTCATCATCAGGGTCTGAAACGTTTACCACAGAAAGTAAAGTCCATTCCCTATCTGGAACATCTTGTGAAATTTCATTTTTACCTTCTTATCTTGAGATATAGCAATTCTCCCTATGTGTCATGTTTAGGGATGAATTCTGGGAGAGGCTGGAACCTTGATTTGGAGGAATCATATATCCCTGAATATAGAGAATCTGAGGCTGGACATTTTACACAGTGTTTAGAAAGAAATTTTCTTGGGCCTATAGAGTTTTGCACAGTGTCTTCTTCTGAGGTTAGCTCTGATACCATGTTAGATTTTTATCATTTAAGCAATATGATCTTAGGATCTTATCTGAGAGAAAAACATGCACAACAATCAATCATAAGAGGCAATAGACACAAATATTTTTCTCGAGGAAACCATAAAGAAAAACCCCGTAACTTCCTTAGAGATAGAATGAGCACCAATGGAATAAGTAAAACCCAAAGACAAAAATATGATCTCCAACAATTGTTCTCTCTCTCACTTGTGTGAGCTCCTCCTCTCTCACCTATATGCTATAGCTGGGTGAGTGTGTGTCTCAAATAGAGAGGCTCACTCTCTATTTATACTAGTTTCTGACTTGACAATTACTTACTAGGGATGACTTCTCTAGGAGAGTCTAATAACCCTAGTGCCTCACAACTATGGGGACTTTACCCTTGACTTACAAAGTAGGGTTAATCTCTATGACTTTACATGACTTGATTACATTAATGATTCTCCCGATAGGAACATTGGGGACCAATGAAATACAATATATAAAATATACAAGTGAATATATTCTGAAGCTACAAATACATCAACAAATCCACCACCTCTAGAGTCGTACATAGATCCATCCATGTAGCATGAATAACATGACATGCACTCCATCGAAACAACTAATGACAAAGGATTAGGTTATAATTCTTTTCATAGCTTAGGTGTTATATTTTTATCATTCAAGATAGCATTATGATCTTAGGATCTTTAACTAAGAGAATAACATGCACAACAATAAAACACAAGAGACAAGAGACACAAATAATTTTCCTTGGGGAAACCATAAAGGAGAAAAGCCCGCAACTTCTTCAGAGATAGAATCAGCACAAAAAGTAAAACGCGAAAACATAAAGATGATCTCCAGACAGTAGTAGTCTCTCTCTTGTCCCAGCAACTTCTCCTCTCACTCATGCACCCCAATGAGTGAGTGAGTGTGTGTGATAAATAGAGAGGCTCACTCTCTATTTATATTCTTTCGTTCACTTGAAACCCACTCCAACATGTCAGCCTCACTTAACAATTACTTTCTAGAGTTGACATCTCTAGGAGTGTCTAATAACCCTAGTGCCCCACAAATTGTGGGGACTTTGCCTCCTTTGACCAACAAGGAGATTTATCCTTAACACAATGGTGGGGAATATTGGCTCAACTTACAAAGAATCTCACCTAGGGTCGACTTCTCTAGGATAGTATAATAACCCTAGGGCCCCACAACTATGGGGACTTTAACCCTTGACCAATAGGAGGGTTACCCACAATGACTTGACATGACTTTTTTACATTATAGAAACTTCCTGGGATAAAGATCGGGGTATGACATGAATCAATTGCATTACAAACACATCCTAGAATAAACATCGGGTTACAATAAATTATAAATACAAGTGAATACATTCCGAAGTTACAATTACATCAACACTCCCTCTTAACTAGGAAGGTATTCGCTTGACACAATTTATCGGCACAAGTCTTCTTCTCTATATCATCTGGATCATCATCGAGTCATCTTCATCTTCACCTTCAATTCATCTCTATCTTCAATTCATCTTCATCAAGATCTGGATCATCACTCGATCTGGATAATCATCATTGGATGTGGATCATCACTTGATCTGGATCATCATCATTGGATCTGGATCATCACTGGATCCGGATCATCTTTGGTTCTAGAACATCTCTGCTGGATCATCATCATGGGTGGTATCTCTTAATTCTTCTCATCATAGGAAGTTCTATAGAGCCAACCCTTTTTCATGCTGGTTGTAGGCCTAGCCTCCATGTAGGTCTTCTTCGGCGCTTATATATGACCCTAAGTCAGAATGGCCTGCCCAGCACTTATATCTGATAATGTAGGAACCAATCCTATAACCATATCATAAAGGCACACCCAACACTCACATCTGACCATGTGGGAACCAATCCCACAACCCTGTCAGAAAGGCCCAACACTCACATTTGACACATGCGAGGAACCAATCCAACATACATGTTCAAAAAGGCTCAGTAGTTACATTTGGCACATGTGAGGAACCAATCCAACATACATGTTCAAAAAGGATCTACACTTACATTTGACACATGAGAGGAACCAATCCAATATACATGTTTGAAAAGGCTCTGCACTTACATTCGACACATGCGAGGAACCAATCCAACATGCATGTTCGAAAGGGCTCTGCACTTACATCTGCACATGTGAGGAACCAATCCAGCATGCATGTCAGAAGTGATTGCACTCACATTTGATCAAGTAGGAACTAATCCTACAATCATATCAGAATGGCCCCCAGCCCCAGACTAAGCTACCTGGTAACTGACCAGGTGCCTCCATTCCAAGAATGGAAATAGCCATTGTATCTGATCATGTAGGAACCAATCCTACAGTCATATCAGAATGGCTCAACACTCATATCTGACATGGAAGGAACCAATCCTCTCACCATGATAGAATGGCTTAGCCCTTACATTTGACCATGGAAGGAACCGATCCTTTCACCATGTCAGAATGGCTCTAGGTCTCATCATTTTCCCTTGGAGGAAACCTCGATCTAGAGAACACCAAGATTCTCCCTGAAGTACTCAAACTTCACCCTAGCCAATGGATTTTTCAACACATCAGCTATATGTTCCTCTGTCACAACATACTGGAGCTTCACTACTCCCCTCTACACCATATCCTTGATATAGTGATACTTGATCTCGATATGCTTCGACTTGTCATGGAACACTGGATTCTCTAACAACTTCACGCAACTCTGGTTGTCACAATGTATACAAGTAGCATCCATCTGGAGATCAAATAAATTAGATAGTAGCTTCCTCAGCCATACTACCTCACAACTAGCTTAAAAATCTGCGACATACTCTGCTTCAGCTATACTCAGTGCCACACAGGATTGCTTCTTGCTAAACCAAGAGATCACACCTGATCCCATACTGAAGCAGCACCTTGAAGTGCTCTTCCTATTGATGGCACTGCCTGCCCAATCTGAATCAACATAACCCTCCAAGTTAATCTTCTAATTCACCTCATACTTGAGCCCATAATCAATTGTACCCTACAGGTACCTTAGAATATGCTTTGCAGCAATCAACTGAACATGTCTCAGATCTGTCAGGAACTGGCTCAAGGTGTTCATAGCAAAGCAAATATCTGGTCTCGTATTCATCAGGTACATCAAGGACCCAATCATCTGACGATACATTGTAGCATTAACCATCTTTAACGAAGCATCACTCAATAGCTTCATGTTCGATGCCATAGGTGTGGTCACGGCCTTGCAGTCCATCATCCTGAACCTCTTCAAGATCTCTACTACATAATTCCCTTGTCCACACCTCCATGCCTATAAAATAGTGCATTGACACATAACAGGAGCATCACTGGTATTTCTCCTTCAACCTTGAAGCAAAGGTTGGAATCCACTTTACTCTCAGTAAAGCTTAGAGTCATCAGTAATTTATCCATCCTGTCATACCATGTCGAACCTCAAGATATTCTGTAGTCACTCCCTCTGAAGTGGAGCATCATACTCCCTCTATCTTCTGTACTCTATGCACCAAAACATTTTGTACCGAAGGGACAAGTAGCTTCATATGCTATTAATATTCTATGTATCCATCTAGTGTATAGACTTTCATCTTCAACCTTGTAGCAAAGGTTAATATCTTCTAAACTCATACAAGGCCTTCTTTCATTTGCACACATGATTCAACCTGTAATGTGTCTCAACTCCCACTGGCTGCAAATGTCTCTTCGTAGTCTATGCCTTCTTTCCATGAGAAGGCTCGTGTTATGAATCTTTCCTTGTATCCCATGATGTTTCCATCTACTGCATGATGGAAATATGAAATTTCCTTCATGTATCGATATTTCATTCTAGACATCATTCTTCTTGAACGAGTCTTCCCTTTATTCTTGGAAGGTTCTGCATCAATGATGTTGCTGCATGTGTCATATTATTTTTCATCTTGAACTATCGTTACTTGTTCTTCGGAACAAGTCTCATTATTCTTTTCTTGTAGGTGATTATGTATGTGATCTTTCCTACAAGTCAAATGCATTTGTATGGTAAAAAAAATTTCATAAGAAATATTCATACTGGAAAATTATTATGCATAAGTATATGATCATGCAACTACTTTAGCCATTACAACATTCATCCATATCTCACGAAAAATTTTCTAGATGCCTTCCATCTCCACCAGGACAACATTGAGATTGTGCACTAATCCAATATGTTAGCAAAGAAGTTTCAGTCTAGATAAGTAGCAATGGAGAGTTGTATATCACCATGAGCTACTTACCCATGACATGCATACTAGTAGTATACTACCATTAATGCAAAAATTCTATCATGCATAATACATCAACTGAATATAAACAAATGCATAACAAAACGATATCATGAAATGACAATTGAATACTTATCTTTATTTGTTTCGTGGGTAGACCCCTTCTTGAGCCTTCACCTTCATCATCTTCTTCATTCATCATAGCATCATTTCTTATGCAAATGATAAGATGGATAAGAGGTTCTTCAAGAGTTGAGTTCTTCATATTCCTCATCACTTGAGGGATATTCTTTGGATGGTGAGAGCTTGATCTTTAGTTGCTCCCATCTTCTCTTCTCTTCTTATTTATTGAGCTTCTTCTTGTGTGTACTCTTCCCAGATTCTGCTGAAAGTAATCAATTCCTTCTAGCACACATTCTTCGAATGAATGAATCCCATGATCTTGGGAGGCCATTCAAGGTGGTTATCACCACTTCTGCATTCTCCACTTCTTCTTCTATCGCTTCAATTTGTTCTTTGATTTGAGAGACCCTTATGACTGTATGGTCTCTGCATTCTGGATCTTCACATTCTTCAACTTGTTTCTTAAGGTCATATTCCAATTTATGTTCTTCCCTTCAAATATCTTGGTCAAGGAATCAAACATCTTTAGTGTCTTTAGGGAATACACTTGTGGTACAAGTTGATCCATGATTGAATCAACAATGATCTTCTTGGCCTTAACCAAGTTCTTCTTGTGTAAGGCTTCTAGCCTCATCACCCTCAAGAAGTGGAACCTCTCTACTCATGTAGGTGTCCAATTCATTTTCTTCAAAGAGATCATATACTTCCATGCTTGGAAGTTATCAACTTCACCAAGCTTATCATCAAGATAATGTGATAGATCACTTTGAAATGAGAACCTCAAATGAAAATAGAAAAAGATTAGATCTTACCAATTTGAGGTGTCCATCTTGGTTTCAGAGTTGGCTGATCTAGGGTTTGTCAGAGAAACCCTATTTTCCAAAACTTGGAATCTTTAAGATCTGATTGGATAGAAAGATAGATATCTTCAATTCAAGCTGTCCAATGTAATCCTTTTCTGAAAATAGTGGAGGGAAGCTCCCGGAGCAGGTAGCCCTAGTTTTCCAATTTCTTCTGCAGAAAATCCTGTTACTGTTTCTGTGGTATATATAAAATTACTACTCATATATGTCTAAAACTTCTCCCTGAGGTAGCCTCGCATGTCCCTGTTCCAACACCATAGTTTTCATCAGAATTGGTTTCACCAATTGGGACTTATGATCATTTTCCCAAGGTGACCTGTTACAGGACTGTTCAGAACAACGAAGTCGTACGGAATTCCATGTGTCATTGGTTCATCTTATGAGTTTGAAACTTGGACCACAGAAATTAAAGTCTATTCCCTTTTTGGAACATCTTCATAAATTTCATTTGGACCTTTCTATCCCAAGATATGGCAATTCTCCTCAGGTGTCCTTCTCAGGGATGAATCCTAGAAGAGGATGGAACCCTAACTTGGAGGGATCATATCTCCCATAATATACCGAATATGAGGCTGAATTTTGGATATAGTGTACACTAATATTTCATCGTCAACATATACAATTTTCAGCTCCTGATCCTTTGCCAATCCTGAGATATAGTGAATGTACCAAAACTTATCAGTTTTCGTATTTAGGGTTTTTCCAGCTCAGGGTCAAACTAGGGTTTGACTTTCCAGAGTTATACCCAACCAAAAATATTGATCCAGGTCTCTAAAATTTTATTTTTATGAGTAGATAAATCCTATTCTAGGCTCACTCAAAAATTCCTCTTCTATAGAAATCCCTAATTTCCCACACCGAAAACTGAAAAATGCTCGGAAT
This sequence comes from Pseudotsuga menziesii, assembly GCA_001517045.1. Classification (NCBI taxonomy): domain Eukaryota; kingdom Viridiplantae; phylum Streptophyta; class Pinopsida; order Pinales; family Pinaceae; genus Pseudotsuga; species Pseudotsuga menziesii. Next base: position 74,768 of record LPNX011212568.1, read on the forward strand.
CGAATTCCGCTTCGATAGAAAGATGCGCCCTTCAATGGAGAGTTATCCTAGTGTACTTTTGCTGATGGATTGAGGAGAGAGACCAAAAAAGTAAGAATCCCTAGCTTCTATAGCTGCACAATGTCTTCTTCTTAGTTTCGATCTGATACCATGTTATATTTTTATCATTTAAGCTAGCATTATGATCTTAGGATCTTTAATTGAGAGAATAACATGCACAGCAATAAAACACAAGAGACAAGAGACACAAAGAATTTTCCTCAAGGAAAGCAGAAAGGAGAAAACCCCGCAACTTCCTCAAAGATAGAATCAGCACCAAAAGTAAAACCCAAAAACATAAAGATGATCTCCCGATAGCAGTAGTCTCTCTCTTGTCCCAACAACTTCTCCTCTCACTCATGCACCCCAATGAGTGAGTGTGTGTGTGTGATAAATAGAGAGGCTCACTCTCTATTTATATTCTTTCGTTCACTTGAAACCCACTCCAACATGTCGACCTCACTTAACAATTACTTACTAGAGCCGACATCGCTAGCAGTGTCTAATAACCCTAGTGCCCCACAAATTGTGGGGATTTTGCCTCCTCTGACCAACAAGGAGGGTTATCCTTAACACAATGGTGGGGACTATTGCCCCAACTTATAATGACTCACCTAGAGTTGACTTCTCTAGGATTGTCTAATAACCCTCGGGCCCCACAGCTGCGGGGATTTTAACCCTTGACCAATAGGAGGGTTACCCACAATGACTTGACATGAGTTGTTTACATTATAGAAACATCCCAGGATAAACATCGGGGTATGACATGAATCAATTACATTACAGACACATCCCGGAATAAACATCGGGTAACAATACATAAGAAATACAAGTGAATACATTTTGAATTCTGAAGTGACAATTACATCAACATTAGGTAAGTAGTTCAACATCACAAATGCAACACTTACAACCCAAATGGATATTGTGTTCTTCAATGAAAGAACTCTTCTTCTTCTAAGAAATTTTTACATTCTACCCAAATCTAGTTTCCTCTCTCTATACTTGTAAACAATCTAAGACATATCAATGTAATTTTCCTCAATAAAAAATTGTCTTCCTCAACCTATAAATAACATAACTTCCCCCCACCCCAACATTACATTAGAATACTTAAGTGTACTCCTTCCATTTCAAGCATAGTGTTATGTATCTCCACATTTCCCTAAGACAATTTCTTAGCTTATAGGATCTATCAATGTGACCTCTCAAGATGTAGACATAAAACCATATCCAATATAAAACTTTAATTGTGATGAGCGACTTACCTCTAGGATTACTTCATTACCTTCTCACCCCTTTATTTTCCACCCTCATCAAGGAGGTGTTCCTCCTCTAAGCTGTTCCAAATAACTTGATCCTTCCCTGGTACAAGTTTGTTTTTCTAGAGGATTGAGTTGTGTGTAGTTTTATTGGATAGGTGGAACACTCTCTTAGAGGCTTGTCACATCTCTCATGTTTATTCCAAGTAGCTACATCTCCTACAACAATGTTTTTTGAGTTCCTTTCTTCCATTTATCCTCTCTTTCATTTCCAACACTCACATTAATTAGCTCACCAAATGATATTTATAAATTAACACTATTTTAGTTACATTTACTTTATTTATTTATTTTTATTAACCTATCAAAGACCCTAATCAAAGTACCCTCATGAATCTACATCCCTAGATAAGTAATAATATTCCCAAGGTTTCTAAAATTTTCCATAAAATTGAGTGATGACTCCACTCCCTCCTTCCTTGTGGTATTGTGGTGCCTCACTCTCATGCTACATATTTATCCCATTTGTATAGTTTATTCCATTTCATTTTGCAATATTTTATACTGCTCATTTTTTAAATCTTTCTTGGCTATACATGCTTGTACTTTCTAGTCCCTCATTTTTATTAGCTCTTTAATTTTCACTATTCTTACATCGTCTCCATATTAGTTTTTATCATCATTGTTGGTGACTTTTCCCAAAACAAAAGCATTCATCTTTTCCTCGATTTCCATGTCAGGAATTAAATCCATTATGTTACATATCTAGTTGCTAAGAAAACTTGTCTTTTTCATCATTCTTGGTGACGTTTCCCAACCCAAAGCATTCATATTTTCCTCCATTTCCATGTCAGGAATTAAATCCACTATATGCAATATCTAGTTGGATAGAACACCCTTTTTTTTATCACCCCTCCCATTCTGATTTTAATGTTATTTTATCTTTTATAGAATTAATGTGCCTATATGTGTGTTTAAATTTCTATGTTTTTGTTTACTATCTATAGAATCCCTCCAACTAAGATACAAGATGGAAAATTTGCACATTTGATAATCTACTCGATTGTGTCCTAAATTTGGAACATGTTTGATTTATTTGAGGTAGGAAATATGTTATAACAATAACATGAAGATGAATGAACACTAAATGCACATAAATTGTGCTAGCAACAAGTACTAAAAATAAATAAGAACAATTAACGTGAGTGCACACAAAAGAGAGAAGTGCATATTTACATTCTTAACTATAGAAGATGTATGAGATGAACACAAATAGGACATGCATACCTCCTTGCAATATATTCAAGGAAAATACTATTCAGGAGTGATTTTCACATATGGGGAGGATATCTGTAGGACGAGAGCGCACAATATTCACTAAAATGGAAATTAATTAACAAGACACAATGCTTCCCTACTTCTGACAACAAAGCCTTCTTGGATATATAAAAAAGAATCACATAATCCAATCTATTCAAGATGCAGCTACATGCTCCATGACCTATCTCAAGGGATAGGAAAGAGAGCCACAATAAGTTGTTATTAAACTATGGTACTAAAAATTTGTACAAGAAGAATGGACCAAGCCCCGGTATTGTAGAGAGACTCAATAGAAGAAGACGACTAGAAAATAGGGAGGATAGATGGTTTAAATCTATTTGATTATATAGAAAAGTATATATTCTTTTCAAGTTGGTTTCTAGGATGGATGACAATATATTTGAATATGGGTATTAAATCCAAGACAAATAGCACAAGATGACATACTTTGCATGGTTTTCTAAACCAAGGACAAAATGAAACATACCTTCTAAAGTTGCACCATGTCCCAGCTCTTTTGGAAGTATCATAGTACAATACTCAATGTTGTTTGTGGCGCCACTTTATTTGTATGGGGTAGTCATTGGAGACAAAACAATGACTTCACTTCATGGCAGGGATATTTAGAGTACCATTCAACTTATAGGTCTCGTGTTTATAGAGAAGGATATAAAACGTGTACTGAAGACCCTTCCAAAGTAAGTCAATATAAATCTCATCCTTTGAAGCCAGTTTAGTAGCATAAGCCATGGATAGATTAGGTATTTTACTATTTTCAGATATTGATTCATTGAATATTGGAGATAATCCTGACGTGTTAACTGCTCTTGTCTCTATTAGACAAGTAATAAATCTTATAGGAAACACTTAATCTTCCTAAACTGATGTAAATATCTTTATCCTCATTGCAAATATAAAATTTTAAATGAGTACTTCTAACTAGCGTATAGATGTGTCAAGTATGAACCATAGAAAAATATCACATAAAATCATAGCAGAATAAAAATTAACACGGAAACTTATAAATGCCCCAATAAAATCCTAGTGAGGGATAATATACGTATTTACTATTGCATTCTACATTGTGAAATGAAATTCATCGAGGATAAATTTACAAATCCCTATCACTGGTCAACAAAGGAACATCCCAACACCAACTTATCAGAGTTCAAGAAGCACATGAAAGCTCAATTTAACCATAATTTAGCGTTGAAAATTAGTTATAGCTAGGTGTTTAGTTAAGGTGATTAGTTCAGGTCTTGTGTCATAGTGGTAGAGGGAATTTGCTTCATAGATGTAGCAGAAGGATTTTGAACCTTGAATAAAATTTATCAATCTTTGATCCTGATGATGGTATTGTAGATGAAGCATGTATATTCAAGACCTGATGGTAAAGTACGTGCCTTCCTAGATTGGCGATTTCAATAGGCCTGGCTTGGATTCATCATTAAATCCCCTACCATCACTACAAGACATGCATTGTATTCCAAATTTTGGCTTATTGATAGTTGTTATGAAAGATAACAAATTAACTATCTCTACTGCAAAAAATAGTATTGCATTTTTAAATGTTTGAACTCCAATCCAAACAAAATTATTAACATATTTATGGTAAGATGTGCATGGCTAAGGAGATTTGAGCTTAACGTAAGAAGTGCATGGTTAACAAGATTTGAGTACCTTTTTTATTTAAACTTCAGATAAAAGGAGAGGCTCTCTAATTTTGTTGATCTATTTGATAAAAGTGCATATTGATTGGAGTAGAGTGGGTTGATAAAATAAAATTTATTGACACACAACATTTTTTGGTGAGAGACTGTCATTATGTAGAAAGATGTTGATATCTCATCTTTTGGGATGGTTATGAATAATTCTTTCTCTACTCAATATTGACAAGTGCATGGTTAGGCTCTTTCCAATCATTATAGTCCCTAAGTAATAGGTCGCTCAAGTCCAAAAATTTAGTAACAGTCTGCTCCAGCAGTTAACAGTGTAATAATGCTCAGAATGTGCATGCAAAGTGCTCAATAAAAAATTCATGTCAGGTAATAGTCTTATCCTTAGTTAACAGTTGTAATACCTCAGAAATGCGCTTATGAACATGTAAGACATATGTGGGCATGCTAGTTGTAGAAATATTACAACAAGAACGAGAACAAACACAAGTTATGCAGAAGCAAATATTAATGCAAATCAGATCATAACAAACTTCAAAACTCAATCATCTAGGATGCTCTGTAAATATAGGTAATGCATAATATTATACTAATACAAGGCCTATTTTACCTGGATATGGAGGTTATGGACAATGTTTACATTACCTTGTATTTTCCACATATTCATATTATGTCTAGACCTGCAATACTAATTATAGAAGATGTATATTTTTTTATTTCATTATTTTTGAATTTACTGAGCACTACTATTAGCATACATTCATATCAAATCCTAATCCATAATGGTATGAGTAGATCTGAATGCGGCCTCATCTTCAGGATACATTGTGTTGGTGGCTTGGTGGTAGTCACACCGAATGTCTAGTTTGTAATCTATCCACAGGGACTTCACTTAGTGAACCTCTCACATAGCACGTGCGATCGTGGGATATTAAAGAATACCCTTAATTTCGAGAGATATTGACCCAAACTCTTTTTGTTGAAACCCCATCCCAATACTTAAAACCTCCTCCCCACCCCTTTTTATAGCTCAATCCTTATAAACCATCCTACCCAACCCCACCTTAAACCCCTCATCCCCCCAATACCTGCAATATATTCGTTCGAGTTTTGATAATTTTAAAACCCACAATATGAACTAACGTGATAGTATATTGGTCAATAAGTGAAGCCCCCGTGAATCTATCCATCCATATCTATGGTGATAATTGACAGTTTCATTGGTGTCTCTCACAGGGAATGTCCAATTTCCAATGTATTTGTATCTATATCTATATCCATACCTATAGTGATAAAGAAGCTCCAAGATTACATTCATGGAATATATATATTTTTGTATTTAGTATACATTCATATCAAATCCTAATCACAATCAAGCATATATAAACATACATAGAAGTCTAAAAAGATGAAATATTTCCACATATAAAACACTTTCACTTTCTTCATTACTTGATCCAACTATACGGCCATCTCATATAACACTAATATCTAACCAACTAACTTGAAGTGATGAATATTAGGTCCACATATATTGGATATGACACATAACAAACTAGTCTTTTGTTCTTTCTTAACTTTCAAACCATTGGAATGCTTAGTTGACCATCTAATTGGTCCTTTAGTCAAGCCATATTATCTTGTAAACTCAACCTCGTTGTGTAGATCACATGCAAAATGAATTCATTACATAAAACTTTCATTGTTTAATAGTTGAAAATTGTGGTTGTTATTGTCTCTTGAATGTGATAGATTTGTTGCAAACAATAGAGATACTATATTGTAGTTTATTTTGCTGCATTTTCTAATTCCTAGAGATATTTATAAAATGGTTGATTTCTCATTTTTTCTTCATAAGGAAACGTGGATTGTACAGAGACATCTACGCATGTTGGTGATGGTACCATCAGTGCTAGACAAAGACATGTGATGTAGTCAGGTATATTCAATTGTTAATCTGAAATATATTTATCTTGTTTGACACATTTTGACATGGTCTTAATGTGAGAAATTCTCATCATGCACAGGTGCACAATGTTAAATTTGGTAAAGTTAAATTTGACACGTTTATTAATCTATAGAAAATTCTTATCATGCATAGCTTCACAACTTCAGGGTGAAGAAAACTTGGCTACTATGTAGCAACACTCCGTGAGGTCATTGTGAGGTAAATTCATTTGCTATTCAATTCATGCTCAATTGTATATAAAAATAAATATTATTTTACACATATTTCTAAGATATTGTTGTGCACAAGTGGTGGATCTCACCATGACAGATGTCTGTCTAAGGGGTCTATAGGGGACGGTGGAAAAACACAGAGGAATCCATCGCTAGATATATTTACATACATTTTGACTAGAATTCTTGTCTGAAATGTTTTTTAATATGTTGAAAATTATTATCATGCACAACTTCACAACTTCAGGGTGAAGCAAACTTGGTTACTATGCAACGACACTCCCAAGGTCATCGTCGGGTAAATTAAATCGTTACTCAATTCATGCTCAAGTATATATAAACATAAATATTATTTTACACATCTTTCTAAGATCTTATTGTGTACAAGTGGTGTCTCTCACCATGACAGACGTATGTCTGAGGGGTCTATAGGGGACGGTGGACAAACACAGAGGATGCCATTGCGAGGTAGAGATTGTTTACATACATTGTGACTATAATTCTTGTTTGACACGTTTTTTAATTTGTGGAAATTCTTATTATGCACCTCTTCACATCTTTAGGGTGAAGCAAACTTGTCTACTATTAGACACTCCCTAAGGTCATCGTCAGGTAAATTCAATTGTTATTCAATTCATGCTCAATTCTATATAAACATAAATATTATCTTACACATCTTTCTAACATATTGTTGTGCAAAGGTAGTGGTTCTCACCATGATAGACGTCTATCCGAGGGGTCTACAGGGGTCGGTGGAAAAACATAGAGGACAAGATTAGTGTCTTATTCTTCAGATATGCCATCACCAGGTAGATATTGTTTACATACATTCTAACTAGATTTCTTGTTTGATGTGTTTTCTAATATGTGGAAAATTATTATCATGCACAACTTCACATCTTTAAGGTGAAGCAAACTTGGTTACTATGTAGGGACACTCCCTGAAGTCATTGTCACGTAAATTTAATTGTTATTCAATTAATTCTCAAGTCTATATAAACATAAATATTCTTTTACACATATTTCTAATATCTTGTTGTGCATAGGTGGTGGATCTCACCATGAAAGACGTCTGTTTGAGGGGTCTACAAGGGTCGGTGGACAAACAAAGAGGATTCCATCGCCATTTAGAGATTGATTACATAAATTTTAAATATAATTCTTGTTTGACATGTTTTTTAGAATGTGGAAAATTATTATCATGCACAACTTCATAGCTTTAGGGTGAAGAAAATTTGGCTACTATGCAGTGACACTCCCTGAGATCATCATGAGGTAAATTCAATTGTTATTCAATTCATGATCAATTCTATATAAACATAAATCTTCTTTTACATGTATTTCTAAGATCTTGTTGTGCACATGTGGTGGTTGTCACCATGACAGACGTTTGTCTGAGGGGTATATAGGGGCCGGTGGAAAAACATAGAGGACACCGTGAGTGTCTTATTCTTTAGATACGACATCCTAAGGTAGGGATTGTTTACATACATTATGACTATAATTTTTGTTTGACATGAATGTTTTATTTGTGAAAAACTACATGATTTTTCGTGTAAACTTACAAGTGATTTCCAATTTTTGGTTTTGTATAGGGCATTCTATACATTCTAAAAATAAGATGGGGAAGAAGCGTTTATTTCTGTTTCGCACAATGTTCATGCTAATGCAAAGGTTCCATCGGGTATTTATAATGAACACATTTGATTTAAATGTGTATAATTTTATTGAAAAATTATATATATATATATTAATACTTGCATACGCTTTTTACTTCTTACAGGGTTTGTTGCTCCTAATTCTAATACACCTCCCGAGACAAGGAGAGGTCGGTGGGTGCCTCAGTATGCTCGCAATGAAAGATATGATCCTCTTTACATTCATCCTAGAGATGTTCCTAAGGAGACTCTTTGGGAAGACAACATCGCTATGTTAACTGTGGAAGAGATGAAAAAGCATTCCTCGAGAGTGCCGGCATAACTTGAGAGTTCAAATCTCTTTGTTTGTACTCAACAATGTCTCCAGATTGTTTTGCACAATATGAATAGTTTGATCAAGAAAAATGTTGGGGTTGGACCATCAACCCATATTTTTCATGACATGATGCATAGGAGGTGATCGTTAATGATGGGTTGCCACAAGTTTGAAGAAATAAAAAAAGTTGTCACAAAAGAAATGGTCTTTTCATGTTTTCACTTGTGGCCTAAATACAAGAAACGTCTAAAGATTGTAAGATTCAATGATCAATTGACTGCACCACATATTTATTTGAGGCTCCTATGTGCATATGGCAAGTTACCAAATAATGATGAGGCTCCTCAGTAGTTTTTTAAGATGTTGATTCCAGAGTTCTGGTTTCACATGGAACCTGACTATATAGATACAGGATCTAGTTTCTATGTTGCTGGAAAAGGTCATGCATATGAATGACCTGATGCATGAAAGATGTTTAGTATAGGAGTCCGATTCCTCAGTTAGTACAACCACATCATAGATTCATTGATTTTCCAAAGGAGTTGGAAATGACATCCCAAATAGAAAGAGGGGTGAGTGAAGAGATATAAGAGCATGTTGGGGCTGCAATGAGACGGGTGGAAATATGTCTAAATACTATTTCATCTTCATATAGTATGGGTAAAGTCCCATTTAATGATTATTCTGATGATTGATTGAAAAGTATGAGTCGTTTAGAGCTTGATCACTATGCATCATATTGTAGAGACAATTATAAGCGAGTCATCAATCGAAAAAATCAAAACATAGGCATGATACGTAAGTATGCTATAATATATGAAAAATATTTTATGAAATATAATGTTTTTATTCTCCAAATATAATGTCTATAAATAATATAAAATTTATTCCTTATACCAAATTCATGAATGATGATGACTTGGATGATATGTATTTTCTTGGCCGGGAAGAAACAGAGGCTATTGCCACAAATATAGATGTTGAGGAAATTCTAGTTTCACAATTTCGACAGGGGATGCAGGTATGGATATTTCCTTTTGATAATTTTTAATTACTTTTGGTATATTTTTTCCCCAAACTTGTGTGTGTGTGTGTGTGTGTGTTAACTTCATTTTGACTTTTCATCGCACATAAAACTAGGAGCCATTGGTGTCCTGGTCCAAAGGTTGAGATGGATATTCTCTAGTGATCTGTCTTATCATATTCTGATTTCTACTTGCTATAGACAACATAACTCATGCCATCATCATCTATCATATTTTAGTGTTATAAAGAAGTGATGAATGTGCTACAAAACCTAGTGTCTCAAACACAAGAAATGCCACATAGTCTACTTAGTGCACCTTTCAACAAATTTCCCTTCAATGCCCATACTTCCTTTCACAAGATTGGAAACAACCTCATCTTGTGACTAGACTATCTGACAATTTGTGGGCCACCCATATCAAAATATCAGTTTCCTTAAGGATTTCATTTATACATGGAATAATGCTTGGGTTTAAAAGGACGAGGACTTATAGTATATATAATTTCTTGTTATGTTTCCAATATATTACATCAAAATGTTTTCATTCTTAGGATTTCTCTTTAAAGATTTCAATCCTTTAGGACATGGTGCAATATCAATACATTCTTTTTTTTGGCAACATTCGGTCTGGTATTTGTATTTTCATTTGTTGCATTGAATTTTAAGTTTAATAGAATCATTTTCCCAATTTCAGTAATCTTAGTGTACTAAACAAAATTGTGTAGTTGTGGGATTTCAAGTGAACATTGTTTCTTAATCAACATTCTTACAACAAATATCTTAGTGGTGCATTTTAAAGTTTTTGCTTGTTCCTGGATACTTTTTTATCAAACACAATTGGAAAAGGAAAAACCTAACTTTCTGACAATGGTAAGTGTGCTTTAGGCATGTGCTCACTTAGGATCCTTGCAACACGGTAGGTTTATTGATTATTGCATTAGTCAAAATGGATTTGATTCAAATATTTGTATTGGGAATTCCCTCATAGACATGTCTTCCAAATGTGGGAGTACATATATTCCTTACAATTTGTTTTATAACATGTTGAAAAGAGATGTGGTCTCATGGAGTGCAATGATTTTTGGGTATGGTATGCATGGCCATATTACATATTCCATTGTATTTTTTCATCAAATATATCATAAAATAAAAATCCATACCATATCACATCTGTTGTTGTTTTTTTCTGAATGGATAATGTCTTTTTTTCTTAGACCCTAAAAATGATGGTTGTTGTATGCACCTACCAAACATCTATGCAGGATATGCTAGGTGGGATGATGCATAAGGGTGAGAACAACAATGGAAGAGAGTGGGGTGGAAGAGACTCCAAGTTGCACAATGATTGAGGAAGAGAACAAGGTCCTTGCATTCCTTGTGGGTGACAGATCACATCCTCCATATACACAGATGAATAAAATGCTAGAAACCTTGGCTAGGTAGATGGAGACAGCAGGTTATGCCCCTAATACCAATTTTGGGTTGCATGATGCAAAGGAGGAGGTGAAGGAAAATATGCTCTATAGCCACAATGCAAAGCTGGAAATTTGTTTTGGTATTTTCAACAAAATTCTTGGAACTACTATCCGTATCTCCAAAATCCTTCATGCATGTGGTGACTGTTATAATGCCACTAAATTAATATCTAAAATTGTTCATCTAGAAATTATTGTAATCAATTTATATTGATTCTATCATTATGTGTTCTTGTGGATATTATTGGTGATTTTAAACAATGAAAATAACCTTCCATTACAACAAACTTGTACATTACCTTCCATGAGCTGGCTACCAAATAGTAGGTGTTATTATTGTAGTATATTGTAATGTTTGAATATCAATGATGTAATAATTTGGTAATCACAGAGATGTTGCATATCTGCATTCCTATATGGATCTAGAAAAAAATAATGAGAATTTTTGTGAGAATATGAATAGAAGACACAAGGCATATAGCTATTTATATGTCATAGTATTGTCATAAATTAGTTTTATGCTTCATACGATATATTTTGACTTTAAACCATCAAATCCTCAGTTGCATGTAGTATAGTTGTATTTTAGCAAGGCTAAGTGGAAATGGAATTTAATAGTTGGATTAGAGAAACAACTGGTTAGTTATATCTCTAGTTTATTGTCTTTTTTTTGGAATTAAATCGCAAGATTTAGTATGTCTTTGATTGCTTTTGATTTGTTTGGAAATAAGTGCACAATTTCACAATATTAATTTTCAAATATATAACCAGGTTCTAACGTCTCAAGTTTTCAAAGTCTTAGATTTGAGTTGCATTGGACCAAGAGAAGCTAGTTATTGCAGGAAACTGAGAGTCCAATAAGTAAACTCAATAACCTATAGCTCTGCTTTCCAAGAGTACACAACAACACAATTGGAAACACACAAAAACATATTATCCTTTACAAATTTCATATTTCAAAAGTAATTTTCACATAATCCTATTCCTAGATTTGTTATCTCGGATATGTGATCTTCTTTCTAGAGCCACCAACACTCCCGTGATATGGATCTATCAAAGCTCGCAAGCTAAAATTATGAGAGCTACTCCAATCTCTCGACTATTGAGTTACTCCAAGTTTTTTTTGAATAGATATTTTTGTTCTTTATATAGGATCAAAACCTCCATAAAATATACTCATCATAGTTGACCATGTTAACTAGGTCCACCTTTTTGGAAACAACCAATTTCCACATGTGATCAAAACAATGACGTCCTGAAAATCTAGGGCATTATAGAACCTAATATAAAGGCTTGTATAAATTTTTGATAGATTTACAAATGTCAAGTAGAAGAACAATTCCTGTGTATATTGACATCAGTTGTAGAGAGTTTGGAATCAAGCATTCCATATTAGAATAAGAAGAATTTTTTTAGGAACAATACAACATTTCCATTAACCTCAGAAATATTGTCAGTTTTGGAAGTAAAGAGATAGAATGGATATTAAAATTCATCCCTTTATTTAATTACACTAACACTATTAGAATAATCAACCCATATTTGACATTAATTCAATCATTTTTGTCTTATTCCTAGATTCCTAGATTCCCTCTCTATGCTAGTTGACTTCTACATGCTCTTAGAAGCCAATACTTTCTAAATTGGGTCATGGGGCACTTTGGAATCATCCTAGAAACATATTTAGCATTTATTCTTTATTCATGGTTCCTTAAAGCACATATCTGCTTTTTCTGAAAGTTTCCTTGCTTTACAGCAGTTTTAAGGCATAAAGGAAAAGCTAGTCTAGGGGAACTTGCCTTGTTTTTAACCACATCATCCTCCTTCCTTTTCTCTAAAAAAAATCATGACTGAGTTGTATTTCCACCAATTATTATATTTCCCACTTTCTTTAGCTAATTCATGAGGATCTTCATGGATTTTGAAAGTCCGTTTTGCACCTATGGGGGATTTGACTTGATTGAGTAAGCCTGTTTTTTGACCAATTCGAATAGAAACCTAATGATTTTGAATATATAATATAATTATATATTTGAGAAACCTATTACTTCATATGGTTGGATTATGTACACTTATTCAATACAGGATTAAGTTATGCTCCAATTTCAGTCTCCTTTTGTTTGAATTTTGCATGTTTGATTAGCAATTTTGTGAGTGTAATTGATCTATCTCTTGGGTTCAATTTCCACATGGTATCAGATATTTTATATATCTATTTCTCTCCTTTGGAATTTTTTTTGTAGGTTCGACATCATTGACTGGGAGCGCATTTGGCTAACTGAAGGGCACCAGTGCTGAGATATGGACCAATATCAAAGGATCATCTTGACTCCATTCAATTTCTTCGAATGGAAAGCTAAGATGGAGATATTTTTCAGAGAGAAATGTCTCTAAAGGGTTACCATGGCTACTGAGGCAGAGCCCAATGCAACAAAAGAGAAAATAAAATGGAACAACAGGAGGGATGAGGCCTATGGTCTTTTGTGTCTGAGTATTTCAAGAGACCTCCTCTTTCATCTTGATTCATTAGCATCTCCAAATGAGGTGTGGGAGAATATTGAAGAGATTTTTGGAAAGACAAATAAGATGGGAGGACAGAAAATTGAGAATGAATTGATCTCCTTGAGTCCTAGTAGCTTCGAATCATTTTCTGCAGCATGGGAAAATAGAGTTGATCTACTGCATGTCCATACAACCAAGGAAAGAGGCAAGAACCTAGTGGGAAAATCCTCCCTTAAACATGGACAGGAAACAAAATTTTGGAAATCTTGTTATCCATCATTCTTTAGCACATGATCAGCAACCCCCAACAGTCATTTGAGATTATTGAAGGTCTTCTCACATAATACTTTGGTGAAGATATCTGCTACTTGTTCTGAAGATGAGCTGTAGAGTAGAGAAATGGTATCGTCATGCACAAGATCCATGATATAGTGAATATGGATATCAATGTGTTGGTTCTTTGTCTTTGAACTAGATCAGTAGAGATTCAAATGGTGCTTTGATTTTCACAATAGATGATTATTGAAAACTCTGATTCGAAACCACATTCTCTAAGTATCCCCTACAACCATAAACATTGAGTATCTGCATTTACAACTCCTCTATACTCTACCTCTATATATGAGAGTTCTATGGTGCTATGCTTCTTACTTGACCAGATGATTGGTCCTTATGCAAGCATGAACACATATCCCGAGGTATAATTTTGATATGTGTTGTCACCTTCCCAATCACTGTCAGTAAATCCAACTAGCTCTAAGTCAGATTTTGCTTTGTAGAAAATCCCATAAGTCCTTGTTCCCTGAAAAAAGTTTGGGTCCTCTTGGCTTCTCTCCAATGGATCTCATGAGGATGATCCATGTAGCTCAAAGCCACACTAACTGCATAAGATAATTCAGGTCAATTATGTGTAAGATAAAGCAAACACCCAATCAACTACCTATACAGTGTATAATTTACCATAGGAGAAGAACCTGCTTCTTCAAGCTTAACTACTGAAAGGAATGGATTCTTACTTGGCTTGCAATATTTCATGCTGAAATTGCTAAGAAAATCTGAAGCATACTTTGACTGATGAACCTTGATTCCATGTTCAGATTGAGCAATTTTGAGACCCAAGAATTGGGTCAACAATCCCAAATCTATCATAGAAAAGGCATGGTTCATTGCATCCTTCAAGGAGACATTCTCTTTCTTTGAACTTCCTGTAATTAGTAGGTCATCCATATAGAGAACAATGATCATTAAATAACCATGAATCAGATAAAAATAGACATTAGGATCAGATTTTCATCAAACAAAATTCAGTGATAGTAGAAAGCCATCAATCTTGGCATACCAATCCCTGCGGGCTTGCTTGAGCCCATACAATGATTTCTTTAACCTACACACTAAAGATGGATTAGATACAAAACCTTCTGGTTTCTGCATAGAAATATCTTCATTCAGATCTATATTCAGAAAGGCACACTTTACATCCATGTGATGTACCTCCCATTGCTTCAAAGCTGCAATGGCTAGATAAAGCCTTATGGATTCCATCTTTGCCACTGGTGCAAAGGTCTCATTGTAATTAATACCATGTACCTAAGAGTATCCCTTGGCTACCAATATTTCCTTATATTCCAAATGTGAACCATCAGCATCAAACTTAGTTTTAAATACCGACTTACATTTCACTAGCTTTCTCCGTGGGGGGAGATCAACCAGTTCCCATGTGCTAAGCCTTGTTTCTAGGCCCTATAATTTTCTGATATTTACTTATAAATTCAGGATTAAGGGGGCATGTTAGAATAATCAACCCATAGTTACCAATATTTTACATTAATTAAATAATTTTTGTCTTATTCCTAGATTCCTAGATTCCCTCTCTATGCAAGTTGACTTCTACATCTTCCTAGAAGTCAATACTTTCTAAACTAGGTCATGGAGCACTTTGAAATCATCCTAGAAATATATTTAGCATGTATGCTTTATTCCTTGTTCCTTAAAGCACATATATGCTTTTTTTGAAAGCTTCCTTTCTTTAAAGAAGTTTTAAGGCATAAAGGAAAAGCTAGTCTAGGGGAACTTGCGTTGTTTTTTACCACATCATAATCCTTCCTTTTCTCCAAAAAAAAAGCATGAATGAGTTTTATTTCTACCACTTCTTATATTTCCCACTTACTTTAGCTAATTCGTGAGCATATTCATGGATTTGGAAAGTCCTTGTTTCACCTATGGGGGATTTGACTTGATTTAGTAAGCTTGCTATTTGACCAATTCAAATAGAAACCTAGTGATTTTTAATCTATCATGTAATTATATTTGAATATACTATTACTTCATATGGTTGGATTATGTACACTTATTCAATACATGATTAAGTTATGCTCCATTTTCAGTCTCCTTTTGTGTGAATTTTGCATGTTTGATTAGCAATTTTGTGAGTGTAATTGATCTATCTCTTGGGTTCAATTTCCACATGGTATCAGAGAATTCACATATCTATTTATCTCCATCCAAATTGTGATTGCAGGTTTGGCATCATTGACTGGGAGAGCATTTTTCTAACTGAAGGGCACCAGAGCTGAGATATTGACCAATCTCAAAGGATCATCTTGAATCCATTCAATTTATTTGAATGGAATGAAGAGATGGAGATATTGTTGAGAGAAAAATATATCTGCATGGTTAACATGTCTACTGCGGTAGAGCCCAATGCAACTGCAAAGAAAATCAAATGGCATAATAGGAGGGATGAGGCCTATGGTCTTTTGTGTCTAAGTATTTCAAGGGACCTCGTCTTCCATATTGATTCATTGACATATCCTAATGAAGTGTGCAAGAATATTGAATATATTTTTGGAAAGATAGATGAGATGAGAGGACACCAAATTGAGAATGAATTGATCTCCTCAAGTCCCAGTAACTTTGAATCATTGAAACTCTATTTTACCAAGTTTAAGGCCCTTGTTTTGCAGTTAAAACAATGTGGGATTGAAAATAAGGAGGAGAAACTAGTTTTGACCATTCTCTCAAAGCTTGGTCCTGACTATTAAATGTTTCTTTCAACCTTCTATGCCACTAAATTGACATCTCGAACCTGGAAGATGTCTAATCTTGTTGAGTTCATGGAATCCCTCACTCAAGAGTAAGATAAATTAGTGATGATGGGCACCATAAAACCTTCCAAAGACCCAGATTTGGTTGTTGTAGATTCGAAGGTGGATTCAAAAATCAATAAAAAAGCTAAAATTACACCTAAGAAAAAGTGAGACAATGCAAAGTCTCAATAGGAGTCCTTATGCTCCAAGAAGAACCCCAGGAAGAAGAAGAACAAAGGAGAAGCGAGCAAGTGTGCATACTGCAATAAGGGTTATCATCCTGGGATCTCTTGTATAAAAAAGCAAATTGGCATGTTAACCCAAATTCTGGAGAAGAACAACATATCCCTTCCTGATTTCTCAAACAAGAGGGAAGGAGGATCAAATTCAGAAGACAAGGAGAGAGTACATGCCTCAGTTGTTAGCACCTCAAGCTCACCTAGATTCATCATTGATTCTGGAGCTTCCAGACATATGGTTTCGACAAGGGAGATCTTTTCCTCTCTTGACATGTCGAAAGCTCCACCAATAGTTTTGGGATATAACTCTCTGAATCACAGTATGGGAAAGGGTAGGATTTATCTTGACCATGGTAATTTCAATAATGTGTTGTATGTTCTGGGTCTTGCCTCTAATCTCTTGTCAGTGTATCAAATGAATCACACTAGGTCTCCAAAGAAATTCATCTTCTCACCCAATGAAGTCGAAATCACTGAGATTTGGAATGGTGAAGTCATAGTAAAAGCTATTGTTGATCACACTTTGAAGGCATAAAAGTTTTCCCATTTTCTATCCTTCTCAAACCCCTCTGCTCTTCTTACTCATGCCAATGAAGGAAACAAGCTTTGGGTTGAATTATTTGGCCATATTAAATACAAATATCTTTCTGATTTGAGTGACAAATACATGGTCATAGGGTTACTAAAGATCAAGTTTTCTAAGGGAGAATGCCAAGGTTGTATCCTAGGAAAACACCCATAGCACAAGTATGAGAGAGATAGTCATGAGAGAACCTCTGCACCTCTTGAGTTGACCCACAATGACATTTCTGAAGCATTCCCTCATATTTCCATGAGTCAAGACAATTATTCACTCACCTTCATAGATGACTTTTCCAGGTATTGTTGGTTTTACTTCCTAAAACATAAGTCTGAATTTTTTGACCTCTTCAAAGTCTTTAGAGCCTTGGTTGAAAAACAATCTCGTAGGAAACTCAAGATCCTTAGATCTGACAATGGTGGTGATTATATCAAGTCTGAGTTCATCCAGTAGTGCAAATATGTAGGTATCCATATGCAACATTCTATTCCTTACACACCACAACAAAATGGTATTGCTGAGAGAAAGAACATATCACTGAAGGAGATGACAACTTGCATGATGTAGGCTAAACATTTTCCACCAAAGTTTTGGGCTGAGGCTATAAACTATGCATCCTATATCTAGAATAGGGTGACACATAATAATCTTGATGGTATGACTCCTTTTGAAGCTTGGAGTGGGAACAAGCCAGAAGTGACCCATTTCAGGATTTTTGGCTCAAAGGCTTGGGCTAGAATTCCAACTGAAAAGAGGAAGGATTTTCAACTGCAAAGCCAAGAGTGCCTATTTTTTGGGTATTATGAATATTCAAAAGGGTAAAATCTGATCAACTTGAGCACTAGCAAAGCGTTCATTGAAAGAAGTGTTCAATTCAAAGAAGAGCCTTTAGCAGCAGTTTAAGTTGGAGAGTCCTCTTCACCACCATAGCCATTGATTGTAAGTGAAGAGACTAATGATTTTTTGATTCTGATATGTCTAATAATGATGAATTAATTGCAGATCCTAACAGCCCTACAAGACCAAATTCAGAATAAAGGACCATTCATGCAGCTTGGGAACTAGCTGGAAATCCTAATGACACTAGGAGGACTAGATCTCAATTTGAGAGTTCCCTTTGTGTGAAAGATCCACTCTTTTCTGAGAAGTGTTATTTGATGATATATTCTGATCCATAGACATATGCATATGTAGAACATGATACAATGGAAAACAACCATGAAAGAAGAATTCAGGTTGCTCTAGAAGAACAACACATGGGAACTGGTTGATCTTCCCCCATGGAGAAAGCTAGTGAAATGTAAGTGGGTATTTAAAACTAAGTTTGATGATAATGGTTCAACTTTGAATATAAGGAAATATTGGTATCCAATGGATACTCTCAGGTACATGGTATTGATTACAATGAGACCTTTGCACTAGTGGCAAAGACGGACTCCATAAGGCTTGCTCTAGCCATTGCAGCTTCGAAGCAATGGGAGGTACATCACATGGATGTAAAGTGTGCCTTTCTAAATGGATATATGAATGAAGAGATTTATATGAAGCAACAATAATATTTTGTATCTAATCCATCTTTAGTGTGCAGGTTAAAGAAATCATTGTATGGGCTCAAGAAAGCCCCGAGGGATTTAGTATGCCAAGATTGATGGCTTTCTGTTGTCACTGAATTTTGTTCAATGCAAGTATAATCCTAATGTATATTTGAATCTGATTCATGGTTCTTTAATTATTATGGTTCTCAATGTCTATGACCTACTTATTACAGGAAGTTCAAAGAAAGAGTTTTCCTCCTTCAAGGATGCAGTGAACCATGCATTTTCTGTGACAGATTTGGGATTGTTGAGCGAATTCTTGGGTCTCGAAATTGCTCAACCCCTACATGGAATCAAGGTTCATTAGTAAAAGTATGCTTAAAATTTTCTCACCAAGTTCAGCATGAAATATTTCACGCCAAGAAAGACTCCATTCCTTTCAGGAGTTAAGCTTGAAGAAGTAGGTTCTTCTCCAATGGTAAATAATACACTGTATAGGAAGTTGATTGGGTGTTTTCTTTATCTTACACATACTCGACCTGAATTATCTTAAAAATTTAGTGTGGCTTCCAGATACATGGATCAACCTCATGAGATCCATTGGAGAGCATCCAAGAGTATCCTAAACTTTGTTTAGGGAACAAGGACTCATGGTATTTTCTTCAAAGAAAATACAACTTAGAGCTAGTTGGATTTACTGATAATGATTGGGAAGGTGAGAACACATATCAAAAGTGTACCTTAGGATATGTGTTCATGCTTGCAGAAGGATCAATCAACTGGTCAAGTAAGAAGCAGAGTGCCATAGCACTCTCATCTACAGAGGAAGAGCATAGAGGAGTTGTAAATGCAGCTACTCAATGTTTATGGTTGCAGGGGATACATGGAGAATGTGGTTTCGAATCATAGTTTTCAACAATCATCTATTGTTAAAATAAAAGAACCATTCAAATATATACTGATCCAATTCAAATACAAAGAAAAAATCACATTATGATCCATATGCACTATATAAGGGAGCTTGCGCATGATGGTACCATTTCTCTACTCTATTGCGCATCTTCAGAACAAGTAGCATATATCTTCACCAAAGTATTCTATGAGAAGAACTTCAATAATCTCAAATCACTACTGGGGCTTTCTGATCCTGTGGTGAAGAATGATTGATAACAATATTTCCAACAAAAAAAATTTCATGTCTATGTTTAAGGGAGGATTTTCCCACTGGGTTTTTGCCTCTTTCCTTGGTTGTATGGACATGCAGTATGTAAAAGGGTGACTAATCCCTGTTGCTAGGCCCTATAATTTTATGATATTTATTCATAAAGAGAGTCCTAAGGGGTTTTTTTAGAGTAATCAACGCATAGTTACCCATACTTGACATTAATTAAACTATTTTTGTCTTATTCCTAGATTCCTAGATTTCCTCTCTATGCTACTTTCCTTCTACATGTTCCTAGAAGTCAATAATTCCTAAACTGGGTCATAGAGGGATTTGTAATTATCCTAGAAACATATTTAGCATGTCTGCTTTATTCCTAGTTCCTTAAAACACATATCTTCTTTTTCTGAAAGATGCCTTAATTTACAACAATTTTAAGGCATAAAGGAAAAGCTAGTCTAGGGGAACCTGCCTTGTTTTTTACCACATCATCATCCTTCCCTTTCTCCAAAAAAAATAATTAATGAGTTGTCTTTTCAAAACTTATTATCTTTCCGACTTTCTTTATCTAATTCATGAGGATCTTCATGGATTTGGAAAGTCCTTTTTGCACCTATGGGGGATTTGCCTTGATTTAGTAAGCCTATTTTTTGACCAATTCGAATAGCAAGCTAGTGCTTTCAAATAACTCATTTAATAATATATTTTAGAATCCTATTACGTCATATGGTTGGATTATGTACACTTATTCAATACAGTATTAAGTTATGCTCCAATTTCAGTCTCCTTTTGTGTGAAAATTGCATGTTTGATTAGCAATTTTGTGAGTGTAATTGATCTATCTCTTGGGTTCAATTTAAACATGGTATAAGAGCCTTTATAGATAAATTTATATCCTTTCAAATTGTTATTCCAGGTTCTACATCATTGACTGGGAGCGCATTCTGCTGACTAAAGGGAACAAGAGCTGAGATATGGACAAATCTCAAAGGATCATCTTGACTCCATTCAATTTCTTCGAATGGAAAGCTGAGATGGAGATATTATTGAGAGAGGAAGGTCTCTATATGGTTACCATGGCTACTGAGCCAAATCCCAATGCAACAAAAGAGAAAATCAAATGGCACAACAGGAGGGATGAGGCCTATGGTATTTTGTGTCTGAGTATTTCAAGCGACCTCCTCTTTCATCTTGATTCATTGACCACTCCTAATGAGTTGTGGGAGAATATTGAAGATATTTTTGGAAATACAAATGAGATGAGAGGAAATCAAATTGAGAATGAATTGATCTCCTGATTCCTAGTAGCTTCAAATCATTGCAACTCTATTTTACCAAGTTTAAGGCCCTTGTTTTTCAATTAAAACAATGTGGGATTGAAAAGAAGGAGGAGAAACTATTTTTGACCATTCTCTCAAATATTCATCCTAACTATTCAGTGTTTGTTTCTACTTTCTATGCCACTAAGTTGATAGCTCGAACTTGGAATATGCCTAAGTTTGTTGAGTTCATCGAATCCCTCCCTCAGGAGCAAGATAAATTGGTGATGATGGGCACCATCAAACCCTCCAAAGACCAATCTTTGGTTGCTAGAGATTTGAAGGTGGATTCAAAAAGAAAGAAAAAAGATAAAAATCCACCTGAGAAAAAGAGAGACAAGGAAAAGTCTCAAGAGGAGTCCTCAGGCTCCAAGAAGAACCCCAAGAATAAGAAGAACAAAGGAGAAATGAGCAAGTGCACATACTACAGTAAGGGCTATCATCCTGAGAGCTCTTGTATGAAAAAGAAAATTGACATGTTGAACCAACTTCTAGATAAGAACAACATATCCCTTCTTGATTTCTAAAAGAAGAGGGAAGGAGGATCAAATTCAGAAGACAAGGAGAGAGTACATGGCTTGTTTGCTGGCACCTCAAGCTCACCTAAATTCATCATTGTTTCTGGAGCTTCGAGACATATGGTTTTGACAAGGGAGATATTTTACTCCCTTGACATGTCAAAAGGTCTACCAATAGTTTTGGGAGACAACTCTCTGACTGAAAGTATGGGAAAGGATAGGATTGATCTTGACCATGGTAATTTCAATAATGTGTTGTATGTTCCAAGTATTGCCTTTAATCTCTTGTCACTGTATCAGATGGCTCACACTAGGTCTCCAAAGAAAGTCATCTTCTCCCCCAATGAAGTTGAAATCACTGAGATTTCGAATGGTAAATTCACAGAAAAAGGTGTTGTTGATCACATTTCGAAGGCATACAAGTTTTCCCATTTTCTATCGTACTCAAACCCCTCTACTCTTCTTAATCATGCTAATGAAGCAAGAAATATTTGGCCATATTAAATACAAGTATATTTCTTATTTGAGTGACAAATACATGGTCATAGGATTACAAAATATCAAGTTTTTTAAGGGAGTCTGTTAAGGTTGTATCCTAGGAAAACACCCAGAGCACAAGTATGAGAGAGCTAGTCATGAGAGAACATCCGCATCTCTTGAGTTGATCCATAGTGACATTGCTGGTCCATTCCCTCATATTTCAATGATTCAAGACAAATATGCACTCACCTTCATAGATGCATTTTCAAGGTATTGTTTGGGTTTACTTCCTAGAGCATAAGTCTGAAGTTTTTTACCTCTTCAAAGTCTTTAGAGCTTTGGTTGAAAACCAGTCCTGGAGGAAACTCAAGATCCTTAGATCTGAAAATGGTGGTGAGTATGTCAATTCTGATTTCATCCAGTATTGCAAAGATGCAGGTATCCAGATGCATCATTTTATTCCTTACACACCACAACAAAATGGTGTTGCTGAGAGAAAGAACATATCACTGAAGGAGATGGCAACTTGCATGATGGAGCCTAAAACCTTGCCACCAAATTTTTGGGCCAAGGCTATAAACTATGCATCCTATATCTAGAATAGGGTGCCACATAATAAATTGATGGTATTACTCCTTTCGAAGCTTGGAGTGGGCACAAGCCATATGTGACCCATTTCAAGATTTTTGGCTCAAAGGCTTGGGCTAGAACTCCAACTGAAAATAGGAAGGCTTTGCAACCCCAAAGCCAAGAGTGTCGATTTGTTGGGTATTCTAAAGATTCAAAAGTGTACAATCTAATCAACTTGAGAAATAACAAATCTTTCATTGAAAGAAGTGTTTAGTTCGAAGAAGATCCTTTAGCAACAACTGAATTTGGAGAGTCCTCTTCACCAACACATCCATTGATTATAAGTGAAGATAATAATGAGTTTGATGATTCATATATGTATGATAATTATGAATTAATTACATATCCTAACATCCCTACAAGACCAAAGTGGGAAGCAAGGACCATTCATGCAGCTGAGGAACTAGCTGGAAATCCTAATGACACTAGGGGGACTAGATCTCAATTTGAGAGTGCCCTTTGTGTGAAAGATCCAATATTTGATGAGAAGTGTTATTTGATGATATATTATTATCAAAATATATATTAATATGCAGCACATTATCCATTATTGAAAACAACCATGAAATAAGAAACAACTCGCTCCAGAAGAACAACACATGGGAACTGGTTGATCCCCCCCCGGGAGAAAGCTAGTGAAATGAAGTGGGTATTTAAAAATAAGTTTGATGCTGATGGTTCAAATTTGAAATATAAGGAAATATTGGTATCCAAATGCTACTCTCATTTACATGGTATTTATTACAATGACACCTTTTCACTAGTGCCAAATATGGACTCCATATTTCTTTCTCTAGCCATTGCAGCTTCGAAACAATAGGAGGTACAACACATGGATGTAAAGTGTGAATTTATGAATGGATATCTGAATGAAGATATTTATATGTAGAAACCAAAATTTTTTGCATCTAATCCATATTTAGTGTGTAGGTTAAAGAAATCATTGTATGGGCTTAAGAAAGCCCCTAGGGATTGGTATGCCAAGATTGATGGCTTTTTGCTGTAACTGAGTTTTGTTCGATGCAAGTCTGATCCTAATGTCTATTTGAAGCTGATTCATGGTTATTTAATTATTATTTTTATATATGTGGATGACCTACTGATTACAGGAAGTTCAAAGAAAGAGATTTCCTCCTTGAAGGATGCAATGAACCACGCCTTTTCTATGACAGATTTGGGATTGTTGAGCCAATTCTTGGGTCTCAAAATTGCTCAATCCCAACATGGAATCAAGTTTCATCAATAAAATTATGCTTCATATTTTCTCACCAAGTTCAGCATGAAATATTGCAAGCCGAGAAAGACTCCATTCCTTTCAGGAGTTAAGCTTAAAGAAGCAGGTTTTTCTCCTATGGTAAATAATACACTATATGGGCAATTGATTGGGTTTTTTATTCATCTTACACATAATTGACATGAATTATATTATGTAGTTAGTGTGGATTCGAGATACATGGATCATTCACATGAGATCCATTGCAGAGAAGCCAAGAGGATCCTAAATGTTTTTTAGGGAACAAGGACTCATGGGATTTTCTACAAAGCAAAATCTGACTTAGAGCTAGTTGGATTTACTGACAGTGATTGGGTAGGTGACAACACAAATTGAATGTCTACCTCAGGATATGTGTTCATGATTGTAGAAGGACCAATTATCTGGTCAAGTAAGAAGCAGAGTGCCATAGCACGCTCATCTATAGAGGCAAAGTATAGAGGAGTTGTAAATGTATCTACTCAATTTTTATGGTTACGGGGGTTACCTGGAGAATGTTGTTTCAAATAAGAGTTTTCAAAGGTCATCTATTTTAACAATCAAAGAACCATTCAAATCTCTATTGATCCAGTTCAAAGATAAAGAACCAAGAAAATTGAGATCCATATGCGCTATATCAGAGGGCTTGTGCATGATCGTACCATTGTTCTACTCTACTGCACATCTTCAGAACAAGTAGCAGATGTATTCACCAAAGTATTATGTGAGAATACCTTCAGTAATATCAAATTGATGCTGGGTATTTCTGATCATGTGGTGAAGAATGATTGATAACAATATTTCCAAAATTTCGTTTCCTGTCCATGTTTAAGGGAGGTTTTTATCACTGGGTTTTTGCCTCTTTCCTTGGTTGTATGGACATGCAGTATGTAAAAGGGTGACTAAGCCTTGTTTCTAGGCCCTATAATTTTCTAATAGATACTCATAAAGTGAGGCTTAAGGTGGGGGGGGGG
>LPNX011212568.1:100064-252064 GCA_001517045.1 Pseudotsuga menziesii
TAGTTGACTTCTACATGTTCCTTGAAGTAAATACTTGTTAAAATGGGTCATGGAACACTTTGGAATCATCCTAGAAACATATTTAGCATGTCTACTTTATTCCTGGTTCCTTAAAGTGCATATCTTCTTTTTCTGAAAGATGCAGTGCTTTACAACAAACTTAAGGCATAAAGGAAAATATAGTCTAGGGGAACTTTTTTGTGTTTTACCACATCGTCCTCCTTCATTTTCTCCAAAAAAAAAGCATGAATTATTTGTATTTCCAACACTTATTATCTTTCCCACTTGATTTATCTAATTCGTGAGGATCTTCATGGATTTGGAAAGTCCCTTTTGCACCTATGGGGGATTTGACTTGATTTAGTAAGCCTACTTTTTGACCAATTCAAATAGAAACCTAGTGCGTTCAAATATCTCATGTAATTATATATTTGAGAATCCTATTACTTCACATGGTTGGATTATGTACACTTATTCAGTACAAGATTAAGTTATGCTCCAATTTCAGTCTCCTTTTGTGTGAATTTTGCATGTTTGATTAGAAATTTTGTGAGTGTAATTGATCTATCTCTTATGTTCAATTTCCATAAACACAACCAATAATTATGCAATATTTCTGTATTATGTACCCACCTTATTGACAAATTAATATTTTGACAACTCCTACAAAGAAACCAATGATTCCATACTTGGAATCTATTTTAACTTAGAACCTTAGTACCCATTTTCAATAGGTCCCTTTGGAACTACTTTAAACCAGCTTGGAAGGAAATACTCATTCCAAATTGGATTTGGTAAACAATATCTTTGTGGATTATTAATAACCCACCAAAAATTGTGCGATGATTTATGAAATAAAACCCATATTTCCCAAACTGAATGACATCATCAATGTCAAATACAAACTACAGGTGTTTTTCAAGAGTTTACTATTGAATTAATTCAAGAGATTAACAGAAGAGTGTGTCAATCAAAATTCTAGGAGGGGTGCCACTTATACATTAAAGCCATGGAAAATAAGACTTAGACCATTGCGCCTATCAAATGCTTACACATAGAACAATCCTACATTCAAGGATTGATCCTTGTTATACCTCAAGGCTTAGATAATATGCATCTCCATCAGTGTTTATTTTGTCTTATTTACCCAAGATGATCTTCTTCATCAGATCTATTATGAGACTAAGATATGGAGTATTATGAATTGGAAACAAGGTTTGTGTTACATGAATCTCCCTTCGAAGGTTCTTGAACAATGTAGAAATATTCAAATAAGATTCATTAAGAGATATTAGATACTATGATTCATGTTGACGAATCGTGCTTGTTATAGCGGATTCAATTTCTTCTGGAGCATGTGTTTCAACATTTAAAAAGAGTAGGAATTTTGTACACAAACTAGTGTTTAAGATGAGGGATTAGGCTCTATGGTTTATATGATCCTCTCCTTCTGTATCACACTCAAGTTTTTTAATAAAAATCATCAGTGATCGTGTGTAATAATCATCACTACATCACAAAAAAACGCTTTGATTTTATCTCTGCCATGGCTATTCTTAGACATCTTTGAGCCTTTTTTTTGCTAAGATCATACCCAGAATGTTTTTTTTATAACCCAAGTATAGGTGTCCATCGTGTAACATCTATGGGTTTTGAGATGTCGATTTTGAATTCATGTATTCCTTATTAAGTGTGAAGATGTCTCTTTTCCTTTCCCACAATTGACCTATTGAAAAAAATAGCTAGGAAAACCACATAAATAAATCCATCTAGAAGCCACAGATTGTATCATCCACACTTATGTGCTTTATTTAGACCATTTTAATTCTTGATAGTGTGGGTTCATTCACTAGTCATTATAATGAAAAATTAGTTGTTTCACTCCCACAAACTATTGCAAGAAGACATAAACTTCATACAAACAACAAAAACTATGCGATTCCAATGCATAACCATATATTCATATATTCCTTATACACATGATATCACATTCATAGTACAACTTTTTATGCCATCACCACAATAAAAGGAAAAAATATCACATCATTGAATGGAGGTTGAAGAATGTTGTGAAAATCACACTGAATGTGTGAGGCGAAGAATTTATTTGATTTCCTAATATCAGTATCTCCCTTCATACTAGACAACCATATCCATAGAATCATGAAATTCCTAATGTGGTCGGTGTAGTTCACCTGTGGACTGTGGAAGTCATATATTTGATATTTTTTAGTGTGATTGTGAATTTGGTAGATCTACCTTATCCCAACAATTATCGTAACATTTTCCACGGACTCCCAGAACATTTCCTTTGTTACCATTTATCAATTGATACCTTAATTGGAAATTAAGGTCAAACAATGTCCACCATTTGTCTTTGCTTCCATGAAGGTTCCTAAAGAATCTATTTTTTATTCCCATGGAAAATATTTCATGAATACATATTATAGAATAATAATATTGGCCTGGTAAATGAGGTCAATAGAAAATAAAACTTCATGAATCCATATTATAGAATACGAACATGGTATTGGTAAATAAGGTCACTACAAAGTAATATTTAATGAACCCAAATTATAGAATTTAGTATTTATCTTGGTAAATAAGAACACTAAAAAAATAATTTCATGAATTCATACTAAAGAATAATATTGGCACCTTGGAAATTAAGGAATTCAGAAAGTAGACATTCATCAATTACTATTAGTATAGAACAATGACATTGGATTAGTAAATAAGGCCACTAGAAAGAAAAATTTCCTAGACTCTTACTACAAAACAATAATGTCTAACTAGTAGAAAAGGGGAGTAGAAACCAAAATACCTTGTATATATTTGTGAAAAAATATAATCCATCATGTAGTCAACACTGTCCCAATGCCTAATAATATGCTTCACTTTCCATCTTGTCACTATGCCTAGCATGAATGAATCCTATTTAGAAGGAACACTTTCACTTTATTCCTTTACACCCAATACTTGACACTAAGGGAGTCATCCTTCCTTATTATGGGAAAAATATCGTGGGTTAATTGTGTAACAATCATTTGAAAATGGGGTGGAAGAAGTGGGGGGGAGTCATCTTTAACGTTAGAGTAAATCTAGAAATTAAGTTTTCCTAGGTGAATAAGAAGATAAAAAATAATGATGTAGAGATTCATGCCCTTTTTAAAGGATTTTTGTTAGGATTATTAATTCTCCCTTGTCCAAATTTGGTCATATGTCTAAATCAGGAGTCATGTCTAAATCGGGAGTCCATCCAGTCTATTTATAGTCATTAGCACCATTGGGTAAACTTGACCTAATTGGGGCACATGTTTTAGTTACTAAAGTGTGGGGAACACTAATTGAGGCTCACTGCCACTTATTGCACTTGATTGCATAAGTTTAGGAGCCTCCTAGATCAATCCCTACAATTTAGGAAGCCACTGGGAGTGCCGAAACCAACCAAGGTCAGTTCAATTCAGTTAATGACTAGTCAAGCTAAGTTAGGAGTCAGTTACATTCAGTTCAAGTCCTCCACATTCAGTTAGCACTAGGTTTACTTAATTGCACACATGTGGGGTTCATTTCTCACCTACCACAGTCAGTTAACCATTAGTCAACACTAAATGTAACACTTGGTTGTGTTTTAGAGCTCTGATGAACTCCGGTTATGATTTAGACAAGGACAATTAACTACTGGGTCCTCCGATAGTGATTTAGACAAAGTCTTGGTTACCTACAGTCAAGTAGAGTCTAATCAATTCGAACTTCCTCATGTGGATTCAAATTGCTTGTGGCTATTAAAGCCATTTTACTTTATTGTAATTATCATCTGGATTACTTTTTTATTAATGAAAGCATTCATAGCTGCAAGCCTTTTGCACTGTTTCATTCTTCAATTGTTGTGTAAATTGTGAGATCTTCTTTGAGAGTTGTGTATTTGTCTACAGATCTATATGCTCAAATTTACATGGTATCAGAGCCTCGGCGGACAAGACTCCTCTCCTCCTCATATCTCCAACCGGATCATTTTGTATGTTTGATTGTGTGACAGGTTATCATCTTTTCTTACAGCATTCACTACAGCAGCTCAGTCTTTCTTATTACATTCAAAATGGCTCATCCAATGGAGCCTCTCACTCCATTCAACTATCACGAGTGGAAGGATGACATGAAAGTATTGCTCCGCACCAAGCATATCTTCAAACTCATAGAAGAAACAGAGGAAGAGCCAGAATCAGATAAAGACAAAGCTAAGTACATGAACAGGCTTGATGAAGCCATTGGACTCATGCACTCCTCAGTCTCTAAAGATCTTCGATTTCACATCCAAGACTTGGACACTCCTAAGGAGGTTTGGGACAAGCTTGCTTCCTTGTTTGATAAGCATGATGAGATGAGCATCCATCAGCTAGAAAATGATCTGATTACTCTCAATCCATAAAATTTTGAATCTCTAAATGAATTCTTCTCAAAGTTCAAGAACCTGATATATCAGTTGAAGCAATGCAAAGTGAAGAAGGATTAAGATCAGCTCATCCTTGCTATTCTCACAAAGCTCAATTCAGAATACTCAGTCTTTGTATCCACCTTCCAAACAGTAAGGCTCACTACTCCAAATTGGAAGATGCCCACTCTTAATGCTTTCATCCAATCTCTTATTTCTGAGAATGATAAATTGATCCAAATGGGGATCATTCGATCTCCCAAAGATATAGCTCTTGTTGCAAGAGGAGATAAGGTAGTGAATGACAAAGGGAAGCAAAGAGATGAGTCTGAGCAGTCAAAAGAACCTTCAGTTTCGAAGAGAAGCAAGAAGAATGGAAAAGGCAAGGTCCTCTGCCCTTACTGTGGAAGGGGCTTCCATTCAGAAAGCTCCTGTATGAGAAGAAAACTTGATGAAATGGCTCTTCTTCTGAAAAAGCACAACATTTCTATACCTGCTAGCGCAAGGAAGGAAGACTCTGAAGAAGAAGAAGACGAATACCAAAGGAAAGGACATGCACTGAAAGCTTGTTGCACATCAACACCTGCCTTCCTCATTGATTCTGGAGCTTCCAACCATATGGCTGCATCCAGAGAATCATTCTCTTCTTTTCAGTCCTTTGATGGTCCTAGTATTCAGATGGGCAATAATAGTAAAGTCCAAACCAAAGGGAAGGGCTCTATCCAACTTGAACATGGAAGGTTCAAAGATGTGATGTTTGTTCCCTCCCTGGCTTCAAACTTGTTATCTGTCTATCAGATGACCCATACTGGATCTCCAAAGCGAGTGATGTTTGGTCCTGACTCAGTGGAGATCACATATATCTCTACTGGGAGCATCATAGCAAAGGGTATTGCGAATCATGCTTCAAAAGCATATGAGTTCTCACATTTATGCCTCCTTCAGAACCAGTGCACTCTCAGCAGCCACCTGCAAGGGAAGGTAAAACCATTGCATCTACTTCTTTTACAACTTCTACTAGTATTACAGATCCATCTATATCTGTTTATGACATTAAGATTCAGGGTGACTCAGATCTAGATTCAGTCCCTACTTCCAAACTGGAAGCTAGGAAGATGACTGGAAACTCACCTGACACTCAGAAAGGAAAGACTCTTGCGCTATGTCATACTATTTTACCTCCTTCAGAGAGATGCAATAGACTTCCTATAAGATGCAATATGGCAAGGGCTCAGTCTTACTACATTTAGAAGAATGGATATGATCATACACCTCTTCATTCAGCAAGAGACAAAGGTTACATTCCTCCTTCCTCCCATCATCATTTTTGGAGAAGAAGGAGAAGTCTACATGCCAGGCCCCAGAATACCTGTGCACAGCACACCATGCATGTTGCTTCACTACCTCACAGAGATGAATATTGCAGCAACATATTTTCAAGTTTTTCAAACTTGAGATCTGATTCTACCTGCTTAGCTAGAAGGAGGGATTTTTTCCCATGTGGTTTTTTCCCTAGCTCCTTGTATTGAGCAGTTACTTTATTTTACTTGATGTAATGGGTGACCTATGGTCTTATTTACCAGGGCCCACAGTTTGTCCAAGTTAGCATTCAGGGGGGGTGTTAGGATTATTAATCCTCCCTTGTCCAAATTTGATCATATGTCTAAATCGGGAGTCCATCCAGTCTATTTATAGTCATTAGCACCATTGGGTAAACTTGACCTAATTGGGGCACATGTTTCAGTTACTAAAGTGGGGGGAACACTAATTGAGGCTCACTGCCACTTATTGCACTTGATTGCATAAGTTTAGGAGCCTCCTAGATCAATCCCTACAATTTAGGAAGCCACTGGGAGTGTTGAAACCAACCAAGGGCAGTTCACTTCAGTTAATGACTAGTCAAGATAAGTTAAGAGTCAGTTACATTCAGTTCAATTCCTCCACATTTAGTTAGCGCTAGGTTTACTTGATTGCACACATGTGGGGCGCATTTCTCACCTACCACAGTCAGTTAACCATTAGTCAACACTAAATGTAACACTTGGTTGTGTTTTAGAGCTCCTATGAACTCCGGTTATGATTTAGACAAGGATAGTTAACTACTGGGTTCTCCGATAGTGATTTAGAAAAAGTCTTGGTTACCTACAGGCAAGTAGAGTCTAATCAATTCGAACTTCCTCATGTGGATTCGAATTGCTTGTGGCTATTAAAGCCATTTTACTTTATTGTAATTATCATCTGGATTACTTTTTTATTAATGAAAGCATTCACAGCTTCAATCCTTTTGCACTGTTTCATTCTTCAATTGCTGAGTAAATTGTGAGATCTTCTTTGTGAGTTGTGTATTTGTCTGCAGATCTATATGCTCAAATTTACAATTCTTGATTCTCAAATCCTTGGAATAGGTAGTTTGAAACATGCTTAAAAACATTCCAACTTGATGTAAGAGATAAATAATTGATATTTAACAAGTCTTATATAAGAGGAGGTAATTTAAATAGTCGAGGATGTTTCTTTATATAAGGTGCCAAGGATAGATTGGTCATACGGAAATTTGGAATATAATAATTCATGGATTATGATGAATGATTAATGGTACAAGATGGAAATAAATACTAGGAGGATGTGTAAAACCATAATTTTTTGCATTGATACCTAATAAATTCAATCCAACTTCATTTGGTAGGTTTTTCTTATCTCCTTATGTAACACATCTTACACAATTATGACCAAAATATTGGTTCAAAATATTATTCTTTTATTACCAGATTCAGTGGTTCAAAAATTGAAGGGGGATTTTTGAAACATAGGAAAATATTCAAGAATATATTCCTAGTGAAAAGAGAACACCATTAACTATGGTCATCCATGTGTAATGAACATGACATGAAAAGCTAACACCTTTAACTATGTTTTCATGCTATTACTTCTCAATCACAAAGTCATCCCCATAGACTTATTATATTTATATTGAATAGTTTTGTCAAATGCATAATATCAATCAACCCCTGCATCACTCCTTTGGAGTTTCTTCATGATACATCATGAGTGTCTTGTCGGTCAAATTAAAAGAAAAACTTTCATTTAAAAGATTAAAAGAACAATGGTGACATATTTGTTTGGAATTATTCAAGTTTTTTGTGTGTCCATTTTTACTTTATCTTGCTTTGCAAAAGAATTCTTGCTAATTTGTGATTTGAAATTTTATTTGTTATAATGAAAAAACATATAAAGAGAAGATTCATCAATGTGATCATTGTCATATAATTGTGAAGTTACAAGTTCAATATGATACTTGAGTTATCATTGGATATGTTGTAAAAACGAGCTTCTTTTAGTTTCAATAATTATATATATTCTCTATTGATGAGGCCAAACACATGAAGGTGGAAGCTAATTTGCCCCCGCACCCACCCACCCTAGAATTAAAGAAAAAAATTGTCAACCTTGACGTGTTCTTGATTCATATGAAATGTGTCAGTGGCATATTTTCAAGAATGATATTATGATCTTCTATTGACAATTTCCATTGTTGATGCTTGGTTTTTTTCTACTCTTCACTTCCTTCAACTACAACCGGGATGCTATAACCAAATGACTGTATTAAGCACATATAACATCTTACTTGTAGTCTTGAAAATGAATATTTTCTTTACATTTCCTTAATTCTGCAAAGAAATGTCCAATTAAAACCATTGAACCCACTACATACGTATAATTTGATGGGTATTTAAATTCTTGCATCAACATGTTTTTCAACCTAGTGCATATCAATAAATAATAATTCACTTTTTTTGGACTATCTACTAGTGCAATGATAGCAAGTACATCACCTTCTCTAACAAAATCAGAAACACACTCATAATCTTTTTCAATCACAAGCACTTCATTGTCGCGCTCTACATTGTTGATATTTACAAATGGGGACAATGGTGCCAATTCTTGGTGTCTCCATGGTTTTACAAATGTGTTAGCTTGGTTTTACACTCATCCAAAGACTCTACATCATCAATACATGCAAGACAGAGGCAAGAGTACTTTTGTTTCTTTATTGCATGTATATTTTCCATTTTCTTACTCCTAATGGAGTGTAATACCCTTGCTTTCGGGATTGCAGTAAAATTATGTGGCATTGATTTTTTAACATCACCCATTTCCATATTCCTGAAAAATATTGTCACATTAGTCATCCTTTCATTGAATTCATGGATCAAAATTTTGTTTGCACCAATTAACAACATCGTTTGAATTTGCAAGGAGAGAAGTAGAGTGATTCATTTGATATATCCTAACTGCATGTTTCACACAGGCCCCAGCACCATCATGTTCTCCTTTTCCATGTCCTGTTTCAAAAAATCTCCATGTATAGCGAACTTCGTGTTTTTATGAAGGCGAGAAACCCAATGAATTATTTTATTGATTTAAGATGACCAACACAACCATATGATGACACCCAATGTTCTTTAAAAGTGACCCTTCATATTCATAATTCTCTATAAATCATACCAAAAAAATGTTGGACAAAACATGTATCATGTGTACGATCATCGTTGATGTAGAAATGATTCTCCTTAATCACTTCACGTTTATTTTGATTGCTATCAAAACCATCGACATCAAGCTCTACATGTCCATACATAATATGCACAAGTATAGATACCTGATCTAAATGATAATACCCACTCTGCATCTCCTTTTGCGGACTAAAACTGTAATTTTTCAGCAAAATCGACAAGGTATAATAATGTTCCTCTTGGAAATACATCTTGTGATTGCTTGAACTGTAAGTCCTTACATCATTCTGAGTTAGAGTGTTTTATATATTTACATATTTGATCCCTGAACAAATTCATAAAAACTGTCAAAGAGATATAACTTTCAACTAAATTAAGCTTTCCTGATGTTGCTGTTCAATCTCTAACATGATTATAATCAACATAATCATATCTATTCCATTTCATAATGTGATTTGACAATTGAGGATTGTTTGCATCAATGGGGTAGTTAGCATTAAAAAGGGCCAAATAAGAACATTCCTCACATTTTTTTCTACCTTCAACACATTGTTTCTTATAGAATACTTGATCATTCTCTCGCGCACATAATATTTTAGATACAAATTCACGAACACTCAAAGGAGGGGGGTTATTTGGCCAACACTGCATGCCAAAATCTAGAAATTTCTCATAATATAATTCAAATTCTACATGGTATCGACAACAACATGTGTCGCGAACAATTATGGGCAAGGCATAGCATGGTTTGATCTTCACAAATGTGCTAAGGGAAATATTTATATCAACATAACTCTCCATAAAAACTTTGAACATTTCCACATGAGTGATCTATGTTATGTTTTTGGCATGAGTTTCATAGTTTCCTTTCTATATGCGACGTTGCACTACATCATTTTCACTTGGTAAGACATAAGAATTTAAAGGATGAAAATATTTCACCTTGTACCTCACATTATCTGGAAGTCTATCTTGATAAGGTTTCCTACATATAACACCCCAACATGAAACTTCATCATCCTCATCTAATTGAACCCTAAAGTTTTTATGCTTCCATAAAAATTTTCTTGATGTTTTTAACATTCTTGCAATTGTAGAAAACAAATGACTGGTTACTATTTAATTTTGTTATTGATTTCATATCTATTTGGTTACAAAGTATGGAAAAAATAGTCAAACTTTCTCTAAGAGAATGCCCACCATAATTTATGGTTTGACTAAAATTCCCGCACCATGATACCAAGACATAGATTGTTGAAGTGGATATCTATTCATGGTATCAGGTTTCCTTAATCACTTCTGAGGAAAAAATTATAGGTCTCCCAAAATAGGGTTTTGGACCAGAGAAAGTAAAATTACCTAAGTAGTCTAAGGAAAATTCCCTCCATAAATCATAGGTTAAAGTAAATGACCACAACTTATGGTCAGGATGTATTATGTTGATTTGTATACCTAAACATGAGCTCAAATTTTGTTAAGCATGTCTAAAGAAAAAGTTATGGATATGCCAAATTAGGGTTTTAGGATAAACTTTGGAGAAAATCCTGAAAATGACAAAGTGTTGGAAAATTGGCTCAGGTGGCATTGGGAAATTC
This sequence comes from Pseudotsuga menziesii, assembly GCA_001517045.1. NCBI lineage: Eukaryota > Viridiplantae > Streptophyta > Pinopsida > Pinales > Pinaceae > Pseudotsuga > Pseudotsuga menziesii. The sequence continues at coordinate 110,606 of LPNX011212568.1, forward strand.
CCTCCGTACCTAGTAGGTGAAGATAAAAATAATATGAAACTACCATGCTCTAGCTTGTCAAGAAGGATATCTCTCCATAGTCTTAGTTTTCAAACAAGGTGTTTGGTGACAAAATTAACAACTGCCAACAGGGGTTCAAGTTGTTTTTACACCAAAGTAGCAAATGTTCCTAAGTGGCCTTAGGGAAATTCCCTCCATAGATTGTGGGTTGAATAAAATTCCCGCACCATATGGCCATATTGTAGATGGGTGTTTTTTCTACTTGACCATGTATTCAAATTGAATTTAAAGTTCCTGAGGAAGAAGTTATGGATCTACCAAAACAAGTTTTTTGGCAGTTTTGCACCAAGTTCAGTAAAATGCATGCATAGGGAAAATGAAGACGAGTCTGAAAGTGAAACAAATTGTGTTCTTATTCGTGAGGTGTCCTACATCCTATGGTATCATTGTTTAATGGTTTTGTTGAAACAAAAGAATCCACCTTAGATTTTGGACAAATTGTCCAAGTATAGAATTAATGGTAAAACTGACTAAGTGACCTCATCAAAATGCCAACCATATCTTGTGGTTGATATCTTAAATCATTTTGAGAGTATGGATCTCTAGTATGTTTGTTGGTGCATCCAATTATGGTCTCATATGGTCCAAAGAGTCTATGAGGAGAAAGATATGGATCTTCTAAAAGTGCTTCCTGGCCAGATTTGTAGTACTTCAGTAAAATGCCTATCGAGGAGAGAGAAAGAGGTTTTAAGGGGTTATTTTGGCTTGTATAGAATCCTATAGCTGGTCCCTATCTAATGGATGTCTAAAATTCCAAATTTGATGAAAAAATAAAAACACCTTAGTGACCTAGCGTTTGAAGAAATTTGTCTTTGTCAAAGCAGTAGTTTGGAAGACCACTTTCAAATGCCTGCCAGATGTTGGGTGTGTGTCAATTAGGTCATAAATTGACATGATATTGTTCATAATTCAAGAAAATATCTAGTAATGCTTGTATTTTTCTTGATGGTGATCTGTTGCACAGTAATCTTGTACTCTTGATCCATGTGTCAACCCTTTTCCTAATCCCCAAGTTTCTCTTTGCTAAAGTTGATTGAGATTGAGGTTTTTCCTACCTTTTTTCCCTCTTTATGAATTTCGGCGCTCTCATCCTTCATGCTAGGTGTGTCGAAGGCGCTTTTACCCTTCATGCTAGGTGCGCTGGCACTAGCGCTCTATCTCCCACTGCTAGGTGCACCGATGATGCTTTTTCTCTTTTTGGAAAGTGCGTCGGTGGTGTTTCGAGGGAAAAAAATGGAGCTTTGAGACCTTTTTCAAAGGTGGATGAGGTGGATTTATATCCCTATAATTTAGGTGAGGTGGCATTTGGTTCCTAACCTATAGGGAATATCCCTTTGGTCTCTCTTCCTAATCCTCAACCTATTCTATCCCTTTATCCTTATAAATTAAACCCTCTCTCCATTTGGAAAGGAGGAAGGACTATGGTACTCTTATGCTGGTGGAATTTATAGGTGGCTTACTAGATTGCTTTGGAGGCTTGGATTGGATTGTTGGATGGAATATTGCAGTGTTAAGGCTAGGTTGTGATGTTCTTTCCTATGTAATTTTATGTATCTCATTGATTACATTAATACAAATCTCTTTCCATAAATGTTATTGTGTTAATAATGTTTAGAGATTTCTTCCTTAACTATTAGCTTAGATCAATTCATGTTTGGATACACATGTGATGTTTGTTTGTTTCCACTTGCTTAACAAGTTTTTTGCAGCTGAAGATCTGAAGATTCTGGAGCTTGGATCAACAAAGAGAGAAGAGGATTTGCATATTTAAGGTAGGTGATCTATCTGTTTCTTTGCATTTCTGTTTGATCTAAGAAAGTATATTGTATTCTATATTTGATTTTTTCTAGATCCACTTAGACTAGGAAGATCTGGATTGATTCTGATTGAGTAGATTTATCCAATAACAATTTGGGAGACCATATTGGGGACATACATAGACTTGATTTAATTTTGTTATTGATTTCATATCTATTTATCAATCCCTTTTCTAGCCTCTAGAGACCTTCCCTATTTTGGATTTTGTCTTTGAAGAATGTCTTGCATCCTCTTGATGGTCTTTGGATCAATATCAAATATTCTACATCCTCTTTGGAAGAAGGGAAGAAGGTTTGATAGTGATCCAAAGAGCATCAAGAGTATACAAGACACTCTTCAAAGACAAAATCCAAAAGAGGGAAGGTATCTAGAGGATAGAAAAAAGGATTGATAAACAGATATGAAATTAAAAAAATGAAATGAAATCTATGTACGTCCCCAGTATGGTCACCAAAATTGTTATCAGATAAATCTACTCAATCAGAATCAAGCCAGATATCCCTAGTCCAAGTGGATCTAGAACAAATCAAATACATAATACAATCTACTTTCTTAGATCAAATAGAAATGCAAAGAAACATATAGATCACCTACCTTAAATATGTAGATCCTCTTCTCTCTTTGTTGATCCAAGCTCCAAAACCTTCAGATCTTCAGCTACAAAACCCTGTCAAGCAAGTGGAAACAAACAAATAGTACATGCGTATCCAAACATGAATTGATCTAAGCTAACAGTTAAGGAAGAAATATCTAAACATTATTAACACAATAACATTTATGGAAAGAGATTTTTATTAATGTAATCAAGGAGATACATAGAATTACATAGGAAAGAACATCACAACCTAGCCTTAATGCTGCAATATTCCATCCAACAATCCAAGCCAAGCCTCCAAAGCAAGCTATTGAAGCCACCTAGAAATTCCACCAGCATAAGAGTACCATAGTCCTTCCTCCTTTCCAAATGGAGAGAAGGTTTAATTTATAAGGCTAAAGGGATAGAATAGGTTGAGGATTAGGAGGAGAGATCAAAGGGATCTTCCCTATAGGCTAGGAAACGAATTCCACCTCACCTAAATGATAAGGATAGACATCCACCTCATCCACCTTCGAGAAGGATCTCGAAGCTCCATTTTTTTCCCTCGAAACACCACCGGTGCACTTTCCAAAATGGGAAAAGGCACCGTCAATGCACCTAGCAGTGGGAGACCAGAACATCAGTTCCGACACACCTAACATGAAGGGGAAAAGAAAATTCGGTGCACCTAGAATTAAGGGAAAGAGCACCGACCTTCCTAGAGAGGGAAAAAAGGCAAGAAAAATATCAATCTCAATCAAATTTAGCAGAGAGAAACTTGGGGATTAGGAAAAGGGTTGACACATGGATAAAGAGTACAAGATTTTGGTGTAACATGATCACATGAGGGAAAAATAAATCTACCAAAATGAAGAAAAATTGTTTTACATGTTAAAGACAATTTCGTGCAAGTGTGGAATTAAAATAATTTGGAAGCCTATTTTCAAATGCACACAAGATTATGGGTGTGTATCAAAAAGTTCAAAAGGTGACATGGATCTTATCCTTTTTGATATGTCTATCCAAACATACTTTTATTTTTCATTATGATGGTCATATATGCAAAAACCAAATCTGCCAAAATGTAAGAAAAATATTATTTTGCATATTAAAGAACAAAAAATGGTGAAGTGTTGAAAAAGGGGCAAGGGTTAAGAATGCTTGCAAGGGGGATTATTTAAATCCCACAGGGTCTATGTGATGCTTGAAAGGGCTAAGGGGATTCCCACAAAAGATAAGGGTAATCCTAAAGAGGGCTAAGGATTCCTGCAAGGGCTAGGATTAAAACCACATGGGTTTAATATGCTCGCAAAGGGGCTAAAGGAAGCCCACAAGGGCTTAGGGATGTCTAGAATGGGATAAATATGCCCAGAGAATATAATCCCACATGAGGATTTACCCATAGGGATCCCATAAAGGAGTAAAAAATCTCATAGGTATGAGAGAAAGCTCATAGGCTTGAAGGGTAGCCATGGGAGAGGAGCCTATAGGCTTGAAGGATGACCAAAATGTTTAGTTAATTAATTGATTAAATTTTGTAATAAATAGAATTACAGATTAAAGAATTATCTATCAAATATTTGAAGAGGTGTGAAGATGAAAGGTTGTGAGCCTATTTTGAAAAGATTCAATGTTTTGAAATGTAGAAGATATAAATATAATTCTGAAGAAGAAGTGGTCTCTCTGATGTTTATATTGAAGGTTCAGTAAGGAAAAGAAACTGAATTGTATTCTAGGTTATAAAATTGATATATAAAGAATCATTGAATACCATAGGAAGAGACCAGGTTGACTGCACATTCAATATTAAGAAGTGCATAATAGAAGACAGAGTATAAAGGAGAAGAACTGAAGTTGTATGTAGTACAGAACTATGCAACAACATGAGAATACAAAGATCAACAAAGTGAATAAATTGACGGTGTTTGAGGAATATATGGAATACTGATAAGAATCAGACTAGGGTGGCAGGGTGGTGCTAGGGCAGGCTACATGCCTGTAAAGGGCTGTAGACTCCTTCTAGTAGTAGCTGGTAAATAGGGTGTTGTAACATCCTTGTCTATAGTAGCAGGAAGAAACCAAGGTGTAGTAGCAGGAAGAAACTAGGGTGTAGTAGCATGCTTGTCTATAGTAGCAGGAAGAAACTTATTGTAAAATTAATTTTGTATTATAGAAAGAATTGGTGTTTTTTCCAATTTGGCTTCAACAATAAAAATAGGTGTTCTTTGTATCTTATTGATTCCATGTTTTGATTAAGTTTAAATAAGTGGTTTAAAATAGTAAAAAGTTAACAATATTGATTCACCCCCTCCCTCTCAGTATTGACCAATGTTCCAACACAAATGTCTCTTATATAAAAAAAATGTACTTATGCCCTTATAAAGGAAAATGTCATTATTCCCATATAAATAAATACCTTATAAGGAAATATGTAATTATTCCCTTATAAATAAAATGTCGTTATGCCCATATAAATAAAATACCTTATAACGAAAAAATGTACTTATGCCTTATACAGAAAAATTTCGTTATGCCCATATAAAGAAAATACCTTATAAGGAAAAATGCACTTATGCCCTTATAAAGAAAAAATTCGTTATACCCATATAAAGAAAATACCTTATAAGAAAAAATGTACTTATACCCTTATAAAGAAAAATGTCGTTATGCCCATATAAAGAAAATACCTTAGAAGAAATTTTTTTCTTATGCCCTTATAAATAAAATACTTTATAAAGAAAAATGTCCTTATTTCCATATAAAGAAAATACATTATAAGAAAAAATGTCCTTATGCTCTTATAAAGAAAATACTTTGTAAAAAAAATGTTCTTATACCTTATAAAGAAAATACCTTGTTAAGAAAAATGTTTGTGTGGGCTTATGAAATGTCCTTGTGTTTTTATGCCCTTAAAATATGTGAACTTGGATAATGTGAACTCTCGACTGAAATATGAACTTGGATATGCGAACCCTCGACTGAAAAAAAANCATCGAAATCACGGGCGTTTAATGTGTCGGCCCCTAAAAGATTCTCGAGGCGTTATGAGACAAAAATCTTGGTCGAGTAATGTTTTAAATTTTTGGATGAGAGTTTAAAGTAACTTTCATCCAAGACTTTTAATTAACTATGGGTTAATTTTAGAGCGGGAATAATTCTTGCCTGAGATATTTTAAATTTATCGACTCGGACATTTTCACAGCAGAGAGTTTATGGTCAACAATTCCAACACCATTTCTATAGTATTCATAAATTTCACTTGAACAAGGTGGAAATACTGCAAAACATGAGAATTACGTGTAGGAGTTTATACTAGTAGATTCATCATTCATTCTACTTTCTCATAATATAAAAAAAAATTGAATTTCATTTAGGATTTCTATTTTTTATTATTTTTTTTCTAAACTTCCTCATTAAAAAATTTAGTGACTTAAAAATCAGCCATAATGAAAATTCAATATCATCACAATGACGAAGCAAAAAAAAATCAAAATCTCACAAGGATGTTCCTTGCAGTGTCCTCTTCAAAAGTGTGGTTTTAGTTTGTTTGATAAGAGTCACATTTTAAATAAAATGTGAAGACAAAAGCATGTGTCAATAGGGAACCATTTTTTATACATATGTTATTTCGATAAATAATAAAATTAGTGTATAAGTATGAAATTCCTCAAAAAATAGTCCATGCACAAGTGAAATATATGTAGATTATGAGTATAAATTTAGTTTCCCTAAAATGAATAACTATATCTAAGAAAAATGTGGCTCACATAGGTCACTCATTATTCATACTTAAAATTTTAAAGTATATGTCACTGGTGCACGACAAATTTACCCCACTATATGTCGATAAATAAATAAAAAAAATATGAGTATGTAGCTAATTCAATTCTCTAAAACTTGTATGTTTACTTCAATTTTAAATTCCTAAGGGAGATATATTTTGAAGGGGTTGAAGTTGAAAAACATAAAAATTTTGCAGTTTATTTTGTCAAAAAACAAGCAAAATTGTTTCCCAACTTCATGTTTTCACCCTGTCAGATGTGTGTATGTTGTGAACTAGTAGATTTGAATATGTTGCACAATGTTTGTTTATGAATAAACCCATATATAAATATATGTCACACTGTTAATAGATTTAATATGTGATGAGGCTTTTATGGTAAATGTTGTGATCTGTGTCGATGAATGAGTAGAATATTATATTCAATGAATAAACAAAGAAAAAGAAGTATAATTCCGAGCTTCACTCGAGTGGTTTCAGAATAGAAATCCCCACATAAGTGCAAAAACATGGTTCTAGAAGTTCTCAATAGATATCTTGGGTGATATTGCATCTACATCGCAGGTGTTTTCAATGAGGTCCTTCTCTAGCCGGCTGATTTGTTGGGATTTGTTAATGAACAAAGGAATATGAACCTAGTTCCACTAGAAACATGTCAAGAATCGGTTTCATTGTCAATACCTTGAATCATTTTGGTGGGGACATATTGTGGCACCCGATGAAGCCAAAAATTCAAGATTGGGTGGACTTTAAGGGACTAGAGTTTGCATTGGAAGAAAGTGAAGGATATCAATTGAACACAATAGAGTGGATGGAGAGATACTTTTATACCAATATTCATGAGATTTTCTTTAGCTAATTTCCCATTGTGTTATACGAATGGTTGTTAAATTTGACGACAAAGAAGAAAACTTTTCAAGGAGTAGAACCGATAGAGTGGAGCCCACAGATGATTCAGTGACTAAAACGTATTACAAACCTTATATCTAAGGCTATAGATTTCTTGGTTGAGATTATTTTGGAAGGATACATTACCAAAAATTTTGTCGACACTATAACGTCATATAGTGAGACCGAAAAATAAATTTTCCAAGGACCTAGAGGATGATACCTAACATATTTAAATATCTGGATCAATATGATCGTAGGTGATAAAGGGATCCTGAGAATGGAGTTCAATGAATAAAGAGTTGTGCGTGAAGATTTGGGATATGTCACAAAAGAAGTTTAAGGAAAATGTAGCAGAGTAAGCTAAGATGTTTCCTGGTGATAGTGATATTGAAGTAGAAGGTGGACACCTAAGAAGTGGGAGAAGCTTTCAGTAGGGAAAGAGGAGAAGGACTACAAGATGAAGAGGAAGTTGTAGTACAATTGGAGTAGAATACTATGAATTGGCATTGCACTTTGACAATGGTCCCTGCAACGAGGAAGAGGAATACCAACCCATATATGAAAAATAATACAAAAAAGAGGTCGTAGATGTAGAGTATGGGTATTCCATACCCATGACCCTGCGTACATCCCTGGAGGTAGGATCTAGAAAATCATCACCCAGTGGTTTTGTTAATCAAGGTAACAATAATAGTGGAAACGAAAGATAAGGGATCCCACTAGACAAATCTTTAATACAATAGTACCCAGAGAAAATATAATGGTTGGAACTTGGGAATGATATAAAGTTTCCAATATTTAATGGAAATGGGTTAGAAGACATTGAACAACATTGGTTTTTATGCAAAGCTACGTGGACCATGCAGCAAGTCCAAGATGAAGCCATCAAGATAGCCCAAATGATCACAAACCTTAGAAGTTGTGTGTTGGATTGGTAAATGAAATTCTCTGTGGTTCTGATAGGAGTCTCACAAAATTTTTTAGATCAAATATGGTTAGAATTAATAGATGAGTTCAGAAATTCCAAATTAGAGTCACAGTGTATTACAGAGATAAAAAAAATTAATCAATTACTTACAAAGTCTATTTGGGACTTCGACCAAATATTCAATATACTAATGGTGAAAGTAAGATTTCAAATGTCGTATGTTCAACACAAATAATGGTTCATTACGGTGTTTTTACCGCACATTCTGATTCCTTTGATGCAACAAAAGATTGTATCTCAAACCAAGGTTATGGAATTAGCAAGTTGGAATCCTCATCAGTTCAAGAGATTGGTGAAGGATTGATGCAAATCCAGTCGCAACTATCTAACCTTACACTACAACTTAAAGATATCAAGAAGGGAAAGGAAAGGCAAGAAGAACTATGGTGTACCAAATGCAGAACCCAAGGACTCCATAAAGACAACTACTAGACTTTTATGAATTATGTCACATCGAGACCACCAAACTCGATAAATACACAAGGGATTCCTTAGTGTAGAATCTTTCAAACTAGAGGGAATTAGTAGAACAAATTTTTATAATTATAGAAGATCGTAAGTGCACCAGCCAACTTATACTGTAAATTTTGTAGATCAGTAGGCCATGATCAAAAAGTCTACAGAGCATATCAGTTATTGTAGGAGAAAACAATTGATACGTGTTTAATGAAGAATGATGAACAGATGCAAGATGAGTGAGATCATACTCAATATCCACAAGCTCAGTATCTTAGGAACAATATACACATAACTAGTACCCACAAAATCAATACCCTCAATCCAGGGGGGCGGAGATTTTAGAGGTCGAAGACAAGGAGAAGTACATGGATGTGGAAGGGGCCATATTATATGTTATAATTGTGGGAATAATAGAAATTTTTCTAGGGACAACATGAATCCTACTACGAAATGTTCATACTACAAATATTTTGATCATATTATCAAGGAATGTCCTTAGTTGATTGCGAGATGGTAGGATAAGAATGTGGGAAATCATAATCCACCATAGAACCCCAATCTGAACCCCAATTAGAATATCCAAAAGATATCTAATGAACCAAGAGATCCACATATTGTTTTCATGACAAGAGGAGGTGTTGTGACTAGGGTTTATCAAGAAATGTCGTATAGAAAACCGCATGTGCGACCAGTAGCACAAAAGAAAGAACCATTAGACATTAAAAAAAAAGGAAGTATTCTTGGATGCATGACAAGAATTTGTTGAAAAGAATCAATCGTAGACTTTTGTTGCTACACTACCTAAAGGAACAATATTGGGGATTCCTGAGAGATTTGACCGACTGTTCCAAAAGCAACTGATGAAAATGTTAGTAAACTAAAATAATTATTTAATAGTTGCTTAGCACTAATTGTTGTCAGGAATATTGCACCTTCTGCGCACAAAATTTGTTCCTCTGGTCTAAATGGTTAAGATCTAGAACAAATGAGTGAAAGGAAAAGGATGAAGACCTTCCCTGAATGTTGTAAACACCTGGAATAATGCTTTGATGATGAACTTGTGTACCTACAAACATGTCAAACAAACAATAACATCAAAGCTACTAGAAAATTATTCACACATCCATACTAGTGACTAAGGAATCCAGTAACATGTACATGTGAGATCAATACAATAGATATGTGGGACAGAAATCAACTTTGCATTAAGAAATGAATGAAGAAGCTTACAACCATTGCCTTAGTGTTGAAAAACTCCTCCACTAGACAAACACCTCACCCTTGATAGCTCCAACTTACTCTCTTGTGCTCTCCAATGGATTGGACTAGATAGTCAATTCAACACCACAACAATACCATTCAGTTCTCCCCCTCAACTATGGATATGAGCTTGTATTTATAAGGCTCAGTGGATAGGGATAGTTGAGAGAATTGTGGGTGAGGTGGCTCTAATATCCTACTAAGAGGGATCTCAACTCCAACTAACCCACATTGATATGGATAAGGGAGGACATGAGGCTCAAGTTCTAGAAGCCTAAAGAGTCTTCTCTTTTTCAATTTTTACTAAGGGTACCGCTTTTGTTCCCTTATGACAGAGCGGCTTAGGTGAGAACCACTTCAAGAGCAAAGAACACGCATGGTGGCACTGCTTTTCAATAACAAGACACAAGCGGTGCTGAACAAGGTACCACTCATCAGCCAAAGGGAAAGCGCAATGCTAGGTTTTTTTCATGTAGAATTGGTATCCAGAGCAAGTTTCCACTCCAATTTTGGGATTTAGGGCAAACATAGGGGTTAAGGATCTGATCACATGTTGGTGATAGGATTTGGGTATAATAGAATGCCCCCCAAAGCATGAGGCTTAGAGGGATATGATAAGTGAGAGCTTTGGGAGAACAAGTCATCACTTGTAGGTGAGAGTCAGCTCGGTCAGAGAATGTCGTCGAATAGGAATCTGCAATACATCAATAATTTTGACTCATAGAAAAATGTAACCAACTCATGGCTACAGACCAATACAAGGCAAGTCCATGAGAGGAATAAACAATCATGGCTACTAGAATACAGCGTAGATCCATGTGATAGAGGACTCAAACTTGGACATAGCTACTAGACATACAATGTAGATCTATATCGTACAGATGTAAATTTGAGCATAGCCACGACCATACAAATGTGGATCCATGCTTGATATACAAAACTTCATCAAAACCTGGGGAAAGAAATGAGTGCTAAACAAGTACCCAGGGTTTTCGTCTCATTTTCCACAAAGTATGATTCTATCCATGTGATTACAATGTTCTGCAGTCGAACATGGTAGAAATCACTTGATTACCAGCCGATGATGTGAACCGTTAACAAGTGTGAGGGAGATCACCATTGATGTCAATGATTCCCAAGGTACCCTAGTACATTCTACTGAGTGTGAATAGATGTCTTGATGTCAAACACCCAGTTGATTCTATCGATTAGAGGTCAATGATGTGAACCTATGTCGAGAGCGAGAGAATATGTCATTAAGGCACATAGATCTCAAGGTACTAGATTTGTTTCTAAGACTATTTCCCAGATGATGAGCTGATTTCAACAAGAATAGTCTTGTCGAAGGAGGGCCATGATGAATCCCACATCGACGACACGAAACTCAGAACAAAGTTCTGGAATGATGTGAATGAGGTAACCATAAGACTGACTCAAAAGTATTGACACAGAGGCTGTTTTGACTATAGAGGTAAACTTCTTTAACTTCCCTGTGAACATTGGGTGGCACGACAAAAGACTTGGCAGCATGACTAGACCAAACAAACACATAGTGCGATAGTGGACAATGCATTCTTTTGAAAGACTCAAAGGAGTGACATGACTCATGAAAGTGGATCGTCATGGAAATCAGCTAAATACCCAATTGACTGAAATGATATGCAGACAAGTGCCATGTTCAAAGGTAACAACAAACTGCCATTTATTTGCAAAATGATTCCCTTCCCATAATTTCCCCATCATGGTTAATGAGTTCCTATTTTCATTTTTACGAGTTCAAAGAGGGTAACAAACACTCGTTATAGCTCATCCGAAGATAAGTCCAAACTCATATGTTTTACGAACCTGAGAGAGGAGGGGTTCATTCCCAAAAGAGGGTCTCTCAATGTTTAATTTAATGAGTCCAATGAAAGTTACTCGGTATTGTTCATGTTTAGAGAGTCTGAATGACCATGGAAGAAGACTCCATAGGGTCCTTTTTCGTGCAATAGTTCATTTGAACCAAAAAAGTGATAACCTACCATCAGATGAATGACTCTTCAAGTGATTTAATGAGCGTGAAGAAGCAATATCACTCGACAATATTTTTGTATTTAAGGATCCCGAAAAGAGTTTAAAGAAGACTCCACTAGGTCTCTTTTCATGACGAGGGATTTTATGATTCTGAAAAGAATTAGAAAAGGACTCGTACATTTGATGCTAAGTTTTGAGAGCATGACCAAAGTGTCGTAATAAATGCTCAAATACTTTTTCCATTTTATGGTAGTGCAAAAAAGTCAAAAACAAACTCCCAAAATGTGTACTACTACAGCTCTTTATCCTGCAATGACTTAAAACCAACCATTAAAACTCTCCAATAAATGACATTAAAGGATCATGACTGATAGATTTTAAAAAACTATGACATGCCAAAACCTAGAATGCTTATAAAAGGTATGTAAATAGTAAAAAATAAAACATTTTACCATTTGCCCATAGTAGAGAGCCTTTGGAGCATTTTATTGGACATATTTTCAACCACTGATTCTGGGAGCATCCACCATCATATTTACGTACCGTTAGTTCCAGGTAATAACTTAAACCTTGCTCTTTCATTTCATGCTTTCATTTTTGAATTTTGGGGGCGTTTTGGGCTCTTTGAGGGAGCCCTAAAACCATCGATGCGGGCACCTCTCTTATCCCTTGTGGGATAAGTGGTACCCCACTAGAACCACACCTAAAACACTTGAAACAGGAAGTGCCATCGCCTGTCCACAATGGGATACAGGCGGTGCCAACCGTGGGTAAATAAAAATACATGCACAAGGAAAACTAGCTCAAATTCGATGCTTTGAATGATTGATGATGTTTCTAATGAGCCTTGTGATGGTTTTTGATAGGTTCCCATTGATAAAAAATGGTAATTTGGAAAGAGAGGAAACATGACAATGATGATACATTTTTCGAACGAAACATGGGTTGTATAGCTGCATTGAGATACTGTGGTCTCCTAAAGGTTTTTCACACACCTAGCATGGTGTCGCATGAGCGACACCATGCATTGAGAGACTGTGGAATCCAGAGCAATAGTATTTCTAGGTGGGTTCTCACGTATTGACAATTGAAGTAGAGGATATCTACTTCCTAACAGGCCTATCGAGATGGGGTGCTCCCATCTCTTTGACTGGTTCCAGTGGAGGGGACATCACTACCCAAGAGTTGATAAACCGCCATTGTATTCCTGGGACCAGGACATTGGGGAAGAAAATTCCCATAAAAGCAGTGGTGGATGGACCACTATGGACAGTTTTGTTTACCATGCAGAGAGTGGCAGGGATCCAAGGGGTACATAAGGCATCTATTGCACATATGCTCTATTGTATAGAGGCCATGGCGCCCATGTTTTTCAACTGGGTGGAGGCTCTACTCCCTATTTTCAAGGATTAGCTGACCAAGTGTCGGTAGGGGGAGATGAAGTAGTTCAGCTTCGGTTCCATTTTAGCATGTTTATTTTTCAAGCGGGTCCCCCAGATGAGACCCCAAGTGGTTTTTACAAAGTTTAGGGCAAGAGACCCTTGCGTGCTGAGGTGGGTTTGGATCATGGCCCGCACAGGAGCAGGTATAGGTAGGATAAATTTCAGTGACCCATTCTTTCGATGGTTGAGAGATCAGCTCCTCATGGTGGAGGACTATGCATATGCAGGAACTGACTTCAGTGGTGACCCAAATATACCGCTTCCACTTGGTGGATAGTGGGGTGATATCGGTAAGAAACAAAAACCCTAAAATGGAAATTGTGTTTTTATGTTTTGATGTTTTATATTTTTTATGTGAAGTAATAAGACTTGAATGTTTTCATGCAGATGTCGGAGTTGCACTACTTGGGGGATCCTCCCCACTAGACAGGAGAGCCAGAGGTCACTTTGTACCATAGGGAGATGATGTGAAAGGGGAGCTAGAGGATAACCTTGAGAGGTTAACTCTAGAAATCCTAGATGCCTTGATCGAAGACCTCCCACTAAGGTACCAGAGGCCCACTGCGGGAGTACCAGGTCGTTTCAGCAGACTGCTACATCGAGTAGCCCAGGTGGTTATGTGTTACCATGGGCATCACTAGATGACAGGGTGCATGATGTATTCACTGAAAGCTGATAGATAGCTTCAAAAATTTTGTATGATGATTTTTTACCTGAAATCCTGAGCGCTTCAGATGAGGTCTCGTGACCTATTTTTTGTAAAACATGTATATATATACAGACTTCTACTTGGTGTTTATATTTCTCAAATGGTGAATGTATTTACATGAGTTTGATGTGTCTTTTATAGTTTAATTACAGTGAACCATGTTTGATTTCCACGTCATGAATGGGAAATATGCTAGTCTAGGATGTAATTTTCCAATGAGTCAGCAACTGCATTATGTTCCCTAGGGATATGCCTATAGGTAATAGCTTCAAATGACCTCTCCAATAAACGCACTCTTCGAAAGAGACAGAGAAGCACAAGATTCCTAATGGTATAGACATCATTTAAATGACAAACCACTAGTTGTGAGTCCATCAAGACTACCAAGCTATGAACATCTTGGGAGGCAGCTTCAGTCAAAAGACCTATGACTGCTCGATACTCGGCGATATTGTTGGTAGCGCGACCATTACAAACAGCTCCTGACTGACCAAATCATAAGCTGGTGAATAGAGAACCCAAGTAGCTGAGGCAAGATTCAAGGTGTGGTGGCAAGCTCCATCAGCGAAGCCGTAGAAAGCCATCTGCTCTGCATGACCAAAACATGGTATAAACAAATACAGACACTAAACTCATAACCACATTGAAAATACTTAAGCACACTAAAAGTCAAGTAATATACATCTATACAAGGTACTATACAATAAATATCTAGGCATAGTACCTCTTCAGGTACAACCCATTGCGAGGTTGTCCTAAGGGATTCCATCATAGTCCATGAGATCATAGGCCCCCTTCACTAAAACTTTGGAAATAATGAAAGGACCATACCACATGGATTTGAACTTCCCTTTCCCTAGTTTGTCATATCTCTGATCATAGGTCAAAACTAGGTCACCCTCGTTAAAGGCATGAGGTTGGACAGACTTATCATACTGCGCCTTGATGCATTTCTTGTGTGCCTCATTAGCTAAGGTAGCATCTCTTCTAGTTTCATCAAGCTTGTTTAAGTAGAGAAATATTTCTTCCTTTGAGGAAGTGTCTGGGAGAAGTTTGACGATAAGTTTCAAGGATGGAGTTTGACATTGAATCGGTAAGACAGCTTCTAGTCCATAGATAAGTTGGAAAGGTGTGAAACCAATACCTATTTTCATTGAAGTCCTATAAGCCCAAAGAGTAGAGAAAAGAGTATGGTGCCAGTTGGATTTATGGTCTCCAACTATCCGATGCTGCATCATTTTCAAAACTTTGTTAATGGCCTCGACTTGACCATTAGCTTGCGGATAATAGGGCGTAGAGTTTTCATGATGAAAACCTAGCTTGGCACTTAATTCCTCCATCATTTGATTACGGAAATGTGATTCGTGATCAATACCTATGTACTGCGGGACTCCAAATCTTGCTATCACATGATTGAATAGGAAGAGAGAAGAAGTCTTACCATACTCTACATATGTAGGCATGGCCTCAGCCCATTTTGTAAAATAATCAACGTCTATGATGATGTAACCATGCCCCTTGGCTGAGGTAGGCTTACAACGCATGTAATCGATCCCCCATTTGGAAAAATGGCCAATGGAAATGATGGGGTGTAACAGAGCAGGGTGGGTGCACTTTTTTGGATAGAAATGTTGACAGGGTGGGAATTTCTTAACAACCGCATGACAATCTTTAAAGACTGAAGGCCAGAAATAGCCAACGCATAGGATTTTTTGGGCTGTAGCCATCCTAGATAGATGACCACCACATGCTCTAGAGTGGAAATCATTTAAGAATTGTTCAGCTTCCTTGTGGGTAAGGCATCGCTGGAGAAAAAAATCGATGCCAAATCTATACAAAGTGTCATTCAAGATGAGGTAGTATTTTTCGTGGTGATGGATACGACGGCGACTGTCATGGGGTAGAGTGGGCTGAAATATTTGTGTCTAGAGATAAATGAGCAAATCTCCATACCATGGGTCAGTAGTGCTTATCAAGAATAGGAATTCATCTGAAAATGAATCACTGGGCTTAGATTTCGTCGAAGCATAGGGAAGATCACACATGAGCTCAGCAAAAACCAAGGATTTATTCAATGTAGCTTTGATAAATTCCAGATCAAACTCTTGTAGGATGACTATCCATCAGGAATACTTGCCCCTGAGCACCTAACAAGTCAGGATGGAATACAAAGGGTTCTGGTCTACCAATACGGTGGTTGTGTAGAGCAAAATGTAGTGACAAAATTTCTAAACAGCAATGATCGTGGCCAATGCTAATTTCTCCATACGTGAGTATAAAGTTTTGAAATCCATGATATTCTTACTAGCATAGTAGATCATGTGTTGTTGACTGTCAGGATTGTCCTGCACCAAAACCATAGATGGTAGTAGTGGAGGCAACAATGTATAAGAGAAAGTCCTTTGAATAATCTGGGGGGTGTATCACAGGTGAATGAGTCTGAGTGTGTTTGAGATTATCAAAAGCTCGTTGGGCTTGGTCATTCCAAAAGAACGAAGTGTCCTTATTAAGGAGACGCATATAACCGTGTGTATTCTCTGCAAAATTGCAAACTAAATGGTGGTGTAATTTTTGCTTCCCTTGCAAACTTTGGAGTTCTAGAAGGTTGGTTGGGGCTGGTAGGGCTAGAATAGTAGAAATTTTCAATGGATCTATCTGGATGATCCTTAGAAACCACAAAACCTAACAGGTGTTCCATCTCAATGCAAAAAACACATTTATGAGGATTGAGTTGTATGTTATAATGACGACATCTTAGGAAAATGTCTCTAAGATGACCAGGGTAGTCCTCCCATCATTATGAATGAGCTAGGAGGTCATAACGGTATAGTTCTACGATATGTTTTATATTGTGAAACGCATAAGACATAGCACGCTGGAAAGTGGTTCTAGCATTTTTCAGGTTGAATGCTAACTTCCTATATGCAAAGGTTCCCCATGGGAAAATGAATGTTGTCTTGTGCTGATCGGTGGGTAAAATATCAATCTGATTATAACCCAAAAAGCCATCCATAAATGAAAAGATGACACTTCCGGCACAGTTGTCGATAATCTGGTCGATATGCGGAGTGGGAAAGTTGTCTTTGGGAAAAGATTTGTTCAAATCTCTGAAATTGATGCAGACTCTAATGGTGCCCTGCTTTTTATTGATAGGGACAATGTTCGATACCCATTTTGTTAGGAGTACGGGATAAATAAACCCTACTTTTAGAAGTTTTTCTATTTCAGCTTTGATAGCTGCGGCTTTCTGTGGATGGACTTGTCTTACTTTTTTCCTGATAGGTTTTGCAGTGAGATATGCTTTTATTTAGTGAACCACAATGGATGGGTCTATCCCTAGCATTTATTCATAGGACCAGGCAAAAACACCTCAGAATTCTTTGAAAAGTGCTCTGTATGCTTCAGATTCTTTTGCTGAGTAGTTCTACCCAACATGAACATGCTCAAGGGTGCCATGCTTGGCTGATATGTCAATTGGATTTGTTTGAGTAATGTTGCATAGGTTTCCTTCAGAATCTGTGTTCTGCAACAATATAGGATTTTGAGGTGTTTTGACAATATCAGTATAAAAAAGGGATGTAAAATCATGGTCTATCGAATTGGTATTGGGGAGGAAAGAGGATCTATAGTGATGATCCTCCCATATAGGATCATTCATACTCATGATCTCCATAATGGACTCATTAGAAGGAAAAGTCTAGGAGAGATAATCCAGAGTAGGAAGAGAGGGTTCTAACCAGTAGGGCAGGTGGTAAGGGTTCGAAGCCACCAGATGAAGGTCATTAGTGTGGTCATCGGAAAGGGTTTGGATAATGTCGTACATTGCTTCATGTGGACTCAACGAGGTGACTCAACAATTTATTTTCCCTTTGGATCATAATCAATCAAAGAAATCATGTTTACTGTCGCTATGTCTGTGTTAGGAGGGTTGGACAAAAAAATACCCTTAAGGGAACAATCCTTCAGCATGCCTACCCCAATTGACTGGTAAGGAGGAGGGGACTGGCCTAATATAGGGATGTTATTAGCCATAGGGGTGGTAAAATACAGCGTAGATAAATCGAGCTGTTTAATGGTTACAATCCTCCCTATATGTGAAAATTGGACATTTTGAAATACCATCAAAGCGACAACAGTCATGGCATAAAACCAATTTCTTCTGGGGCATCTACTACTTCCACTTGAATAGAAACAGTTTTGCCCCCAAGCTCGACTGAAAGGGATAGTATGAGACCATGGGGATGGAAACCTCATCCAACAAAGGCTTTTAGATTCATTGGTGATGTTACAAGCTCGAGAGAGCCAATATCTTTCCAACAAGACAGGGACAAAACCAAAGTTGAAGCTCCTTCGTCTAAGACAGTTCTAAAGACCTTCTTTTTTACTACTTTCATTATGATTTGGAAAGTGAGTTTGTGAGGTAGTCTAGACTTATATTTCTTGACATTGAAATGAATCAAATTAGTGTTGTCCGGGTCTAAATCTTCTAACGCAGTTAACAAGTTTTTACGTTGTGTAGGACAACTTTGGAGTACTTCCAAGGTATACATTGCACATGGTGCCTAAGCAAGATCTTCAACTACATTATAAAATTGAGCAGCTCGGGCATTAGGATTAAACACAACTTTCCTAAGGGTACTCTTAGGTGGATGCAAAACCATGTTGAGATTAGATTTCTCGATGGTTAGGGGACCAATAGACGAGGACTTGGGAGAACCAGTAGAGGGAGATTTCCCTGAAGAAGAATTGTCTTCTTTCTTATCTGTGGGTTTGTCATAATTCTGACTTTTAGTTTGCAAACAAATAGTGTTCGAGGACATCATGCAAATTTCCTTTGAAGAACTAGAATTTCCTTGATTAGACATGTGGTCTATCAGCTGTTGTTGAGAGGGAAAAGGATCCGTGAGAACTGCGGGCACGGGATTAGTTTTTAGAAATTGAGTGATTTCTTCATGATGAGGACACTCCTTTGTGAAGTGGTCACCTCTGCATAACAAACATGGATATTTTTCTTTTCTTTTCCCTTTATTGTTCTTGTTGATAAAATTGTTTTGGATTCTCCTGCTGGTTTCTAGGTTTTTTGTTTTTAGCTTTACCTTTGTTTTTATTGTTGACGGGCGTTTGTGTACTCTAAATGGAATTGACCTTGATGGAAACCTTGGGAGTTGAAGGAGTATGGGTGGAATTTTGGGGTTTCTTGGTAGGTTTTGTTGTCGATGGGGATTGGATTGAACCAACAATCCCATCAATAGGGGTTTCTGCTGGTGGCTTGGCAAGATCGGTGCTTGGGCAAGGAGGTTGAGGGATCAAGTCATACAACATTCCAGATTGGGAATATACCAAGTCCAGATATTGGGCTCGACTAATGGCTTGCTCTTCGGTAATGGCACCTCCCATAGCCACATCTAGGGTGATTGGAGGAAACAAAGATTTAGTAAACCAATCAGCTAACAATTGATCCGAGATAGGAGCCTTAATAAGTCTTCTCTGCCTTCTCCACTCATGAATATGATTGAATATGTGGGTGGAGGTGTTCTGACGCAGAGAAATTAATAGATTTTTACCTGTTTCATAATGGATAGGAAGTTGAAAGTGTGTAAGAAATAAATTTGCTAAAGAACCAAAATCCACAAATGAATGTTATAGAAGTTCAATGTACCATTTCATGGCAGTACCGGTCAAAGTTCACTGGAAGAGTCTAAAACGAACTAAATCATCCATTAGGGAGTTCAAAGAACACCACAAATGGAATTTCATGACATGGTTTTTTGGATCATCTCACTGCTTCCCATCGAACTTTGGGATGTCTAATGGTAACTTTACTAGAATGGGAGGCCATGAGGGGTTATGTCGAATGGGATCATTAATCAACTTGGACAAATCAGGAAAGTCCAAAGTTGCTAGGAAAGGTAACTAGTGATTAGGTTGCACATACTGGTAGTATTGATAGGGCATATAAGTACTAGT
This sequence comes from Pseudotsuga menziesii, assembly GCA_001517045.1. Classification (NCBI taxonomy): domain Eukaryota; kingdom Viridiplantae; phylum Streptophyta; class Pinopsida; order Pinales; family Pinaceae; genus Pseudotsuga; species Pseudotsuga menziesii. The sequence goes on from LPNX011212568.1 coordinate 130,571, forward strand.
AGGACCGTAAGTAGACTGATAGATAGGTTGTTTTGATGAAGAACCATTGGAATATTCACCCATAGGGGGTTTCTTTCTGGGATCGGGACCGTTAGAACCACTGTAGCCTCTAGGAAGAGGACCATTAGGGCCTCCGGGACCACCAGGACTGTTGGGACCACTAGGACCACCTATACCACCAGGAGGAGGACCACCAGAACCTACAGGACCTCTAGGAGGTAAACCTCTAGTAGCCTCCAGAACCATTAGTAGGAGGGACACCAGGCCCTCCAGAACCATTAGGATGGAATCCACCAGGCCCCCCAGGACCACCAGGACCATTAGGACCATAAGGAGGAAAGTCGCCAGGCCCTCCAGGACCATTAGGCCCCCCATGGGGAGGTCCTCTGTAAGGTGGTCCTCCGACACCCTTGCAGTATGTATAGGTATCCCTCCCATAGCTGGCATGTAAGACCAGTTAGGTTTCCCCCATGGAGTGAAAGTATTACTAGGATATGGAATTCAAGCATAAGGCATTCCTATAGCAGTAGGTTGGTAATTGGTATTTCCTACAGGTACTTGATTTGTTGTGTAACCATACCCCAAGGAGATTTGATTGGTTATAGGTTGTGCCCCCAAGGGATGACCTAAACTAGATGGGGGGTTGACCACATTCGTATGGGTAGGAGGGACATAGAATTTATATTGCTCCATACTAGAGGTCTATCCATGACTAGCTACAATTCCAGTGACAGGTAACATAGGTCGTGCCCGAGGTTGCCCCCGGGCACTAGAAGGTATTGATGAAACAAGAATTGAATGTTGTTCCCCAGGTGTGAAAGACCCGATAGGATTCGGAACAAACATAATATGGGAGGTGGTGGGGTTGGTATTTTGACCTGGATTATGCGAAGTCATAGCTCGATCTAGAATAGGTTCAATGGGTTTTATAGAATCATTAATTGAGCGATATCCCATAGGAAAAACTGTTGAACGAGGTGGTGGTGTACCGAATATGTTATCTATTTTCTTCTCAAGTTCTCTTGCATGGAGAATAGCTTCCTGGTATTGTCTATGTTATTTTTCATTTGATGAAATATCTTCAGAAGAGGTTGGATGGGTGCCAAACGAAGCAACGGCCTGTCCCATAGAGGTATCCCAAAACAGAGCATTGGGACCATAATATGGATGGGTAGTATCATCAGCATGAACTTCCATGGGAGAATGGAATGAAATATTTCCCCTAGAAGGTTGTTGGACCAAGGGAGGACCATGTGAAGGATATGGATCTCTTCTTTTTGCAACCACATTTTCTCCCACTAGGGAGTTGGTAGCAGCTCCTTGGTCTATAGCTTCCATAGGATCTTCTCCTGAAACAGGAATAAAATCAGGTGGCAAGCCCCATACTCTTCTGGACTGTCTTAATTCAGCCAGTTTGTACAGTTCCTATCTAACCTAGGGTCTCAAAACTAGAAAACACACCAAAAATTTCCCTACTCAAGCTACAGGCCAAACAATGCAAGCTTAAATGACAGGAGGAGTTCAGATAGTCCGGTCTCTCACTAGGATTGTCAAGAAGGTGCCACTTGCAATATACCACAAGGGTACATGTGTAGTAATATCCTTGAATTTTGTTTTCGGTGTATGTCTCCAAGCAAGACGTCTAAAGGGATTTTCTAAGATAGATAAGGTATCCTAGTGGGGTCTCCCAATATACGTAAGGTACGTGGGAGCTAAAATCGATAGTAGTGTTGTTTAATGCACAACCGTTCACAAGGGGCCTTCCTATATACAATCGAGTACGTGAAGTACCTTTCTATATACCTCAAGGGTATGTGAAATGTCATTCAATATACCGGCAGTACGTGGAAGAACTACACAAGTCCCAGGATGTAGTACGGATGAGTAACAATAGCTCCTACACTTAACGACACCCAAACACGTCTCTAGCCTATCACTCAAATTTCTATGTAAATTTTAAGCCTATAACTACCATTAATTTTAAAGTGGACGGTTAGGTGAATGCATGGAATTTTTATAGAAAAAGTAAAACCATGCAGATATGTAGATGCAAATATTTCACTTTACTGTTCAAGGTATGCCTACTTACGAGAGGGAGAGAGAGTTTTTCTTTTCGTTTTGAAAACCAAAAATTCCCAAACAACTACTTTGAACAAATCAAATCCAAAGACAAGCAACACATTCCACACTCATTTTTATTTTTGAAAGCAATAAGATGGGTAAGAGTCTCTTTTCCTAAAAGAAAAACAACAAGCACTCTACATGCATATGCACTCTATTTTTTCGATTTTTCTTTTAAAACATAGATAGATCTAACTTAAAACTACACTATTTTTTCTTTTGATGAGATAGTACTAATGCAAGAGAGACAAAAGAACAAAGGGAACCTAAAATCTTGTGAGGCTAATCAGAGATCCAGTGGCCTATGCTCAGTAATAATAATGACCTAGTCTCAACAAAAAAAATTCTTAAAAAAAAGAAGAAGTCCTCTATGGAAAAAATGAAATTAAGATGACAAGCAAGTGGTTTTTCTTTTAGTCTTTATAAATGAAACGAAAAGAGATCTATGTGAAACCTAAGATTTCAAAAATTCCTTTCAAAATCACAACCAACAAGCATGAAAGCAAACAAATAATCATCAATCCTAATCTAGCTCTTGAATTCTTTCATCAAACCAATTTTAGCACAAAATTTTCAACCATGAGCATTCAGATTCCAACAAGAAATCCTCACAGTGTAGGACTGAAAGCAAACAAACTCTACTTTTTGCAAAAAATGACAGAAAACAAGTTCTGTAACAAGGCCTACCTGGCACCGCGCTGGAGGGGTCTTGGACAGAGCAGTTTTGGACGAGGACTGCTTCTGGATAACAGCACTCAGGCGATGGCACCGCTTATGGCTAACGGGGGTCAATTAGTGGCACCGCTTCTTGCCAACAGAACATGTGTGGTTCCCTAAATAGATCCAAAACACAAAGAGACTAAGATTTCAAGTTAAAAATTGATCAAATCAAGGTAAAGACTGATGAATTGATAGTAAAATAGAGCATATAAGGTCGAAATAGTTCATATCTTAACATATTTGAAAGTTTTAAACCAAAATTCACTAAGTCATCTGACTGAAGAGAGTCAAGGACTGAGGAATATCTGATCAACTGAAATTTACTTTGTTCCCCAACGGAGTCGCCAGATTTGTTGTCAAGAATATAGCACCTTCTACGAACAGAAGTTGTTCCTCTGGTTTGAATGGTTCAGATCCAGAACAAATGAGTGAACGAAACGGATGAAGACCTTCCCTAAATGTTGTAAACACCTAGAATAATGCTTCGATGATGAACCTGTGTACCTGCAAACATGTCAAAAAAACAAGAACATAAAAGCTACCAGAAAATTATTCACACGTCCATTGTAGTGACTAAGGAATCCAGTAACATATACATGTGAGATCAATACAACAGATATGTGGGACGGAAATAAGCTTTGCATCAAGAAATGAATGAAGAAGCTTAAAACCATTTCCTTAGTGTTGACAAACTCCTCCACAAGACAAACACCTCATCCCCGATAGCTCCAACTTGCTCTCTTTTGCTCTCCAATGGATTGGACTAGATAGTCAATTCAACAGCATTACAATACCATTCAGTTCTCCCCCTCAAATATGGATATGAGCTTGTATTTATAAGGCTCAATGGATAGGGATAGTTGAGAGAATTGTGGGTGAGGTGGCTCTAAGATCCTACCAAGAGGGATCTCGACTCCAACTAGCAAATATTGATAGGAATAAGGGAGGACATGAGGCTCAAGTTTTAGAAGCCTAGAGAATCTTCTCTTTTTCCATTTTTACCAAGGGTACTGCTTTTGTTCCCTTATGACAAAGCGGTTTAGGTGAGAAACGCTTCAAGAGAAAAGCACATGCACGGTGGTACCACTTTTGTGTAACAGGACACAGGCGGTGCTAAACAAGGTACCACTCATGAGCCAAAGGGAAAGAGCGGTGCTAGGTTTTTTCATGTAGAATTGGTATCCAGAGCAAGTTTCCACTCCAAGTTTGGGATTTAGGTAAAACATAGGGTTTAAGGATCTCATCACATGCTAGTGACAGGATTTGGGTATAACACTAATGCAAAATAAAATGTTGTCATAGAATTTACAGCTTTGATAAAAGAACCTCAAGAAGAGGTGTGACCAGAAAAAATTGTTAATCATATCGAGAAAAGATTGAAGACTGGTCGAGAACAGAGAATGAATCCCCAAATAGGAGATTATGAAATGGACTATATTATTCTTGACTTGGGATCTAATGTTGTCATTCTGACTAGATATATTTGGTAGAGTATGGGTAAAATGAGACTCGTATGGTATCCTGTCCAGCTCAGATTAGAAAATTAGTCGAAAGTCCTACCTATTGGTCGACTGACTCAGGTACCTATCGAGATATAAGGACTCAAAAATTATGCCGACTTCAAAGTGATTGAGATTGTCGATGATATAGATCTGTGTCCCACACTTCTAGGGATTGACTTGGAAATTGATAATCAAACCATTATCAACTTTAAGAAAATGATCTTAACGTTTGAAGACTCAAAGTTAAGAGTGGTTGGACCAGTTGATCCACTGGAATGTTAGAGACACCTCGAGAAAGTGAATAGTGAAGGGAAAGGCATGTATCTCAACAATATATATAACATTAATTCTACACTGGATGATTATGTGAATCCAACGATCGACAAAAATATCAGTTGGGACAATGTCAGTTCCTGCACATCGGATTCTGGAGAAGCTTTAGACAACTGGCAAAATATAATGCATGAAGTGTTGATGAGAATATGCGCAAGAATTACATAATATGTGCGACGAGTAGGCATCGAGGTAAGTGATATACCCACATATGAAGGTTTATGTAACCTAGCATCTTTTCTTACATAATTTGCAGAAAGAGATTCAGAACCTCAATGTTTATTGGCTCTAGATTTTGCATTGAAGGCTACACCTGATAGATGGTTAGTTGCACATAAACAATCTATCTCAGAATGGCCTAGATGTTAGAGATTGATGGAGTTCTTATTTGCAAATAATTACCATTTGAAAGTACACAGGATTGACTAATCCTATCGAGCACAATGAACATTGTCGTGTGACATAGGATGCATGTTCACGACAGGAATGGGTCCATTAGTTCAAAAACATACTAGAAATTATACCAAGGAAATAGTACACGTCATTTAAGTTGTGAAGAGGGACATTTGAATGGGAAGAACTAGCTACCATCTCTACACACAAGGTTGAGTTTGTTGATGACCATTGATCGATTGATGTTGAATTACAAGTAATCAAGATGAAGAAATTTGAATAAATATCGGTGTCTTTCAATAAATTTAATAAGAACATATCAACAATCCAACATTGGATGGAGTGATATAATATAACGGGTGAGCCATGTTGATGTATTTGTAACTTCAGAATGTATTCACTTATATATTTTATGTATTGTACCCCGATGTTTATTCTGGGATGTGTCTTTAATGTACTTGAGTCATGTAATGCCCCGATGTTCCTATCGGGAGGTTCTATAATGTAAACAAGTCATGTCAAGTCATTGTGGGTAACCCTCCTATTGATCAAGGGTTAAAGTCCCCATAGTTTCGAGGCACTAGTGTTATTAGACTCTCCTAGAGAAGTCGGCCCTAGTAGGGTTTAGTCAAGTCAGGAATTAGTATAAATATCAAGGGTTAAAGTCCCTGCAGTTCCGAGGCACTAGGGTTATTAGACTCTCCTAGAGAAGTCGGCCCTAGTAGAATTTATTCAAGTCGGGAATTAGTATAAATAGAGAGCTAACCTCTCTATTTAACACACACTCACTCACACTCAGTTGTAGCACATAGCTGAGGATGAAGAACACACTGGGGCTAGGAAGAAAGAGGTTACTGCTATCAGGAGATCATCTTATTGATTTGAGGTTTTAATTTTGGTGCTGATTCTATCTCTGAGGAAGTTGTGGGGTTTTCTCCATTTATGGTTTCCCCGAGGAAAAACACTGTGTTCATTGTCTCTTGTGTTTGATTGTTGTGCTTATTATTCTCTTAGTTAAAGATCCTAATATAATTCTAGCTTAATGTTAAAAGTTTAGCATGGTATCAGAGCTAACCTGAGAAGAAGACACTGTGTAGCTGCAGAAACTAGGGCTTCCTACTTTGTGGACCTCTCTTCATAGATTTTCAGCAAAAGAAGGTTGGATAAACTCTCCTCCCTAGGGCACATCTTTCTGTCGAAGCAGAATCCAATTCTAAGGTTTTTCAGTTTTGGACCGGACACTTCTACCATAAATTAGGGCTTTCCACAGAAGTGGAATTTTTCAGTGAACCCAGGCCTGAATTGATCTCCTTCTCAAAATCAAAGTTTAGAGATCAAGATCAAATAATTTGGTTGGATAGAACTCCAGAAAAGACAAACCCTAATTTGCTCCTTAACCAACACTACAGAGTTTTAGCTCCAAATCTAGATCCGGCATCTTGACCTGGTAAGATATAAATCTTTTATATTTCCATTTGAGGTTCTCAGTTAAGATGTCTCATCATACCAAGCTTGATGAAAATCTTGAGGGAGATGATAACTTCCGAGCCTGGAAGTATAGGATCTCCCTGGTACTAGAAGAAAATGAGTTGGGCTCCTATATCAGTGAGGAGGTTCCAATTCCAAAGGGAGATGAGGCTAAGGCCTTACATAAGAAGAAGTTGGTTATGGAAAAGAGGATCATTCCTGATTCAATCAAGGATCACCTCATACCATAGGTGTCCTCCCTAAAGACACCTAAAGCTATGTTTGATTCCCTAACCAAATTGTTTGAAGGGAAGAACATAAACCGAAAGATTAATTTGAGAAACCAACTGAAAAATGTAAAGATTTAAAATGCAGAAAACATCCAGTCTTACTTTACAAGGGTCGACTCTCAAATCAAGGAACAACTAGAAGTAGTAGATGAAGAAGTGGAAAATGCAGAGATTGTAATGACCACCTTGAATGGTATCCATAGATCATGGGACTCTTTTATTTAAGGAATCTGTGCTAGAAAGAAGTTAGTCAAGTTTAGCAGACTATGGGAAGAATGCTCTCAAGAAGAATCTTGGATAGTAGCTTGAGAAGAGAAGATGGGAAGTGAAGATCAAGATCTCACAGTTCACTCCAAGAAAAGCAGAAGAAACTCTCATCACTCCAGAGGTAAGACCTTTCACCAGAAAGATAACATTAGAAAGGACTTATCTAAATTAAGATGCTATACATGTGATGAAAGAGGACACTTTGCCAAAGATTGTCCTAAAAACAAGATTAACTCCCAAAAGAATAAGGGAAACAAGAGAAGACATCATGCTCATGCTGCAGAGGATGATGAACCTTGAAACAGGAACCGAGGACATGGTATGACAGAATTGACAGCTTTCTATCCATTTTAGGCTTTACCAAGAGTAAAGCAGATTCCAACCTTTACTACAAGGTTGAAGATGGCAATCGAGTGATGCTCCTAATATATGTAGATGATCTGTTTGTAACAGGTATGGATGGGTTGATTTCTGATACGAAGAGGAAGCTTGTTGCCGAGTTCGAGATGAAGGACTTGGGTATGATGCATTATTTTCTAGGCATGGAGGTGTGGTAGAATGCCGATGGAATTTCCCTGGGACAAGGGAAATATACAGTAGAGATCCTGAAGAGGTTTGGGATGATGGACTGCAAGGCCATGACCACACCTATGGAATCAAACCTGAAGCTATTGAGTGATGCTTCATCAGAAGTGGTGATGCTATGATGTCTTGTCAGATGGTTGGGTCCTTGATGTACCTGACGAACATGAGACCATATATTTGCTTTGCTGTGAACACCTTGAGCCAGATCTTGACAGATGCGAGACATGTTCACTTGATTGCTACAAAGCATATTCTAAGGTACCTGAGGGGTATAGTTGATTATGGGCTCAAGTATGAGGAGAATCAGAAGATTAACCTAGAGGATTATGTTGATTCAGATTGGGCAGGTAGTGCCATCGATAGGAAGAGCACTTTAGGGTGTTGCTTCAGTATGGGATCAGGTGTGATCTCTTGGTTTAGCAGGAAGCAATCCTATGTGGCATTGAGTACAACTGAAGGAGAGTATGTCGCAGCTTGTTCAACTAGTTGTGAGGCAGTATGGCTGAGGAGCTACTATCTAATTTATTTGATCTCTAGTTAGATGCTACTTGTATATGTTGTGACAATCATAGTTGTGTGAAGTTGTCGGAGAACCTGGTGTTCCATGACAATTCGAAGCATATCGAGATCAAATATCACTATATCAGGGATATGGTGCAGAGGGGGGCAGTGAAGGTCCAGTATGTTTCGATGGACTAATAGATAGATGATGTGTTGATGAAGCCATTAGCTAGAGTGAATTTTGAGTACTTCAGGGAGAAGCTTGGTGTTCTCCAGATCAAGGTTTCTTCCAAGGGGAAGTGATGAGTCCGTGAGCCATTCTGACATGGTGAGAGGATTGGTTCCTTCCATGGTTAGATGTAAGGGCTAAGCCATTCTTTCATGGTGAGAGGATTGGTTCCTTCCATGTCAGATATGAGTGCTGATCCATCCTGATATGACTATAGGATTGGTTCCTACATGATCGAATATAAGGGCTATTTCCATTCTTGGAATGGAGGTGCCTAGTCAGTTGCTAGGAATACTTGGTCTAGGACTGAGGGCCATTCTAATATGACTGTGGGATGTGTTCCCACATGATTAGATATGAGTGCATGGCCATTCTGATGTGATTGAGGGATGTGTTCCCACTTGATCAGATATAAGGGTTGATACCATTCTCTTGGAGAATGGAGGCACCTAGTCAGTTACCAGGAACCCTCAACATGGGGTTGAGATCCTTTCCAATAATGTTGGAGGATGTGTTCCCGCATGGTTGGATGTAAGTGTAGAGCCCTTCCAGCAAGGTTACAGGATGTGTTCCCGCATGGTTGGATGTAAGTGCAGAGCCCTTTCAGCAAGGTTACAGGATGTGTTCCCACATGGTTGGATGTAAGTGCAGAGCCCTTCTAGCAAGGTTGTAGGATGTGTTCCCACATGGTTGGATGTAAGTGCAAAGCCCTTCCAACAAGGTTGTAGGATGTGTTCCCACATGGTTGGATGTAAGTGCAGACCCCTTCTAGCAAGGTTGTGGGATGTGTTCCCGCATGGATAGATGTAAGTGCATAGCCCTTCTAGCATGGTTGCAGGATGTGTTCCCGCATGGCTAGATATAAGTGTTGAGCCTTTCCGATAGGGTTGTGGGATGTGTTCCTGCATGATCGGATGTGAGTGTTGGGCCTTTCTGATGTGATTATAGGATTGGTTCCTACATGATCAGATGTGAGTGTTGGGCGTGCCTTTCTAACATGGTGTTGGATGTGTTCCTCTCATGGTCATATGTAAGTGTTGGGTAGGCCATTCTAACTTGGTGTTAGATATAAGCGCTGAAGAAGACCTACATGGAGGCTAGGCCTACAACCAGCATGAAAAAGGGTTGGCTCTATAGAACTTCCTATGACGAAAAGAATCATGAGATAGCACCCGTAATGATGATCTAGTAGTTATGATCCAAATCGAGTGATGATCCAGATCTAGAGATGATGCTCCAGTGATGATGATCCATATCAAGTGATGATCCAGATTCAGTAATGATGATCTAGATCAAGTGATGATGATCCAGATCGAGTGATGATCTAGATCCGAAGATGAAGATGACTTGAAGATGACGCAGACTCAATGATGATCCAGATGATACAAAGAAGAAGACTTGTGCTGATAAATAGTGTCGAGAGAATACCTTCCTAGTTAAGAGGGAGTGTTGATGTAATTCTAACTTCAGAATGTATTCACTTGTATATCTTATGTATTGTGCCCCGATGTTTATTCCAGGATGTGTCTGTAATGTACTTGAGTCATGTCATGCCCTGATGTTCCTATCGGGAGGTTCTATAATGTAAACAAGTCATGTCAAGTCATTGTGGGTAACCCTCCTATTGATCAAGGCTTAAAGTACCCGCAGTTCCGGGGCACTAGGGTTATTAGACTCTCCTAGAGAAGTCGGCCCTAGTAGAGTTTAATCAAGTCGAGAATTAGTATAAATAGAGAGCTAGCCTCTTTATTTAACACACACTCACTCACACTCAGTTGTAGCGCATAGTTGAGGAAGAAGAAGACACTGGGGCTAGGAAGAAAGAGGTTACTACTGTCGGGAGATCATCTTACTGTTTTGGGGTTTTAACTTTGGTGTTGATTCTATCTCTGAGGAAGTTGCGAGGTTTTCTCCATTTATGGTTTCCCCGAGGAAAAACACTGTGTTCATTGTCTCTTGTGTTTGATTGTTGTGCTTGTTATTCTCTCAGTTAAAGATCCTAATATAATGCTATCTTAATGTTAAAAATCTAACAAGCCAAATGATGACGACCCGTGAGACATAAACGTCCCATATTCTGAAGGTACTCGCATGGTGCAAGGATTTGGTATTTCAAGTAATGAGTTTATTAGTCTGTTGAAGGTCAAGAAAATAAATATAGGGTCTCTAGATAATCCAAAGTTCATCAATATTGGAGATTATTGGGACGATAAAACTATTGGGAATATCACTGACCTACTCCATGAATTTCAGGATTAGGTTGTTCCCTACAAAATTTCCAAAGATGAAGGGGATTGTCAGGGACCTTGGAGATATGAAGATACCATTAAATCCTTATGCATAGCCTGTGAAATGACGACCATTTCGACTAAATCCATGGTATAAAGAAAAAATTAAGATAGAGTTAGATCGAGTGCGGCATGGGGGTATCATAGGACCAGTTGAAGAATTTGAGTGGATCAATCTGATGGTAGTTTTGTGGAGCTACGATACCATGTGAGAATTTGAAATAGATTGAATATAGTTCAATGAAGAAACCTCATAATTAGTTTTGCAACAATACAAAGAAGGAAGAAAATTTGAGCAGAACACATGAGAAAAAGAAACACGATTATGATATTATTGAACATTAAGAGTACAATAAATAATACACCTCATGAGAAAAAATCAATTGCACTGTAGGAAATTCGAAAAATTCATAGAAAAGAAGGCTTATAATAGACTAAACTCCCAATCTATACAAGTATCTATACCCAACTCATAGCAAGTGGTCAAGAATGGGAAAGTAAAGGACTAAAGGATGATGGGTGACATAAAATTGGCTAAAGAGTGCCTTTATGGAGAAAAAGATGGAAGTGGTGTAATTCTAAAAGTAGCAAGCTTATCCAAATAGATCATAGTGAAACTTCCTTATCCTAATCTTCCTGAAAAGCAGGAAGAAATTATCTTTATCTTAGAAAAGTAGAAATAAACTAGAAAATGCTCTGTAAAGAATGTTCAAAATAGAATGATAGACGCTTCAATGGTCTAAAGTTTGAAAAAAAAATAACTATGATCGAAACTATTTACATTGGTATCCTAACATGAAACATGATTTCTAAACACCTAAAAACTTAATGAAAATGTTTTATCCTATGGTCTAGATGGATTTATATTCCACCACAATTGGAAAGCAATATAATATTTTCTTTTCTAATATAATATAATAGAATAGTATGAGGAGTGTGCGCTACCCTCTTTCCAGAGCCATGCCTTTTTCTTTGAAGGATGATGTATTATTCACCCCAAACTCGTGAGCCATGGAGTTGTAACCTTGTATTCATCTCTATCACAAGCATGTAAAGTTTTAAATTTGGGTATTCTCAATGAAGCCCTTTTAAAATTGTAATGACAAGTAGAATTTAACGAATAAACGGGGTAAATATTTTAATTATAAAAAATTCAAGCGGTGGGATGAAAATAAAAGGGTTCCTTCAAGGAAAAGCATGCAAAGGGGGGCAAGATGCCAACATGGCACTTAGGAAAATCATATTTTAAATGGAGTGGGTTTTTTAGATTAGTTATGACTAGGGGCTGATCCTATGAGTGTGGGTGAGTTTTCATGGACACTAATAAGGTGGGTTAGGAACAAAGATGCCAATGTGGAACTTATCTCTCTTAGAAAGAGCTTAAGAAAAATAAAATCTAAATAAAGGACAAGTATAATGTAAGGGGTGAGTTTGATATTTACGTTGTAAGGCGTTTTTCTTTCAGAAGTTGTGTTTTGAAACACTGTAGCATCGTTGTCTATCAATCCAATAGAATTTTGACACATGCATCTTAACTAACTTCCACATTCATGTTCATCCTCTCTGACTGCATGTTGTGAAATTTTTTCTCTTGTCGGTCTTTTCTCTTCCCTCGTTACTTTTCTGTGGACTGGGGAAAGGAAAACAACCAGGCTTCGGATCAAGTATCTAGAGGCAGTCCTCTGAATCAAGATGTGGAATACTTCGACACCGATGCACAGACTGGCGACATTATCAATACTATAAGCAGTGACATTTTTGCTGTTCAGGATGCTATCAGTGAGAAAGTCTACTAATTTTTTTCTATATCATATTTCTTATACAAATGGTTACAGGGAAATGGTTTCTCCTATTATGTTTATTCCTAAATGGTTTCTTGACCTTTCTCATTTATCATTACAATTGAGTCTACAAATGGACCTCAAGAACCTATAAACATCCTTCCCCTGTGTCTTTTTATGTGTTATTCCTATCTTACGGCGTCTTGGAATTGCTTAAAAATCTTTTCTGAGTTCAAAATCTAGTGGAGCTCATGAACATTGTTGTTACTTGGTTCATAGTTAGGAAATTTCATCCATTACATGGCGAATTTTGTGGTTGGATTGGTGGTGGGATTCATCACAGTGTGGAAGCGGGATCTTCTGACGCTTGCAGTGGTGCCATTGATAGCCTTGTTTGGAGCTTTTCATGCCATAACAATAACCAAGCTTTCCTCCAAGAGTCAGGATGCATATTCCAAGGTTGGTAACACTGTAGAGCAGGTGTTGAATTGATTGATTTAATCGGCTCCATTTCTAGCGTTTTCTCGAGGAATTGAATTGTTTTTAATTCAATTTGCAAGCCTTGGCACAAATTCGCACTATGTTCTCATTCGTGGGCGAGGAGAAAGCATTGAGAGCTTATTCTGCATCTCTAAGTGTGGCTCAGAACATTGGGTATAAGACCGTACTGGTAAAAGGATTCGGGCTAGGGTCAAAATTTTGTGTCATATTTTGTTGTCATGCACTGATTCTATGGTATGGAGGATGGATCGTGAGGCACCATGATAAAAATGGAGGATTGGACATATCTACTATGTTTTCAGTCATGATCAGTCGATTATATGTAGTATTATACCCAATTGCCTGTTTTCTCTTGTTTCTCTAGATTTTGATTTGTAGGAAGTTATTTTACAATTTGAATCTGTTGTTGCAAAGCATTAGGGCAATCGACTCCCAGCATGATAGCATTTGGAAAGGAAAAATCTGCTGCTGTGAATATATTTCGGACTATTGATCACAAGTCGAAGATTGATCGAAACTACTCGGATGGAATTACTCTTCCCAGAGTCACAGGCCATGTCGAGCTGCAAAATGTGAGCTTTGCATATCCTTCCAGACCCGACATACCCGTTCTCTGTTGTTTCTCTTTGAACATCCCCGCAGGAAAAACCATAGCTATGGTTGGTAAAAGTGGGTCGGGAAGGTATCTCATACATGATTTTACATCGGCATTTTCATATCGTTTCTCTTTGAACATCCCCGCAGGAAAAACCATAGCTATGGTTGGTAAAAGTGGGTCGGGAAGGTATCTCATACATGATTTTACATCGGCATTTTCATATCCTGATCTTAGGCTTTTAGTTTAATGAATCCCTTATTAAAAACATAGTTTTTAATTGCTGAGAATGAAGGTCAAGTTCTACTTGATGGGTATAACATCAAATCTCTACAATTGAAATGGCTTAGATAGTAGATAGGGCTTGTGAGCCAAGAACCAGCATTGTTTGTTGTGAATGAAGGTCAAGTGCTACTTGATGGGTATAACATCAAATCTCTGTAGTTGAAATGGCTTAGATAGTAGATAGGGCTTGTGAGCCATGAACCAACATTGTTTGCAACAAGCATTAAGGAAAACATGCTATTGGGAAAAGAGGATGCAAGCCAAGTGGAAATGGAGGAAGCATCTAGAGTTGCAAATGCACATTCTTTTATCACAAAGCTTCCTAACGGCTATGACACTCAGGTATGCTACTAGTTGTAATAGTTGGATCTTTTGCTGCATTTCAGTCTTCCCCTTGCAACCTTCCCCTCTCGTTCAATCACATATGTCTGCCTTGTAACATCTTGGAAAATCCCCTTACCTTCCATTCTAAATCAAATACTTGGTTGTATAACTATATATCTAAGATGGTTCATAACACTTTTTTGTCATCTCATTGTCTCTTTTCTCTATGCCAAAGTTGAGAGTAGCCATGGTTACTATATGTACTAAGTTGGATCTACATCTGTAGGTTGGTGAACGAGGTGGGAAACTATCAGGAGGGAAAAAGCAGCACATTGCAATAGCCAAAGCGATGTTGAAGAACCCATCCATACTACTTTTGGATGAAGCAAGCAGTGCTCTGGACTTCGAATCAAAAAAACTGGTTCAGGAAGCCCTGGACATGTTCATGATAGGAAGAACAATGGTAGTTGTGGCACATTGTATCTCCACTATTAGGAAGGCTGATCTGGTAGCAGTGGTTCAACAGGGAAGCATTTGGGAGATGGGGACTCACGATGATCTTATCTCCAAGGGCGATGATGGGGCTTATTCAACATTGGTCAGACTCTAAGAGACTGCCCATGAGCTTGGTAACAATGCAAGAAAGAGCAGTGCCAGGAAGAAATTTTTTTCCCACTATGTTAGTTCAGTAATGGCAGCAGGGCACCTAGGCACATTGTAGTTAATCTATACAATAACTTTTCAAAAAAAAGTCTGTAAAATTGGAATTATTTTGTTTGTCCCATAATTTTGTAATTTTTTTGTTTGTCCCATAAATCCTTAGGGCCTTATCCTTAAAACTGTGATTATATTGTTCATCCTCAGATCTTCTTTGTAAAATCATAATTGTTCTATTTTCCCAAAGAATAGCATTTTGTACAATTATACTTGCATAGATTCTCATGGTTTTCTTTGTAAAATATTTAAAAAGCTAGACATATTATTGATGCAGTCTGATTTTATTAGCTTGTCAATAAGCATACTGTAGTGCAATGTATTGAATGCTGCAGTGGGTGTTTTGGTGGCTATCCAATAAAACACTATACACCAAAATTCAAAGCACTAGCAGCAGCATTCAACACTGCACTGCAGGGTGCTTAGTGCTTGCAGTTGATTACAACAAACCATTTTCATCCGAACTGTTTGGATGCCTCCTGGTACCATCCTCCAATCTTCTTTCTAAAATTGTAATTGTTTTGTTTTTCCCTTAGGTATCCCTCCACTATATTCTGCACTCTAAAATTCCCCTAGCTAAGAATCTTTTTTATGCCTCATAATGGGGAGATTCTCCTTACCCTTATTGTATATGATCTCGGAGTTTATGGGTAGTTTTGATTTTATTTAGTAGAATTTTTTGTACTGTTTCATTTTGTAACATTCTGAATGAACCACTCGTTCATCATCAAAACAGAAAGGAAATTTTTTTTGTTTCTCCCATACATTCCCAGTATTTATCGGTAATTTTGACTTTTACTGAGTAGAAGTTAATGTGCTGCCGTATTTTGTCACACATTTTAAATGAACCACGGCAGAAAGGGGAAATAGAAGAAACATAAATCTGTATTGGTTTTCAGCATTGTGATTTTTTGTTTTGTTTGCCTATTTCTAGGACGTCCAGTGCAAGGAATTCTGTGAGCTCACCCATAACTGGAAGGAACTCTTCTTATGGTCGGTCTCCCTATTCCAAAAGACTTTCAGACTTCTCAACTTCCAATTTCAGCACATCCGTCGATGTCAACTCAGGATATAAAACGGAGAAAGTACCCTTCATAGAATAGGCCAGGTCATTCTGGAGATTAGTGAAGATGAATTCCCCAAAATGGGCCTATGCCTTGATATGATCCGTGCGATCCATGGTTTGCAGTTCCATAAGCGCACTCTTCGCTTACATCATGAGTGTCATGTTGAGCATTTATTATAATCCCGATCCGTCATATATCAAAATTAAAATCAGAAAATACTGCTTCGTTCTGATTGGGATATCATTTAGCGCCCTGGTTTTCAATACAGTGAAGCATTCCTTTTGGGAAATCGTTGGTGAGAATCTGACCAAGTGGGTCTGACAGAGAATGCTAGAAGGTAAATGACATAGCTTCCACAAAAGTGAATTAGTACTTATTTGTGTCTTTCAAGTATGAATCTGACTGATAATTAACCTAACCATTATGTCTGTCAGCAATTCTGTGCAATGAGGTGAGTTGGTTCGATCGAGAAGAGCATAATAGCAGCCAAGTTGCCGCTTGTTTGGTTTTTTATGTGACTAATGTGAGATTTGCCATTGGCGACAAAATTTCCATGATAGTACAGAATTCAGCGTTACTGCTGGTGGCATATACCATAGGGTTTGTGTTGAAGTGGAGATTGGCTTTAGTTCTCATTACGGTTTTTCCAATCATTGTAGCTACCAATCTCTATCCTGAAGTACAAGCTGTGCCAGACCGGGTGCTCTCAAGAATTGCTGTGATGGGTAGGAAGTGATCACTGATTCTAAATTTTAGCAATGCCTACCATAGGTTATGGAGATCTTGTTTCTCGTGGCGTTCTTGCCAAGCGTTTTGTTTGTGTATTTGACTTTGCTGAAATGACCATTCCTGGTTTGCTTCTAAACATTGTCGTGTCGTAGAATACTTTGCTTGTTGGAATTCATGGATGAACTCTTTAGTGATAAAAAGGGGGCTAGCCAGCTAGAGCTGGACATGGCTATATTCTTCTTATTTGTTCTCCTTTGCAAGTTCTCCCTGCCCAAATGCACTGATCTCCACACCGTTTTGCCATCATAGGAAATCAGCAGGAGAATATTTTCAACTTAAACACTGTAGTAATTCCAAAGCATTATGCATGTGCATGTGGGTGTTTTCTTCTTCAATACTACAGGATTTCCAAAGCGTTTTCCAGATTTGGGCGGCCTGTTCTTGGTTGGAACTTTACACCAATTTATTGTAAATGCATTGCTCCTTGAGTCCATTTCTTGTTTGTGGTTGTTTTCACTCTTCTAGGTTTATGCAATATTCAATGATTTGAATTCAAATTTTAAACCACCCAATTCTATTTGACATAATTCCAGAACCTAATAAATGGGCATCCGCTATTTTCGTTATTTAGTCACAAATATACGAGATTTCTGAGAGTCCCCATGAAATATTATGAGCGTCTGTGATTACCCAGTTCATTTCTGAGGTGTTTACAGCTGATTACAAACCTTCAGTTTGATTATAATGACCGAAAGATAATCATAGGTTGAGCCCGAGAATTTGAAACTAAAGAGGGGAAACTAGTTGGTTCCTTCTATAAAAAGGGTGCATGCGGTATATAGAGATTAGGGTTTTTGATTCTATAATTTTTATTGTCATCTTTTTTTATCTGGGATTACCCTTTTTCGGATACACTTAAGATTGCAGAGATTGTAACTGAAAATGAGTTTAGAGGTGCAAAACCGGTACGAGGAGAGGCTTTTGCTGGAGGGTCCCCATAGCAATGATCCAACAAGGAATGCATTGGTAGTCAAGAGACCCTCCACTAAAGACAGGCACACCAAGGCGAATGGGTGAGGTCGAAGGGTCAGAATACCTGCAACCAGTGCAGCATGGATCTTTCAACTAACGTGTGAGTTTCGTCACAAGTCAGATGGAGAAACAATTCAATGGCTTGTCAGCAAAGCTGAGCCAGCGATCATGGAAGCAATAGGTACATGTGTTGTTCATGTTTTTCCTATGTCCACTCTAGGTTCAGGTACAGATATTGTTCCTAGTTTTCCTGTGTCCATTTTAGGTTCAGGTACATGTACTTTTTTTGCTTTTCCTATGCCTATTATAGGTCATGTTTCTTCGAATCCTTCAAAATTGCAGTAGCACCCACAAACCCCACCTTCAGCTCATGGTATTCTGGCCCTGTTGGCATTTGACTCCTCGGTCGGAATGGGTTTCAATTTTTAGGGGGAACAATTGAGTTACAGGCCATACACTTCCATGCTCTAGGGGAGTGAGGATCCAACATTGGATGAACATAGAATTGACCATTCCTTGCATCAAAGCAACTGCCATTACTATTGATTCTGCCAAAAGAACGTTGTTTTGTCCATAACTTTTATTTCATGTGTGATTTTGGCATAGACGAACTTTTTTTTTTACTACGTTATAAGTTGGAAAGCATTCCTATTTTGGAATTTTGACTTTTTTAACAGACCTTGTGCTCAAAGCACCTAGAAGATTTTTTTTGCTTTGTATAGGTGTCCTATTAAAAGCTTTAAGTGAAGATATGGTTTGCACTCAAACTGGAATGCATTCTACATAATGGGTATATTCTTGTTGCAGTATTTTCAACAGAGTTATGATGAATTTTTGCATCAAAATTTATAGGCCTTGCTATAAGAAGGAAAATGGCCATCATCCAATATGACGATCAGATATTGTTGCTCAACCATTTAGTTTTTGCAGTATTAATTACTGTATCTGTTACTAACTTGCTATCCAATTCCTCATTTCTTTTGGATATAATGATGGGCAATTATTAACTATCAACCATAGAGAAATTTCCATGAGTTGATTTTTGAAAGCCAGCTTATTAAATTTAGGTTTGTTGGATGTTCAATCATGTTGCATTGGATGTTTAACATTGGTGTGTATGCAATTGTTAGAGGGAATATGGACAACTTGGGTCCTAGAAACTAGGGCAAAAGTCACCCATACAATCTAAAATGAAATAAAATACTTCCTAATAAACTAAGGAAAATGGGGAAAACCTCATGGGAACCCCCCCCTTAAAAATAAGCAGGAATTAGGAGAATCCATGCAAAATGATGGTTCTCGTGTGCATCAACATCCTGGGACTGTGCATGCAAACCTTTCCATCTTCTTTAGATCTGTTGATGTTTCTTTTGTCTCTTATTTATGGAGGAGGAATGGAATGATCCATTTTGTTCAACAGTGGGCCAAACTGTGGATCAATCTTCATCATCATGTAGCATCTATGTGGAAGTTTGTTGCACCTCTCTGTAGGTAGCGAAGTTGTGTGAGAGAGTGCAACATGTTCATTCTGATACTGGGACCTCATTCTTCTTCTATCATCTAGATCCCCATCAACAATCCCAGTTGCTTCAATGAGATTTTCAACCCATTTAGGCTTCTGATTTGGAATAGGAGATGGATCTGGATCTATATAATATTGAGGTACAATATCAATATCAAGATCATGTTGATCGTGTTCCTCATCTTCTGAAACTGAAATATTAGAAAACATATCATTATCTACAAATGGATATGAAAGAGAATTTTTACCTTCCCTTTCGAATAGTTGTTGAGATTGTACTAGAGCTAAGTATGGCAGAAAGTGTGAGAATGCATATGCCTTGGAGGCATGGTTTGCAACACCCTTCACTATAATCTTCATAGTTGAGATATCTGAGATCTCCATTGAGTCAGGACCAAATACAACTTGCTTTGGTGAACCAGTATGTTTGATCCGATAAACATATAACAAATTTTCTGCAAGAGAGGGAACACGGAGTACATTTCTGAACTCTCCATGCTGGATTTTAATAGAACCTATCCCAATAGCTGGTATCTGTGAATTATCCCCCATATGAATGCTAGGTCCTCTTGAGAGATCCAGAGTAGTGAAGGATTCTTTGGACGCAACCATGTGGTTGTATGCTCCTGAATCAATCAAATAGGCCTTTGACTCAGTGAATCTTGCTTTCAAAGCATGACAGAAACATAATAGAAGATGAAGAGAGACTAGACAGTAGAGACAAATGTTTATCACCTAAAAAGGATGCAAATAAATAGTACTCTGGGTCTTGGGGTTGAAATGAAATAGCAACTCAACAATTGGACACTTACCACTGCGCCTGTAATTCAGGATTCTTCGGTAAATATTTCATGGCATTACCATTAAAGGGTGTAAATCTAATCAGCTTTGTTTTTGAAGGGCATAAAATTTAAAATTATAAGCAATAGACATGGTTGGGTGTTTTTCTGTCTAGGTATTGAATGTATCCATGAGAATCTACAGAGAAAATACTACAGTTAAGGAGCAACGTTTTAAATGTTTATAGAAAAATTCCCCAACACGAAGAAAGCCCATAAGATTGGTTCACATTTATACCATTCTTCTCAAAAAACGTTTGATTTCTAATAGGAAGGTTCCAGGTTCCAAACCAAAACAACTTTTTGGCTAACTAGCATGGGTGGTCCCTATATTTTATTTTCCAAGTAATTGGCTCTTGTAATAATTCACAGGCTTGATTACATTTCTAGACTTATTGATTTGAGAGTCGAATGTAAAGAAATGTTTGGTTTTTGCCTTCAATATATGTTTTCCTTTTTATTTACTATGGAAATTCCTTAATTTCCATTGCCTTTTTTTTTTTTTACTATGGAAATTCCATGATTTCCATTACATTTCTTCTCTGGAATATATATCAATATTTAAAACTTTCTTTCCTATCTTGAGGTTTCCATTGCCTTTTTGTAGTGATGTGGGTGTGTCTTGCAATGCCTTCAACCTCAAGACTTTCATGGTAAGATACACTCATTGATTTTGGTAAACATTTTTTGTACATCACCCTTTCTTATTAGAATTACATATGGGATACATCATCCTTTTCATTATATGTACATATGCTCATACAATTCAATACATGTTAAATTCATGTTTTCTTTCTAAAATTATCTTGGACTGATCATTGTCCTGGTTTTTATCTTCATCCACTCACGTGGAGTACACCTTTTTACCAAATGCTTACACGATGACATGAAAGAATTGTAGCGTACTGTGAAGAAATATATTTTGAAGGTCATGTATACACTCTTAGCAATTTGTCCTACAACAATCTCAATGGGTTAATCCCAAACATTCATGCCAAGACCTTGATTAAGTAAGAACAACTCTTTCAAATTAGCCATGTTTAATGTATTGCATATTGTGGATCATTGTGTCTTGAACTAAAATAGGTCATATGACATAAATTCCAAACATAAATACAGAGTGCTGAGCATTTGTGTTTCAATTACTGTTAGAGGAAACCCTCTTCTATGTGGGTCACATGTTGCACATATTTACCCTGGAGTAGCTCCAACACCCATGTCTTTCACTGCTAAATTCTAATACATCATAATGTGAGTTTTTCTCTCTATTCATATACAATCATGTCATGCTAAATTTCGTTTTTTAAGTAGAGGAACATGATATAATAAGTGCACATTGGTATTTGTTTTGTAGTTCCTATTTCACCCTCTGAAGTTTATAAAAATACATACTGTTCCTTTAGTTTTTTTCCCAAGTCTTGCTCTGTTGTGTACAATTGCCTTCATAATTGGAAAATTCATTTGCTAAAGACAGAGACACAATCAATATTTTTTTTGTTTGATGTCAATGGTATCTATGCAATCTCCCTGGATGGTCACTTTACTATTCTTCTTCTTAGTGTTATACACCTTTTTTTTATCAACTATTTTTGTTCTCTATGTAAAATCTGAGTAGTTTTCTTATTTCATTTATAAGTTTTATGATATACTTACAGAGAAGCATAATCCACAATTTTCTTGGGACCTTTTAAAGAGATTCCATTTCAAAGAGCTTCAGGTTTCCACTATCAATTTTAGTAGCAAGACTATTCTAGGTTCAGGAGATTTTGGGAATTTCAATGGTATGTATGCAATCTCCCTGGATGGTCAATTCCCTCCTTCTCTATCTATTCCCCCCACCTTAAGGGCCAAGGCCTTTGTCCCCTTCTTAATCATGATTGCAAAGTTCATACACTTTCTTATCCAATAAATTTAAAGATGGTAAGTGGGTTGATAAATAGGGAAATATATCCGCAATTACTTACTATGGGCCTGTACTGTATCTTATATTTTATTATTGATTTTTCTTGCTTCATGAAATATAGGTCTTACTTGCTTTGGGCAGGTTTGGGGTTGACATATTAGAAGAGGGACGGTTCATGTGGCATTGGATTCCTTTCACTAATGAAGAAGGTTGTGCCTTTATGTGCCTTTGTATTTGTGTGTTGATAGTTAAAACATGGCGCTGGTTTATTTTCTTTAAGATGTTGTTAGATATACATGATTTTGCAGTTGCACTACTGTTTTTTTACAATCTTGACTAATAGGGTTGGATGGAGAATTCCTCTCACTTCTAAGATTGTTTCTTTCAAGTTATAGCTTGAATAATTCACTCATTGCTACAAATTTTCTCGAATCAATATATGACATTCTGTCTTATCATCGCTCAGATATAGTTGGGAGGAAGTGTCTTTTGTTTCGGTCCTTGGAACTTTGAGTTCTTGCTTTTCCTTTCTGTAATATGTTTTCTATTTTATGTGGTAGAGTTACTGTGTCACACATTGCTATTGTCAGTGTAGCTGGATTTCCTTTTACCATCCTGTACTCATATCATTGTGAAATTAGAGAGATTAGAGTTTGTTCACTTTATCTGAGGGGAATTTCAGTCTCCTCTATTAATGAAATTGTCTACAACATTACTAGGAATCTCTATGTATTTATGATTTTATTGTGATATATATGTGTGTGTGTGTGCGCGCGCGCGTGTGCACGCTTTGCTCAGTTAAATGTGTTTCTTTTTTTGTGCTTGAGATTATGTGTTTCTTTTTGTACATAATAGTAGATTGGATACTTTTTCTATCTCAATTTTAAAGTCAAAATACTTTATGGAATTTTGCTCATCTGGGTTTGCAGGCTTAACATGGATCATATATGTGAGATCCTTTAGTAAGTGAATGTGTGTCTATTCATTTTTTTATCATGTCAAGGATCATCCATGTCAGGTTTGACGATTTAATGTGCTTCTTAATTCTATAATGTTATTTGTCTATGTTTCAGAAATGATTCTCTATCAATATTTGTGACATGGAATTATGATGGTTTTCATATTTTTATGTTTTGAAATTCAACTTATGGTATATCTATGTATGTTAACTATATTTTGGTATGTTAACTCTTGCAGCCTTTTTCTTGGCCTCCTGTCAATCTTGTTTAACTTGTTTGCCTTTGGATTGCCCGCGTTGTATTGTTTTGACAGGATTCTAAATAATCTATTCATCCCCATAATGGCACCTTTTGTGAGGTCTGAATTTGAACAATGTCTTGATTTCTTCTATATTAACATCTTGTAATGATTTCTAAACTATATTACAGGTTATGTTATTGATCATTGTTGAGGATGAAATGTTTATGTCTTACAATTGAGATATGGATGCTTGAGCAGTTCTACATGAGGGGAGAGAAGCTACTAGTTCATCAAAGGTTTCCTATGAATGGGCTAGCTTAGATTCATTTCTCCTAGCTGGAAAAAGCATTGCAGCATGGCTCTCTGAGCTTGACATTTTAGCAAAACAAGTGGAAGCAGAGTTAGTATCAAAATAAATTGGGTGCCATTTGGTTCAAGTTTTGTAGGTGGTGAATTTTGTTCTTTTTGATGTAAGAGGCTTTATGAGGTCATCTCTTCTTAACAATCCAAAGCAGTCATACTTGCATCAAGCGCTAAGTTCTGCATCTGGAAGTGGTACGTTCTTATCTATTTTGTTTTCCTTGATTATATATGTGGAAATTACATAGCTGTGAATGATGTCAATATTGAGAAGTGAGCAATGAATATTTAAATGATAATTTATATTTTTATTGAAATTGACATTATGCATTTTTATTTTAAAGGATTATTGTCCATGAATATTCATGTATTAAAACTAGATTTTGTATGATGAAATTGATGTTTTACAATTAGGAGTGGAATGGTTGGCACGAATAATGCTAAGCATAATATATATTGAAGTTTGTCGAATACTTGGAGCTACTATTGTAGGAGCATGCATTGGGGAAGATTTTTTGATATGGCCCAAAACTAAATACACTGAGGTTTGTTATAATTTGATATAATGCGCATTTGTCTTGTGATTTAAACAGTCTATACTGCGAATATGTTGTTACTTTTTCACAATGATGTCTATATCTCAACGGAATAATTATTACTGAAGTTTTTTTTGTAGAAGTTCAGGTCTTTAAGTATCGCAGAATTTAAATATGATCATTACTCTTTGTTGATCCTGATTCCTTTTAGATTGGTAACAGGGCATGTTTTTGGTAATTTTTGTTATGGTAGATCATGATTAGATATATTCAATCATGGAAAATATATGCAATCCTTCTTGTCTTCTTCCTTTTAGAACATCCCAAATAATTGATCTAATGAGAATGATTCTCAGGTAAATTTCTTATGGGATGGAGTTACATTAGGTTTATTATTTTTGGAACATGCGCTATGATCGCAGAAATATTATCCTGCATCCTTGAATATCATTGCTATGCAAACAATGATTCTTTGTAAGACATGATGTTGTCATACATATATGTTGATTTCGTTTCTCCTGTTTAGATCTAGCATGGAAAACAATGTTATGTGTATGCTAGAGATAATTGATACATGTGAAGCATTAGTTCTTTATTAAAACACTTAAAACAAATTATAATGTTGTTATCGAAATTAGTTGTTAATAATATTTTAGATTATTCATTTTCAAGAGCTTTTTCAACTGTCTGAAAGGGAAACCTAGTTCGCTAAAGTAAATGGTGTTTTTGTTAAACATCTTGGATCGAAGGATTTTGATTTGAACAGTAAATCACTCCCCAATATTGAACTTGGATCAAACAAAGACATAATTTCAGTTGCTTTGGTAAATCTAAAAGTAAGTGCACGTGCAGTGTCATTTGTTCAATGGAGGGTCTAAAATGTGGATGGCATATAGGTTGTCTGAGTTACATGCTTTCCAAGTCATTGACAATTTCTGCAATTTAATTGACACCTTTTACATTGTTATACAATTTTGTCTATCAACTATTTGGGTTTTGTGTGAAATCTAAGCAGTTTTCTTATTTCGTTTATGGGTTATATGATGCATTTCTTGCAGAGGAGCGTGATCCAAAATATTCCATTTTCAAAGAGCTTCAGGTTGCCACTCACATTTCAGCTTCAACATGAATTTGTTCCATTCTTATTATTTATTTTATTCCTTTTTTGAAGAACATAGATGCA
Source organism: Pseudotsuga menziesii (assembly GCA_001517045.1). Classification (NCBI taxonomy): domain Eukaryota; kingdom Viridiplantae; phylum Streptophyta; class Pinopsida; order Pinales; family Pinaceae; genus Pseudotsuga; species Pseudotsuga menziesii. The sequence continues at coordinate 155,838 of LPNX011212568.1, forward strand.
AACTAATCATTGTAAGGAGATTGCACTATGTTTGAAATTAATTATAACCTTTGCGCTATTCATCCTTCATCTTGCATGAATGTTATTTCTCCAAATTCTTCAGCTGTCCTTTCACTTTTACGCAGAACTATGTAGCCCTTAGAGATTCTATCCTTTGCTCAATCTCAGGTACATCTCAACATCTTCCAACGTCAAATGGTTTTATGCTTTGTTCTTTCAGTAGTCTATTCCTTTTTTGTTTGTTTTGGTTTGCATTATCTAGTTAAACATTCAGATTTTGAGCCCTGTGGATTAGGGTTTTCTCTTAAAACTTACCAGCACATGAAGCCTTTTGGTATGTTCAATTTTATTGGCATGCTTTTAGTCGCTTGCTGTAAATTGGGGGTGCTTGAATCAAATCTTAAGTTTTTTGTCTCTGGGCTCTTGCATATCGATTACATCCTTGGAGACAATCCAAGAGCCATAAGTTACATGGTTGGTTATGGTAGCAACTACCCTCTTCAAGTACACGAGAGAGTTTCATCTATCGTATCTTACAAAGTAAACCCATCATTCATGAGCTACAGAGGGGGTTATTCCACTTGGTTTAGAAACAAGGGAAGTGATCCCAATGTTTTGCATGGTGCTCTTGTTGGAGGCCCTGATCAGAATGACAATTTTGCAGATGAGAGGGATAACTATGAACAAAAAGAGCCAACCACGTATAAAAACAACCCTGTTGTGGGTGTCTTGGCCAGGGTTCACGCTGGTGGCAGCTTAAACCTGTTCTTCCAGGTATGTTTTTGTAACCTCAAAGTTCAGGTCAATGCAGGGACCTTGCAAACTAATTTGGTATCCAATGTATAATATATGTATGGTTGATCAAAAATACATTTGAGACAATTCAACCTTTGATTCTAACCAATCCAAAATACTCTTTGACCAATCTAAACTTGGAGACCAAAAATTCTTTGGTTTTATATCATGCAACTAGTGGTTTGTTTGAATTGATAGTTGTTATTCCTGCACCTTTGGGACTTTAATGTTCTTCAAGGTATGAGTAGTTTCTCTTGCCTCCATTTAAATTAGTTTCCCCTTGTCATTTTCTATGTATATGGTGCCCTCATGGAGCTGAAAGTTGGACCTTCTCATGATTTCGGTCTTCAAGGATTTTGTTGTTTCCTTTTACATTCTTGTACTGTGTCATTTTCTATACTCCAGGCATTTATGCTATCTTAGAGTTCCGTTGTTCCATATATTTCAGATGTATTCATATTATCTTTATAGTCTGCCATTATATTTGGCTCCTTTGTTTTGAAGTGGATGCACTTAGGTTTTCAAAGTCCGTGAATGACATTTTAAATGCTTTATGGGCTTGATAAAATTTTGGTTTTTCTCTTATCCATGAGTTTCATATCAGATTTGTTGTTGATGTCTATTTTATTTCATTCTAGGACTTATATATTCTATTAACCCCTATTGAAATGAGATCTCTGAATGCTTAAAGGGAGAATGGTAAAGGTTCAGGACAATTTATGAGAAGATAGGATCCCTACCCACCCACCATTGGGAGATCAAAGAGTTTTTTTGATTTTCATTAATTGTAAATCTAAACATGTATATTTTATTGAAGTTTTTCTTACTCGTTTCTTGTATTTTACAATAAAGCATCACTGTTGTATCTTTTTTTGAATGGTCATTCAGCTCATGACATGTTATATATGTAATCATCATTCAAGAATAAGTTGTATATCTAATTTTCATGTTCTTTATATTCTGGTCATCCTTGAAATTTTGAAATATATAAAAAATATAGTGTTCTCATCCATATAATTATTTATTATCAATGACAGTAATTTAGTGAAAGGTTATGCTTTGCCGTTTAATCAAATATGGCATTAGGAGTATGTACTGCTTTCTTCTTAATTTTTCATTAGTACAACCTATATGAGCCTCTAAAAATGTGATTATTTTGTGGATGGAGATCTGTTATTTTTTAATGGACATCATTATTGTCACTGGACACTTGCAGTTGAAAATGCAGTCAGTGATGGTGTATGAAACATTGCACAGCTCCTCAGATTCTTCCTACAAATTTTACAATTTATATTCTTCAGAGGATGGTATCTCTAACTGTCATCCCTTGGAAAAAATGGAAACTTGGTTAGATAATTATGGGGCGTCAAATATATTTGGCAATGTACGCATGATTGCAAAAATTCCAAAGCTGCAAAAGGAGGCTAAGAGCAAAGACCAAATCCCAATGCCCTCTTCCATTTCTCCAGTTAGTGATGCTAGTTCACCAAAAGAACATCCTTTCCTTGAACTAGATGAATTGAAAAAATCCCAAGAAGAGCCAGAAGAAGAACATAGGGAAAGGATGCCTGATTCACCCTACACAAAAATGCTAAGACAATTTTCAAAATTTACATCATCCATATAGTGGAACTATTTGTATGTTTTAAATTGTGTTTTATTTTGTCAGTGTCATCACCTCCAACAGGTCATTTGTAATATATAAGAAGCAGACCTCTTCTTTCATTTGATCATGATCTTGGGCACTATGTTTCCTTTATATTACCAATTTCCCAGTGTTGTTTGAGAGGAATAAAGCAGATGACTGCAGTTTCCTAAGAGATTTCACTTTTAAGTTTTTATGCTCATCCAAGGCTATTGTAAAAAATATGTATGCGATACAAATTTTCCTATATGTTATGTGTGTTCAACTAGGAATGAAGTAGAGCCTACTTTCATGCTATTTCATACAACACATTGACTTCTTTTCTTCATCAGAGAAATTTCTCCCATGCAATGCCATGTTCATTGTATAATGTGATGTTATTTGAAACCCCTTTTTGCTATTCTGTAAAACTATTAATTCACTAAACTTTTTATCTATTATGAGTTGGCCTATTCTCTAACTTTTGCTATTAAAGTGTTCCATTTTTTGTGGTATTAATTGCAATCTTCCACTACCTCATTTTAATGTTACATTTTATGTCTTCTTTTACCCTCTTCCAACCACCTTATCAGTGTATTATTGCAACTCCTTGGGGCAACTGCTAGTAATACATATGGTGGAGAAACGTGAGTATGGGAGCAAGCCTAGAATTTGTCATATTATGGGATGCATTTAGCATTCTGTCATGTATTTGACACATAGAATTAAATGTGTTATGTCAACCTCGAAGTGTATCAGGAAATGATAATCATTAATTTGACATTTGCGTGTGTCCATCACACATCATAAATGATAGTAATTGTAGGTATGGCACTTGGAATTGTGATGAGAGATGATAGTAGATGTAGGTAGGTTTATTTATTAGAATTAAATGTTTTGGACATGGGAGCTGCTATCTTGGTTTGGTAGTTTTTTTTTTCGAGTTTGAATTGAACTCAGAGTTTTAAGAGAGTTGAAGTGTGCCACTTTGATTCATCTCCATTTCAACAGATCTGGACTCATTTCTAGTCTAAATTGGATTTGTAATATGGTTAAGCCACATTTCTATGAGGATCAATACTATGGATTAATATCCATTTGAGTTAAATTCCATATTATACTACCAAACCTCATGGAAATGTTTCTTAACCTTATTAAAAATCCAATTTAGACTAGGAATGAGTCCATATTTAATCAGAAAGAGTTTAAGTGTGGTCCGGTTTCATGATGTTGGATTCATGTCAAGATAGTGGAGTCATGCTGAGAGTTATATTTTACATTGTCATTTATGGCTTCAATGTGCAATAGTTCCATTTTTTTAAGGTAAAAAGCTTCTCCTTAGTAAATCTTTGATTTAACGTGCATGTTGATGAATTCTTTTGCTTTGGGCTTAGAATCTTAATCCTATTTGGTTTATGTATAGATTATTCATCAATTAATTATTTTATCTTTTGATCTAGTGTCTTAACCATCTTCAGTGTATGCAAATATTCTTTATGGACGAAGATGGAAGTGGAAGACTCTTGGCATTATTTTTCAGGTAACCTTCACTCTAATCATGTCCACCTTTTAACTTATTTCTTTAATTATTCGAGCTATATATGTTATTTAAGCAAACACGTGTTAGTAAGAGACCATGTTGTGAGTTATTCCTTGTAGCTTAATTCCTAATGCCTTGGTACTTCATAGTAAAGTACTATGCCATTTTCCTCTTAAATGACATATGTATGAACCCTACTATTTACAAAGATCCCATCACATGGTCAATGATTTTGATGGAGGATGTTATTTATTCGGAAACATAAGTCAATTCCTAGAAACACTATATTGATTTATATATTAGATAAGTTCAAATTGCATTTACAAAGACAAGATTGATACCCAAATAATATTTATTTTTGGGCAACTCACAACATCATATTGAGTCTTCATCCCTACGCATTTTGTGTATTGATGCCCTCACAACCCCAAAATATTGAGTTCTTGTTTAATTCATCATATTGCTTGGTGCAACAAATACCTTACAATTGCTTCTGCAACTATGGAACATAGATCATTGCAAGTGGAATAGGTAGTGAATGAAGAGAGCAAAAGTACTATAGCTGATACATGCAGTGGGAATTTATATAGCATGAAAACACTAAATCCAAATAAAAATCGGTAAAAACAAATCCATAAATCAGGGCATAAACCCTGATGTTGAGAGGGAAAAATCAAAGCAAAATTGCTTGAGAAGTTAAAGTAAGGGGATTAACAAAGTGTTGTGTATGTTATGCACTGTCAGTACAACAAGATCTCTCTATTGGTGGAGATCATGAAATTGGAGCAATAATGATGATTGAATCACTCAATTCAAGGGAAAAATAACGAATTTGATAATTAATCTTTCTATTTATTTGAGAATTTGGGCTACTTCGATTTAGTGCAACCCCTTGCACGTAAGATAGAATTTGGATGGGTTTTAGAAAATGTTAAAAAATAGGGAAATTGCACGAATCTTTATTTTCCCCATAGTTGTTTTGTTTCTTTTTATTTAATATTGAATATTGATTATTCAAGTATTTTTTTTAAACCCTTCAGGTCTTTTGTCACGTGAAAAAAATCTATAATTATGTTCATCCTTGTCTCCAAATTATTTTGAAAATGTTCTGGAACAATTTGTTTCAAGATTTAATTTTTAAGATGGTGGACATCGAGTTGCAGGTGTAGAATTGGACATGAGTTATTCAATAAATATTGTGTATATTAAAAATACACATAACATTTGTTTAGTTGGCATATACAAATGTTGTATTCAATGAAGTCTCATATAAAAATGCATACATATGAGCAAACTTGACACTTATGGATTTGCATAAAATGAAAAGTGAAAGACTTGTAAAATACAAAATTGTCATCAAATTTCCTTTTGACAAGCATAGTAGATTTTAAATTCCAAGCCTATTTGGGAGCATAAAGAGTAGAGTTTAATTTAATAAAGGGATGGGGTAGTTAGGATAAAGTTGGGTCGATTTTATATGTTTTAATCTACTACATTTTAATTCTTGTTTTATTTCAATTTGATTTTATTTTTGTTTATTATATTTTGGTTGTGCTATGTTTTAATGCTATTTTATTTTAATTGATGTTGTTTAACAATTTTTTAACATAAGAATAATGGGTTTGCTGATTTGCAGGAAACACTAGGTCTAGGAGGAAGAACAAAATATTACGACAAGACGATCAAAGAAAGGGAAAAATATTGTGTGAGTAATTCAAGGAGTTGCTAAGCTAAGAGCGAACCATTCAACATATTGAAGATTACAAGATGTGAATCAGACTATGAATTTGTTTCATTCACGAGGATTTGCTTTATGATGGAAATTACAATTTTGAAAAAAGAATGCAAAACTTCCCAGTAAAAGATCACATGGATTCTCTAAAAATTATTTATATAGCAAGTTTGAAAAGATATACCAAAATTCTTGAGCAAAGTCGAAAGAATCATGACGACATGAAGTGTTACACCATATTTGAGAAGATCGAAGAATTACCAAGAGGCTCAAGGTGGATCATGAAATGGATATAGCATCCTTAACAGATTAATTCACTTTATTAGACTATTTTATTGAAATATTTTTATTCACATCCACGGAGAAAATATCAATAGTAAGAATCTTACAAATTCAACATGCCACATCAAGACAAATTCCTTTAGATGACAAAGCTACTTAAGGCCAACTTAGTAGTGTAAAAAATCACCTCAAGGAAAATTAAATCAATTTTATAATTATATTTAATAAAATAATTCCAAAAGTCCCAAGGGAACATGGAAGGCCAAGGGTCACCTAGACGTGGCCTATGTATTTTAATATCATCTGGTGAGAAAAGGAGTCTTATGGATCTACAACATTTTGAGGGTATATTGTTGAAACTACGAATGAGGAGAATACTTGGATAAACTTTTGCACAACAATACTTCTATTGTGTGGATGAATGATTTGAAGTATTTCATTCTCTTTCATGAGCGGTTATGAGGAAAGATTGTTTCATATTTCATGAATGGAATATTCCCACATTTCTTTGTTTCTCATTTCATTGTTGTTCATGTTCGCTTGCTTCGTGTGAGTACTCGGAAATTATAACAATGTAAATTGAAAGATTATTCTTATGTTTATTCTTGTATTTTATTTCTTGTTATTTCTTTGCTTCTTAAAAAAATAACTAATTTATGATTGCAAGTGTCCATCTATTATTTTACAGCTTACTCCTTCTACTTTATTTCTTGGGTAGGATAGGTTAGGTTAGTTAAGAATTTCATTTAGGTTACATTAGTCTGCATTTCATATCTTAATTTTATAAAACCTAAAATTTCATATTGTTCTTGCATTGTATTTCTTGTTATTTCCCTGCTTCTTAAAAAAATAACTAGAGCACTGGGAATTGGCCTAGAGCACTTGATGGAGGTAGGTTTTTTTTCCTTAGGAAACAAAGCTATAAAGGTGGAATTTGTGGCTCTCCCTATTCTATATTTTTCTCTAGTCCAATTGAGAATTCTAATAACTTCCTTTTTTTATGAAGTCCCAACACTTCTTGTAGATTTTAATCAAGAAACCATCTGAGCGTGACGCTTTATCCTAGTGTGAACCTTGCATTGCCTTATGAACCTCCTCCTCTAATATGGGTCCATGAAGGAATTCATTGTCTTCTACATTAATTAATGTGGGAATATTCATGCTCATTTTCTCAAGTTATGCTATATTATATCCTCCTCCTCTCCATATAACTTTTGGAACAAAGGTTTTATCTCTTCTTTTATTTTTCCTTGGTCATTAATTTGATCTCTGTTATCCTTGGAGAGCTTGATGATGGTATTCTTCCTCTGCCTCTTATTGCATTTATTATGGAATTTTTATTTTTATTTTTCTCCCCCCATTTTAGCCAGATACTTCTACACCCAAGTCTCCATTCTTCTTCTTCTGTATTGGAGAGGCCTTGGAATTCCCTATCCATATCCTTTTCTTGTCTTAACATTTCTTCTATTACTTGCTCATCTTTAATTTTTAATTGTAGTTCCCCTAACTCTTCCAGTTTGTTGTTTTTCTGTTTGCTTGGGTTTTGATAGTGCTCTTTGACCCATTTTTTGAGGGATTTTTTCACATTTATGAGTTTGGATTCCTAGATGAATCTTGGGGACCCAATTACATAGATGTACCAAAGTTGTTTAATGATGTATCTCACTCCAACAGATTTCATCCAAACTGGATTAAAACAAAAAGGAAAGGGTCCTAGATTTCAAATCGAAGAGAAATATAAGGAGATGGGCCAGTGGTCTGAAAATGTAGAAGGAAAAAATTTGGAATATGGAATGAAATGTTTATTAATAAGGAGGCACTTACCATAAATATATCTAGCTTAGAGACTATGGGACTTGGACCTGATCTTTTTTTGTTCCAAGTGTACTTCCATTTATTTGGCTTGATATTGAGTAGGTTCCAATATACCATGATGTATTCAAGTCTTTCTCCAAAAGGGTCATGAACTTTAAAGACACCCCTTCTTTCCTCTGCTGCAATAGTGACATGAAAATCCCTTGAAATAATGTAATCAACCTACAATTTCCCATGTCTTTATAGATCCAAGGAATTCCATAATCTTCTTTGTTTCCATCAAGTGCCATTCCATATATGTTATCGACTTAAAGGGTTTTATTTTTGTTCAAATCCTATAATTCTACAAATAACTAGTTGTTATTCTCAATGAAAGATATGAGCCCAAAGAGGTTTTATCCCACACTTTAAGGATCCTTCCATAGGTTCCCACTGCACTAACTGCTTTAATTTCACCTCTAGGAAAAATTGTATTAATTAATTAGCTGCTATCTAATTCATGCATTTTGGTCTCCTAAATCAAGAAGATTGATGCAAACTCTAGTTTTTTTATTCTTTTTACTGCTTCTATCTTTTGTTTGCACCCTAATCCTTTGTAATTCTAGGATACTATTTTCATTATTTCCTCTTATTAGGTGGTTCAAGCTTATCCTTCTTTCCTTCAATGGTTGCTTGAATTTTCTTTCCCGATGAGATTATTCTTACATGCACATCTAGACTAGTTTGCTTACATGTCTCCTTCTCCCGAGTTTCTTCCAAACCTATGATGGTTCTGTGAGGTTTCCTTCCTCTCTTTGTTTGTGGTTCAACCTCTTCTTCTTTTCTTTTAAAATTTTCCTCAAGTTGAGCCTTTGATTTATATCTCATTATTGAGGCCTCTGAACTCTGCGAAATTTCTAGGAGGATTCCTAAAACTAGGTGTTTTGGAGGAGATTGGATATATTCTGCTTCCTTACTTGTTTCTTGAATTACTAATTCACCTTCATTTTCCTTTTCTTCTTTCATCTCTTTTTCTTTTAGTTCTCCCTCTTCCTCCTCATTATTTTCTGAGGATAGAACAAAAAATCTATTTTCTAGAGTCTTCCCTTTTTCAGGGGATGATGGATGACTAGCTGGGTTTGATTTATTCCCCTTTTTCCTTGAAACTTCATTCCATTATGCCTATATGTTTTCTTCTATGTATTTTTGGACATGATCTATCAAAATGGCCATATTGATTGAATAGATTGCATTTAAAAGGAATTTTTTCATATTCCACTGCTTGCAAGTGATTCCATCCATCCACAGATAGATTGATCACCTCTAGAATACCTTTTTCCATGTCAAATTCAACACATATTCTTGTGCATGAGAACATTGTGCGTTTTGGATATGACTTATCAATGAATTTCCTAAGCAAGTTTCCAATGGTCGTTAAATATTATGCGTTCCAATAATGAAAAGGGAGATGGGGGGGTTTTACCTAGACTAGGACAACAGAAGAAATGTCCTTCTTAGGATTGAATGGCATGTCCATTTTTTTGGCATACATGGCTCCTGTTCCCATGAAACAGGTCCCATTTCATAATATGAGATCCCGGTCTTCCTTCTTCTCAAAGAGAAAAACAAGAAAACCTATGCTGTAGAAATTTTGTTGGACTTATCCCTTAATCAAAGGTATCTAGTTTTTATTCATCCATATTTCTATGGGATGAGTGGATGTCCAAAGACCTATAAATTTCCCTACCAACCCTTTCTCAGAAATAGCTACAACTTTGTATTTAGAGGTGACCGAAGAGACTTTTACATCCAGAATTGACGCTCGCTTAACAAACTTGACATCTTGCATTGTTGGGTTACTCTAGGTGGGGATATAAGCCAAGAGTTTTTAAATAATTCATCCAAGGACATACACCTCACAATCAAATCAGGGTATGGATAAGGAGGAGGTGGATCCATAGCGAAGAACCTCGAAGCCCTAGAAACCCTAAACTTTTTCTCTCTATATCCTCACACAAGTCTCATGACTCCCACTGGATTATTTCAATAGAAAGACAATTCGACCAAGTTAAACCCCATATATGGTTAATGTTGTTGTTGCTAGGAATTTTGCACCTTCTACGGACATAAGCTATTCCTCTGGTCTGAATGGTTCAGATCCAAAACAAATACTTCATAATAAGGTTGGAAGACTTTCCCTACAAGTTATAGACACCTGGAATACAATATTTGATGGAGTGATGTGATTCTTCTCTTATGACAAAAGGTCTCCAAGGAAATAACTGCATAAACACATCAAACAAAAAAGAGATCAAAGATACTAGAACATCATCTATAGATCTATGCCAATTACTAAAGAATCTGACAATAACATGTAAGATTATAACATAATAAATGTATGGGAAAGGAACCGTACTTTATATTAATAAAATGAAGAAAGAGTTTACAACCTATGCCTTAGTGTTTACATTCTCTTTCACAAAACCAACACCTTGTCCCCAATAGCTCCAACTTGCTCCTTCAAGCTCTCTCAAATGACTTAGGCCAATATATCAAAGCAACATCATAACATTACTCTCCCCTCAACCATGGGGATTGAGCCTGCTTTTATAGGCTTGGAATGGATAGGGATGGTTGAGAGGTTGGTGAGTGAGGTGGCTAGGGGATCCTACAATGATGGATATCGAACCCAACTGACCCTAGTGGTCAGGGATAAGGGTTCCACGAAGCATTCTTTCAAGAAGCTTCATGAGAACCTCTATTTTTCACTTTTTACCAAGGGGACCGCTCTTAGTTCACCATGACAGAGCGGTTCTAGGAAGAATTGTGCATTGCTTAAAGGGTGAAGGTGGTGCCACCACTTATTTCTAACATGTTACAGGCGGTGCTGAAGAAGGTGCCACTTTTTGACTAAACAGTACAAGCGGTGCTGGATTTTCATATACAAATTTGATGTCTGGACCAATGTTCTGACTTCACAATTTGGGATTGAGGGAAGCAATGAAGTTTGGGATCTCATCACATGCTGATGATGAGATTTAGGCATAACAAAATTCCCCCCAAATCATGAGGCTATAGGGATACGATAGGTGAGATCTTTGAAAGAGAAAGTTATCACTTCAAGGAAAGAATCAAACTTGATCAGATATCATCAACCGGGAATCTGCAATACATCAGTTCTTTTGAATCATGAGCAAATATTCCTTCATCATGGCTACATACCAATACAAGGTAGGTCCATGATAGAGATAAACAACCATGGTTACTAGAATACAATGTAGATCCATGTGGTAAAGGAATCAAACTTGGACATAGCTACAAAACATACAATGTAGATATATGTCATACAAACACAAATTTGAGCATAACCGCGACCATACAAATGTGGATCCATGCTGGTACTTTATACAATATACTCCATCGCAACCTGGGGAGAAATCAATGAGTGATTGTTAATAGATACCCAGGGTATTCATCTGGCCTTCTACGAAGTATGATTCTATCCATGTGATTACAATAATCTAAAGTCGAACATGGTAGAAACCACTTGATTACCGGCGAATGATGTGAACCGTTAACAAGTGCGAGGGAGATCACCATTAATGTCAATTGTTCCTAAGGTACTTTAGTACAATATACTAAGTGTGAATAGATGATTTGACGTCAAAAACTCAGTCAAATATCTTGATCAAAGGTCAATGATATGAACCTATGTCGAGAGCAAGAGAATCTCTCATTGAGGCATACAGATATCAAGGTACTAAACTTATTTATAAGACTAATTCTCGGATGATGAGCTGATGTCGATAGGAATAGTCTTGTCGAAGGAGGGCCATGATAAATCCCACATCGACGACACGAAACTTGAAACAAAGTTTTGGAACATTGTAGATAATGTAACCATAGGACTGAATCAAAAGATACCAACACAAAGGCTATTTTAACTACAGAGGTGAACTTATAACTTCCCTTTGAACATCAGGCATCACGACAAAAGACTTGGAAGCATTGACTCGATGATGCGGAACACAATACGGTAACGTACAATTTCATTCTTTTAAAGACTCAAAGGAGTGGCATGACTCATGAAATTGGGTCAACTTAGAGACAAGATGATTTTACCCATTTGACTTAATGAAATGCAGAAAAGTGCCATGTTCAAAGGTGATGACAAACTACCATATTATTTGCAAAATGAATTGATTCCATTCCCTTAATTTCCCCATCATGATTGATGAGTGCCTCTTTTCATTTTTATGAGTTCAAAGAGGGTAACAAACACTTGTCATATCTCATCAAGTGATGAGTCCAAACTCATATGTTTTACGAACCTGAGAAAGGAGGGGTTCGTTTCCAAAAAAGTGTCTCTCAGTGTTTATTTTAACAAGTCCATTGAAAGTTAACTCGGTATCATTCATGTTTATAGAGTCTGAATGGATATGGAAGAAGACTCCAAAGGGTCCTTTTTTGTATGATAGTCTATCCGAACCGAAAAAGAGATAACCTACCGTCGGAGAGATGACTCTTCAAATACTTTTAGGAGTGTGAAGAAGACAAGTACTCGATAATATTTCATATTTAGGGAGTCTGAAAAGAGTTTAAAGGAGACTCCATTAGGTCTCTTTTCACTATAAAGGGTTTTGTGAGTATGAAAAGAATCAGAAAAAGACTTGAAACTTTGATACTGGGTTTTGAAAGCGTAATCAAATTATTAATATGAATACTTGTGAAATTTTTCCATTTTCAAAAGTATGAAAAAGTTAAAAAATGAAATTCCTTGTAGACTTTACTGCTTGTCTTTGTCCCTACAAGACTTGAAAATGACCATTAGTTTCCCAAAACATTCGGTAAAATGACTTTTAAAAACAATATTTAAGGGTATTTTCATTAAAAATGATTTTAAAATATAAAAAACACTAGAAAAAAGTTATAAAAAGCTTGAGTAAATAGTAAAAAACAACTCATTTCACTATTTACCAATCCTGGAGAGCATTTTGGGTAGTTTGGAGTCAAAACTTCAGCTGGAGATTACGGGGGCATCCACCGTCCATTTTCTGCATTGTTGGTTCCAGGTAACATCTAAATCTATCCTCTTCCCTTTTATGGCTTCCAATTCTTGATTTTAATGGTTTTTTGAGATCATTTTCCAAACCTAAAATGGGAAATGCAGGAACCGCTCCTAGCCCTTATGGGAAAGGTGGTGCTCGAGAGAAACCACGCTTGTTCAATTTGACACAGGCGATGGAACCGCTCTGTTTCAACTAGGAAGAAGTGGTGTCGACCGTGGGGTCCAAAAAACTAATGGACTAGCCAAAATAAAAGTTTTTAAGCAATTTTATTGATGAGAAATTCTTCTAAATGGTTTTTGAATTGTTTTTGGTAGGTCTATCGGATCGAAAAATGGTTATGTGGAAAGAGAGACAACACGATGAAGATGACGCCGCATATGCAAGAGATGTGGGTTGTTTCGGTTCCTTACAGGGGTGTGGCCTAGCTAGAAGCCAATGGCCTCATCAGTCATCCAGGGCACATTTGTTGTATTCCCTGGAAGCTATGGCTCCTACAGTTTTCAACTAGGGAGAGGCACTTCTTCCCATATTCAAGGATCAACTGACAAAATGTCATCAAGGAGAACTAAAGCAGTTCAGTTTTGGTTCCCTTTTAGCTTGTTTCTTATTTGAGAGGGTGCCTCTCATGAGACCCCAAATTATCCTTACTGAGTTTAGGGATAGAGACCTACACATGCTGAGGTGGGTTGAGATCGTGGCTCGTACAGGTGGTGGCATAGCCAAAGTGAAATTCAAGGCCGCTTTCTTCCATTGGTTGTGAGATCATATCCTCATGATTGAGGATTACACTTATGTAGGGATAGATTTCAGAGGTGACCCTGATCTACCACTACCACCTGGTGCTCATTGGGGAGACATTGGTAAGAAACAAAAACCCTAAAATGGTGATCATGTTTTAATTTTTTTTTTATATTTTATGTTTTTTATGTGTAGCAACAAGACCTAATGTTTACATGCAGATGTTGGTGGTGCATGACTTGGAGGATCTTCTCCTATGGATAGACGAGATGGATCTCAGTTTGTTCAAAGGTGTGATGACCACCTTACTGAGCTATAGGAGAACTGATAGCGATTGAATATTGATATTCCTGATATAGCTATATATGACCTCCCCATGAGGTATCAGAGGCATACTGCAGGAGTGCTGGGCCGTTTCATCCCACTACTTCGCAGGGTAGCACGGGCCATCATGTGCTATCATGAGCATCATTAGATGGTGGTTTGCATGATGTAATACTGAAATCTTACTAGCTTCAGGGTTTCTTTCCATGATTTTGTATTTCCTGAAAGCTACAGTGCTTGAGATGAGATATCGTGACCACATTTTGTAAAAAAAACACTTATATATATATATATATATATATATATACACAAACTCATTACTGGTGTTTATATGTCTCAAGTGGAAATCATATTTACATGAGTTTTACGTTTCATTACAGTCTATTTTACAACAAACCATGTTTATTTTGCAAGTTATGAATGATAAATGTACTAATCTAGGACGTGCCTATATGTGATATATTCGAACGATTTTTAAAATAAACGTACTCTCCAAAATAAATGAAGAAGTATTGGGTTTCTGATGGTATCGACATGGTTTATATGAAAAAACACTAATTTTGAATCCATAAACACTACCAAGACTTCAATGTTTCGAGCCTCAGCTTTAGTGAATAGACCTATTACTTCTTGATACTCGAATATGTTGTTGGTAGCGAGACCAATACAAACAACTCCTAAACTGATCAATTCATTAGCCGAGGAATATATAACCCAAGTAGCTAAAGCAAGGTTCAGGGTATGATGGAAAGCACCATCAACGAAGCCATAAAAATCCATCTAACCTGCATAACCAAAACATGGTATAAAAGATTTGGACACTAAACTCAACACCACACTGAATCAAGACACAACACACTAAAAGTCAATAATATACATATATACACAGTACCATACGAAAAAAGGTTTTAATAATAGAACCTCTTTAGGTACAATCCATTGTGAGGTTTCCTGAAGGGTATTCCATCATATTCTACGAGCTCGTAAGCTCCCTTTTCTAAAACTTTGCTGACGATAAAGAGACCATACCACATTGACTCGAACTTCCCGTTACCTAGTTTGTCATGTCTCTGGTCGTAGGTCAAAATGAGGTCACCTTAATTGAAAGCACGAGGCTGGATAGATTTATCATACTGGGCCTTGACGTGTTTCTTATGTGCCTCATTAGCTAAGGTAGCATCCCTTCTGGTTTCATCAAGATTAGTTAGGTATATAAATATTTCTTCCTCGATGGAAGTATTTGGTAGAAATTCTATTGCAATTTTCAGTGACGGAATTTGACATTGGACAGGAAGGATGACTTCTAGTCCATAAACTAACTGGAATGGTTTGAAACTAGTTATTGTTTTTACCCAAGTCTTATAAGCCCAAAGAGAAGAAAAGAGAGTCAGGTGCCAGTTGGATTTATGATCTCCAACCATCCTTCATATCATAGTTTTCAAAACTTTGTTAATGTCCTCGACTTGACCATTAGCCTGCAGATAGTAAGGTGTTGATTTTTCATGGCGAAAACCCAACTTGGTACTCAACTTGGTCATCATCTAATTATGGAAATGTGATCCGTGGTCAATGAAAATAGACTGTGGGACTCCAAACCTAGCGATCATGTGATTAAATAAGAATAGGGAAGTATTCTTACCATCCTATGCATACGTAGGCATAGCCTCAGTCCATTTTGTGAAATAATCAACGGATATAATTATTTAACCTTGCCCCCCAGCTGAGGTAGGCTTACAATCCATAAAATCAATTCCCCATTTGGAAAAAGGGCCAACTGCAATGACAGGGTGTAAAGGAGCAGGGTGGGTGTGCTTTTTCAGGTAGAAATGTTTGTAGGGTGGCCATTTCTTAACAGCCTCATGACAATATTTGAAGATTGAAGGCCAGAAATAGCTAGTGCAAAGGATTTTCTTGGCCATAGGCATCCTAAAAAGATGACCACCACATGCTCCTGAGTGGCCCATCATTAAGGACTTGTTCAGCCTCCTCATGTGTAGGTCATCATTAGAGAATGGAATCGATACCACTTCTGTACAATGTATCATTTAAGATAAAGTAGTACTTCACGTGGTGATGGATACGACGGTGATCGTAATGGGATGTATTGGGCTGAAATCTTTGAATTTTGAGATAAATGATTAAATATCCATACCATGGGTCTATTGTGCTTATCAAGAACAGGAATTCATCTAGAAATGAATCACTAGGTTCAGTATCCATCAAAGAATAGGGAAGGTCACGCATTAGCTCTACAAATACCAAGGATTTCTTTGAATTTTCCTTGGAAAAATCAAGGTTGAATTCTTGCAGGATGACAATCCAAGGGAAATATTTTCCCCCTAGCACTTGACGAGTCAGCATATAGTACATAACATTCTGATATGCAAATATCGTGGTAGTGCAAATCAAGATGTAATGAAGAAATTTTTGAACAACAATGACCGTGGCCAATGCTAACTTCTCCACACACGCGTATCGGGTTTCAGAATCAATAAGATTCTTACTGGCATAATATATCACATGCTCCTGACCGTTGGGATCTTCCTACACTAAAACCATCCTAATGGTAGTAGTGGAGGCAACAACATACAAGAGAAAGTCCTTTGAATAATCCGGGGGGTGTATCATGGGTGAATAAGTCAGAGCATGCTTGAGATTATCAAAGGTTCGCTGGGCCTAGTCATCCCAAAATAATGGGTGTCAAAACCCCAAATTTACCGAAAAATTTAAATTTTTGAAAATAGAGAAAATATTCAATAATACAGTCTGCTAACAGTTATAATTAGTTATATGTTATTTGATTAACAGATTGGTTAATTCATAATCTGAATTATCTACTCGATTAAGTTTATCTTATAGAATAATTCTTTTTCTTTTCAGTTTATTGATTTGTTTTTCTTTGTGACAATAAGGTGGAACTATCTTGGATTCTGGGGCTTACTTAGCTTTTGAGCTAACGCAGAAATTTTACCTGATCTCATAGATTTACAGGTAAGAAAGATCCAGTGCTACCTGTCAATATTCATAAAGCATGCAGATATATGTTCATTGCAAAATAATAGCTCAGTAAAAAGAATATATGCTGTTTCAATTTCAAACGCTTCTATGAGGTAAAAACAATTAGTTTATTATTATTTTTAAAGATGCCAAAGATTTATATATAAAAGAGATTCTGTCCTAACAGTAATTGGCGATAGTTGTTCTCTCTCTCTAGTTTGTAATTTATAATTTTTGTTGCGAACTAAATTCTTAGATATTTAACAATGTTTAACAAAGTCATCATGTGTATAAGCCTTTAAAATTTCCTTACACACAGGTTAGATATGGCGGGGTTTTAAGTTTAAGGGTCTGCCTAAACTATGTCCATAAACAATTTATGTCACGACAAAATTTTGTTAATTCTTGTGATAAGAAAAAATAATGCACAGTAGTTAATGAGATTTTATACTATTATCCTAACTTACAAGCTTGAGGCTTAAGAGGATTATGTATAGACTAAAATAATACTATCGATTCGGTTAAGTCTGTAGTGAAGAACTAAAGTTCTTTTACACATAACATACTAGGAAAGATATTGTCCATTTTTGTTATTAAGATCATCAAAAGTCTAATGACAAGCCCAAAAGATACTATAAGGCTTAACACTCTTATTTGCAAACTTAATAGTTTTTTTTTAAAAGTACCCATATGGCATAACGAGGATATGATCTAGCATAAAAAGAAATCTCTTGACATGAATAAGGTTTATAAATTTTATACATTTTAATGTGGGCATAACCCTTGATAGAATTACAATCGTTTTTCGATGAATACATTGCTTTGCATAAGGTGATAGGTCATGGAACTGTCCACGCCCACGATGAGTTATAATAATCTAGGAATATAGTGATCTAAACCTTAATACTAAAGTTTCTTATTGTTCGCAGCGTACATCGCTTGGTTGACTCCAGGAGTGTAGAACCTTATGGAACGTTCGATCCACCAAATGATTGAAATAAAAATCATTTTATTTGATTACATGCCGGGACTTTGTAGATTACCCACTGCATGGAAAATTATTTGTATGTGTACGTGGAATCACCGTGGCCAAGCTTTGCAACAATAAAAGGAGACCGTGAACCCTAGCCTTATCATTTCCTCTATTGCTTTCGGGCCTCCGGCTGCTCTGCTATTGCGTCTTGACCGCCATAACGATTGTGTGTCTGGTTAGATGCTAGTCTCCCATCTTGGTTCTTGCCTCTTGTACCTCATAAGCTTGCCCTGTAAACTGATAGAGAAGAGCTGTAAAAGAGTATTCACAGCTTGCACTGGGGTGGTTGCTTTCCTTTAGGGTTTAACCTTCACGGATTGCTCAATAAAGGGTTATCAGACTGTAAAAATCTCTTTTTCTTAGACACGGTAGTGAGAGCCGTGACTCAACAACTTGTGATCAGTTTGGTCTTAGGGTTTCTTAGTAGTGTGAACTCTTCGGTTGGAAAGTAATGATGGCACATGCTTTAATGTCTTCTTGGCTTGTCGCTCCAATTCTTGGCTATCACTGGTTGTTGTTGCGTTTGGTAACCTCCCTCTTCCTTGTAACAGATGAAGGGTTTGTTTATCCTTGTGTTGGTGGAAACACTTCTGTTTATGGGTGGCTACGTTACTTTGAAACTTAGGTAAGAAATATTACTCGTATCTCAGTTCCTTTAAATCTCTGTTAAAATATAAGTATAAATCATTAATAGCAATGTGGGTTGTCTCTCAAGTGACGGCCTTGTCCTCCTACGTAGCCGGTGCAAAGCTTGGTCAAAAACTTGCTCACAGGTAAGCCCTGGTTATCCCATGGCAGTTTATCCTTGTACAGTTCCTTATGGAACATTTGTTGGTTGGTCACCGTGGCCTGCAAAGACCCTCGTGGTTTTAGTTTATTTGGGTTAACTTGGTTCGCTGTTTTAGTTGATGACAACCCTTGCTACATGCAGGGCTTCCGGCTTAGGCCGTAACTTGTAAATTTTGATTTTGCGTTTGGTTTTGTGTATAAATTGTATAGAATGATAGAAGACCTGTCAAGCCATTCTCTGTTAACCCTTAAAAGCAGAGAGGCATCAATATAGAGCTTAGACTCACTTATTTTGATACTTCTGTTGTAATTTTTGATACATTAGGGTTTTACCCTAACTCAGCTATGTAAAGATGTATCTACTGCTTTAAATTATCTTTTTATTACAATATAGTAATATAGTTTATTCTGCTATTTCTTATATCGTGAAATGGGTTATTAAGCTCGGTTATTCGAGCATGTTTATGTTCTGTTAATTTATTTTCCTATAAGCTATTACATTTTAATTTACTCTGTAAATTATTTAAATATTACCTGTTAGATAATTGTATGTTATATTTATGTTATCTTAATTTATTTTCCTCTGTTCTCATGGAATTGTAAATATTATTTTATATTTGTTAACTTCAGAAAAATAAATAATCCAATGTTTTGGATTTGTACTTATGTAACTATATTGTTACATCTTTGAAGTACAGGGTTTATGTTTACTTGATATGTTACTATAATGTATTATTATATTTTATACGGTTTTATCTTGTGAGTGTTTCGAGTCGACCCTGCTAATATTTTCTTTAAATGATTTATTAATTCAAAAGAATTTTATTTTACTCATAAGTAAATATTATTTCTATAATTATTAAAATTATCTTTACACTTAGTCTATTTATAAAGTGTATGGATGAGAAAATGTCTTATTGTTATACTCTTATGTTTTCTATGCTAAATAATTTATAAGATTCTTTTTGTATCTATATTACCCTATTTAAATTATGACATTAGAAATTATTAAATAAGGGTAATAACAAATTAACTGAATTTATTTCTCTATAGAAATAGTAGTATTTGTTTAAATTGAATCTTTTCTTAGGAGACAGGTTAGTAACTTTAGAACTTGCGAAAGTACAGTTGGATAAGATGAATAAATTATTTACGTTATCAGTCATAAATGAAATAACCTAGCTAACAATCTTAAACCAATTAGTTTTTTTTCTTTAGAATTAAATCAAGGTTTTCCATCCTTACTCACAGTTTAGATTGCTACAAATACAGTAGTTATCCTTAATAGGGAAAGAAGTGAACTACAGAGCTAAAATGGCAAATCTTTTTAACCTAATACTACACATTTAACTGTTATCTTCTTTTCCTTTTGTTTCAATATAGATATAAGGATTACGGAAGTAAGTATTGTATAGAAGAATGATTCATCTACTAGAACATACTACTGTTAGTATAATGATATGACTTCTTTTCCTTTTTCTAATAATCTAACATATACAGTCTAGATCTAACACTACTCTGTACAGAATAATATTTCTTCTGATAAACAAATATCTAATGAAAGAAAACATTCCAATATTTATAGCTAACATTTTGTTTTAAATTTACATCATACTTCATTCATTTAAATACACCACCTGTGCTAGAGTACGATCTGAATTACTCCAAATGGGGAAAAACACAGGTAGGATTTATTTTTCATCAAGAACAGATTGATTATTAAACAAGCTAAGATATTCTACACTCTAAGTTTACATCATATCCTAAACATGCATCATTTACTCATAAACAGATATAACTTTAACACAGAAATTAAAAAATAGCAGAACCTGTTCTTTAAGATGGATGAAAACAACAATGGGAGGTCGTTCCTCCCTACCAACTCCTAGAGAGTGCTCAAACAACGACTTCTCAGGACCCTTGAGCCTGATCTGGTCTCTGTTGGGGTGCGCACCTTAATGGTCCTTAATTTTGGTAACTCCGCGGTTTTTATGGAAGCTTGTAAGCGGAGTTGCAACTCAAAATAGTCTTAGGGGTGTCGGGGTGGAGTCAAAGGCCTCTTTTTGTAATTAACCCATGGTTTCAGTCCAGGGTTTAGGGTTTCGGGGTGCCCATGGTTTAAGCCCATGGTTTTGTAATAAGTGCACTTGTATAAATAGGCACTTTTGTAAAAGAGTCAGGTTAGGCTTTTGATGTAAAAGGATTTGATGCAAAGCTAAAGACTGGTCTTGGAAGAAAGGTTAAGTCCCAGCTGTGTGCGTGGACGACCTCTACAGCTGTGTGCGCAAAGGGTTTTTGGTGATAAGGAAGAACTGCAGCTGTGTGCGCAGCTTTGAGGAATTGAAGGGATCTGCAGCTGAGTGCGTAGATTAGAACTGTGGTTTTTGTAAAGAGTTGAATAAAACACAGTTCTATGGATGTAGCCCCTACACTGGGGGTGAACCACGTTATATCTTGTGTTGTGGTTCTTTTGTGTTGTTTCTGTTATGTTCTTTTATGCATTGATAAGTAGATAATTGATAAAGTAAGATCACTGCTAAATATTAACTTCGCTGTGAATTCCCAGTTAAGGGTTAAGCAAGAAACTGTTTGTTTATCTAACTGCGAAGCTATATAAGTGAATGTTGAAGCTCTGTATTGAATGATTATTATTTGTTAAAGGCTAAGGGTACAGTAATATCCCTCTTCTGCTTGCAGAAACCTGATTTTACGGCACCCCATAGCTGTTTCGGGTGAGACTGCAACCTGTTCGTAGGTTGTTGCCAAAAGGGCCAACACTGTGGGTCTTTTGTTGGTGCGAAGTTAAAGGTGTAAAACCCAGGTCTGCCCTATAGCCAACAAATTGGTTCTGTTTCCGATTGAACTCAGTATCTACTCAAGAGGGATCTACGTCGTACTTGGAGGGCTATGTTTTGGAGACACTCAGTAAAAGAAATCGGTGACTGGATCGAAGAGACTTATCTGAAATTTGCTGAGCAAGAAAATAAGGATCCTCGTCGCAGCTCAGACGAATTTTTACAAAGGTACGTTTTTTTCTGATGTTTATGAGATTTTCTTTGGTAGTATCCACATAGAATTGCACCAGTGGTTATCCAGGTTGACAAAGAGGAAGACGAACTTCCAAGAAGGTCAGTTTCCTGATTGGACCCCCGCAAGAATCAACATATTGAAAAGAGTAAAAAACGCGATCTCTCGAGCTATTGATTTCTCAACGACACAAACCCTTGAAGCATTTGTGACGGAGTTTGCCATCGACACAAGTACCTCTTTTAGCGAAGCTGAAAGACATTTTTTCAAAGGACCAAGGGGTAAGTACTTGAATTCATTTAATTTGAAAATTAAAATGCTATTGGCTGAAAAAGGTATATTGCTCATTGAATCAAACTGATTAGGTTTAGTAGTACTAACTTATGTTTGGAAGTGAAAATGCCTTCGACGAGCAAAGTGGTTTGTTGCGAAGTGGTAAGAGATACAAGAGAAACCTAGAATCGAATACCCTAGGCCAAGATACCGGTTATTCTCCATTCAATCCAAAAGACCCTGAAGTTGAAGAAACCCCTTCTGTTTGAAACCCTCCTATAACTCCATAGCGAAGAGCCGTTACCCCTGAGAACCCGTCGCAATCTGCAAGTAACCCTAGCCCGAGTATTCCTGTCGCAGGTCAGTCTACCCCACTAAATTCTCCCCCCCCTAGATCCGCTATGGCCCATATGACAGATGATATCAAGCTCCCAGTTTTTAAAGGAACTAGGCCAGAGGACCCAGAACAGTTTTGGTTCTTATGTGAAGCCGTGTGGAATGCTAAGAACATTACGGATCCAGATATAAGAAGAGCATAGCTGGTTACTTCTTTCAGAGACCGAGCTTTGACCTAGTTCATGAAGTTTTCCAACACTCAGAACCATGTCCTGGCTGATATTAAGACTGCAATGATTAAAGAGGTCAAGAAGCCTAAGTCAGAGTCATAGTGGATAACGGAGTTAGAAGAAATTCAGCAGAGGCGAGGAGAATTAGTTTGGTACTTTGATCAGAGGTTCAAAGTTCTGCTAGATCAAGTTAGTTTCACTATTGCACCAGATCAGCACAAAGAATGGTTCATTGTAGCGTTATTACCACATATCAGAACTCCACTCATGCAACAGAAGGTTGCTGATCAGTAGGAGGCTTTGGAGATTGCTATGAAACTGGAAACAACTCCTATCAAAGATATTTCTGGCATAGCCCAAATACAAGCGCAGTTGGAAGAAATGGCTTTGGAGCTTCATGACATGAAGAAGGGGAAGTCTATTCGTGAAGAGGTTTGGTGTACATGCTGTAGGATAGAAGGTCATGCCAAGGAACAATGTTCTGTGTTAAGAAATTACCTGAATACTGGTGCACCAAACCCATTTAACCCTAATTATTTATATTGTGAGATCTGTAGAACAACTGGTCAGCATCGACCTGAGGACTGCTATCTGCTGCAGCGATATGTCTAGGTACCTAAGAATCCTTATTGCAAGTTCTGTAAGTCAGTAGGACACAATGAAGAGGAGTGTCACAGCTTTGACCTCATGAGAGAGAGTACCTATGATGCTTATAGGGTACAAAATGATGCGCAAGGAAATTATGGATATGGTTACCGCAGAGGTCAAGGTACTTTTGGAGGTCGTGGTCGTGGTGGTATGGCCGGAAGAGGTCGAGGCCAGGTTGTGTGCTATAACTGTAATCAGGAAAGACATGTAGCTAGAGACTGTCGGAACCCAACTACGACATGTCGATATTGCAGAGTCGTAGATCATGTCATTGAGCAATGCCCACAGTTGATAGCTAAAATACCAAAAAGAAATAGTGCTCCTACTTAGAATATTCAGATGATCTCTGTGGAGCAAAGACCTGTACCAGCCATTAACGTTGTTACCAGGAATGGAGCTATGACGCAAATATAGACTAAGGAAAAACAGCCTGTCAAGGCTTGGGTCCGCAAGACCCCAGAGAAAATTCCAGCATTTGATGTCGAAAGAGAAAAAGAAACATTTATGGAAGCCAAAAAAGATTTTGCTGATCCGAGAACATCAGTAGCACCTGCACAACAGCATCCACAGCAGTAGTCACAATCCCAAGAAGCTTCGACGGATAAAGTAAGTACATTGTCATCATTTTTACAGAGTTGTATGAAACTCTTAAGAAATCAGAATGCTTTAAATGAGTTGCAGAAAGTTATTGCTTCTTGCGAACCTCAACGAAGATCTGGTAAGGAAAGAACTATTAATAGAGTCAGAAGAACTGGAAGAGAAATGAGATTACATGCTCAGATAGGAGAGTATGATATGACTGATGTCATCTTAGATATGGGATCAGAAGTAAATGTCTTAACTAAGCAGACATGGGAACAAATGGGAAAACCTACTCTTCACTGGTCCCCCATACAGTTGAGATTAGCCAATTAGCAGAAGATTGTGTCCCTAGGAATATTCTCTAGTGCCCCAGTAGATATTGATGGAGTTAGTACCTTAGCAGACTTCAAAGTCATTGAGATAATTGATGATAGTAATCTCTACCCAGCTTTGCTAGGAATTGAGTGGGCAATAGACAATGCTGCAGTCATTAACCTTAAGAAGAGACAAATGACTTTTGAAGGGAAAGGTTTGAGAGTCATAGTACCATTGGACCCTTCTCAAGGAGAAAGGTACACAGAACCACTCAGAGATGAAGATCAGGATGTTTTGGATCATATCTACAACATCATAGCTAAGGAAGAAGATTATGTTGATCCTACTGCCGAAGGTATAATGGATTGGTAGTGTGACAGCTCCTGCATGACTGATTCAGATGACGGTCTAGAAAATTGGCAGAATCGACTATATGAGCTACACAGACATCGATGTGCAAGAATTACCAAGTCTCTCAGATGGCTTGGTTCACAGACAAGAGTCTTGCCTACTTTTGATGGCTTGATAGACCCAGGAGAATTTATTGTACAATTCTCAGAGCAAGTACCGGATTCAGAGAAAATGGAGACTCTCGATTCAGCATTCAGAGCCACAGCAACCAGATGGTGGAATGGTCATAAAAAGTACATTCATAGTTGGGAAGCTTGTCAAAAGTCCCTTCGCCTTAGATTCATGGATCAACCTCAGGAGGTGTGAAGTAGGTTTAATGGAAAGACTAGCCCTTAGGAAAATTTGGAGCAGTGCTACGGAGTGTGGAAGCATGTACCTCGTGAAGAATGGGTACATAGGTTTATTCACACTCTAGAACCTATAGCAAAGAATTGGTATGCAGAGGTCGAGCTTTGCCATGGTACTATAAGTTGGGATAGTCTTGTTGATAGTTTTGTGCTTACATTTTCTATTAATGAGTTTTTCCCTGCTCTGGACGCAGCTGTTAGGTTGATCCATACTAAGGTGTTTGATGATAAAGAAATAGCTGAGTACCAACCTGATTGGAAGGAACAAGAGGCTAATGAAGTAGAATGCTATAAACTCACAATTGACGAGGATGATGACCCACGCAACATTAACATTCCTGAGTCGGAAGGGCACTACGAAATACATGGACCAGCAGTCGAAGCACCTGAGGTAACTCAGCCCCTGAAGGAAAGACAAGTAAACATTGGCTCAGAAGAACATCCCAAGTACGCAACTATTGGAGATTATTGGGGTAAAGAAATGGTGAGCAAAGTGACCCAACTTCTCCATGAGTATGAGGATTTATTTCCAACAAAGTTCTCAGAAATAAAAGGAATCATTGGGGCAATCAACGACATTACGTCATGGGTCGAAGCTCGAAGCTCTGTTGGAGTTAGTGTCAGGCAGTATCGAATGTTCTTATTATGGCACAACCAGAGCTACTGGTTGTGCTGAACGAGGAAAGATGTGTCAAAGCTTAAAATTCGACCGTTGTAAGAAATCAAATCTAGCGGCGTCGATACGCTAACTGCATTAACTGCCTACAGTAATGAGATCCTGGGAAATCTAGCGCCGTTTGGACAAGATATTTGTCAGATTTGGTGTCTTCAATGCACAGTTATGGCAGATTTGGTCGATGGATTCTATAAGAAGACACCCAGGCCTGCGGAACTTGCATTACACTTTTCATTGAGTCTTACAATTGAGTCCATGTCAGCTGATCGCGAACTTCAGGAACTGTTGAGAGAATTTAAACAGACGGGTCTGCAGAGCCTTTTTGGCAATCCACCCGCCTCTGCACCCGGCGAAAAAACTCCCCCAGCACCACCTCAACCAATGCAGACATGATCTACCAGGAAGAAATTTAAACTAGAGGTACGCTCTAAGCGAAACGAAGATAGACACAAGCAATCAGGGAAAACACTGGAGGATCGCGAGATGAATCCACCTGGTTCAAGAGAGATCCCACCTGAAGGGGATGAGAACATTGCACCGCCCCGTCCACCATATCTTCAACCTATTTGACTAGGAGTTCAACCACCTCGCCGGAATGCTAAGTTCACTTTACGCAACCCTTTGTTGCCTCAGGGTGTGCAGCTGGTCGGAACCATGACAGGGAAAATAGATCGGCTTAAGTATGCAGACCACGATACGAATGATTATGGGAAGTTCCCACAGTTCGCCTCAGGAACATTCTTGCACTTCGTCAAATATCTGGAGACTGGAGCGACATTACTGGAAGTGAAACATTGGGCTGCTGGCTTGGATAAAGCTGGTTTGTTTAAGATGCTAGATGTTCCCCACTTTGGTCGCAGCACACAGGTCACCATAGTGGTCAAGCAGCTCTTGGCATTAGTGAATGATGGGAACCTATGGATAGGAGACTAGGGAATTCCTATTACGGGAGAACTGATTCATAGGAACACAGGCTTTCCAAAAGAAGGGCTTGACCCTGGAATCGAATTTCTTTCAAAACACGAAGACACGAAGTTGGCACAGAGCATGAAAGACCGCTTCGGCCTGACGAAAGGAAAGCGAGGGTATCAAACTTCGACAATTGGGCAACAGAACATTCGATTCGCAGCTAAGCTCTTAGCATGCAAGCTAACGAGGAAGTACAGACCAAATGAAGTGCCTACCCTGATTATCAGTCTTGCTTCAAACTGTGTCGAAGGCTACAGTTACAACTGGGAAGTGTACATTGCGAAGGAATTCCTTGAAGATGCCCGCGATGCACAAGAAAAAGGTAGACCCTTTCACTATTCATGGCTGATAATCCTTATCACATTGGTAGGATGGAAAGAACCTACCGAGGCGCAGTTTGTTACTATGCCTCCGAGCATGTCGGGCGCAACAAGGTACGCATCCCTTTGGGTGTCGCAGGACAAAGCATCCCAACAGATGACGAACTATGTGTTTTCCTTTTATATGATGAGTATCTCATACGAGATTATGAAGACACCGCGGCTTAGTAATGAGTTATTCTCTCAGTATGATGGAGTGGCCAACTTCAGGGCCGACATGCACAATGTCTTCATCCAGGCTCATACATATCAGAAACATGCATTGTGGAAGTTGCCATACGTGTTGACCAAGGAAGACATCTTCGCAGTAATCTAGAAATGGCCAGCTGAATGGATGAAGGATGCAGGGACAAAACCCAACATTCCAGTCCCTCCAGTTACTAATGTGGGCGTAGGGCCTAGTCAGACACAGCAGCAAGACCCACTCGAGGACAGTACATAACAAAGTGAGTCACAGCAGAGTGAAGGTGACCAGGGTGGAGATAATGGAGCTGACGAAGAAGAAGAAGAATCTGTCAAAATCGTCTCAGACCCTAATCGGCCAGATAAGTGCATGTCACTAGACGCAAAAGAAGGGACTAAGCCTCAGTCCATAAAAAAATTGAAGGTGTCAAAGGGCAAAAATATTGTCGAAGAATCTCCCGTCACGTTGGAAGAGCTTGATCAGTCTCTGACAAAGTCTACGGAAGTGCTAACTAGAAAATGGTCGTATTTTACACATATGCATCTTGATGCCCTCACCGATGTAGCGAAGCGGATTTCAGAACTAAAGGAGTTAGCAGAAAAATCAGCGACTGGTGCTGCAGCAAGCAGTGCCCCTATAAGTGCACAGTCAGATACAAGGGAGAGTCCCACCAGAGATAATAGAGGCCAAGTGTCAAGCGCAACCCTCATAATTACTGACACAGATTCCCGATCGCAGATGAGCATGACAGTCAGGATAGATTACACCAAGCTGTCTATGACGGAATTGCATCTCTGCCAACTAGCAATCATGAAGGAGATCCAAGCACAAGACCACTACTCACAAATCCAGTTGGAAAATACCATGAAGCAGAGTGAGATCCTCGCAGCGTGGTTTGATGAAGTGGAGCAAAGGAAGAAGGATGCAGAATGTAAGCAGGATACATTGGTGCGAGTATTGGATGAGGCATGTCGGAGCCTTCCTGACTTCGACATACAGGCCGAGGAAGATCCGGAGCAAAGAATTGCTAAGCTCAAAGACTATGCACAAAAGTCTCGCAGTGAGATTGAAAAGCTAAAAGCAGAACATCAGGCTCAGATTGCGGAGCTTCAACTATGCATCACACCGAAGAGTCCACCGGAGATCAGGAAGCAGCGTCGCAGAGATATTCAGGCTTCAGCACTGAAGATCTCTGATCTTGTGAACAGCACAACAAAACTGCTAAAGGAAAGTGTCGATGCCTGGACAACACTGCAAGAACATCCAAAAGTAGGACAGCTGCAAGAAACCATCAAACAACGATAGGTAGACCTGGACACAGTAAAAGTAGAAATTAAGACTCTGCCCCCTATGCAGAAGATGTTCAAGGTAAAGCAAGGTAATGAACTTCAACAGGAAATTGAGTCGTACAGAACAAAAGCAACACTGTTGGAAAATTCTATGCAGCCCTTTATCAATGAGGCCTTGGAGTTGAGCACTGCTGTAGACAGCCAACTCAAAGTTCTGAAGGAGTATGATGCATTTGCCCAGGAAAAGGCCAGCGACGCATCAGCAACAACATTACAGGAGTTGATCGAGAAGGAGCAAGTATCCGACGATATCATGTGTGGCCTCAACCATCAATTCACTATCTTCTCCAGCAAGGTTCTCCTTCCCGACAAGCACCAGAGTGTCCCGGGACGAGACACTAGTGAGTCTTAGGGGCCTGTTGGGGCGTGCACCTTAACGGTACTTAATTTTGGTAACTCCGTAGTTTTATGGAAGCTTGTAAGCGGAGTTGCGACTCAAAATAGTCTTAGGGGTGTCGGGGTGGAGTCAAAGGCCTCTTTTTGTAATTAACCCATGGTTTTAGTCTAGGGTTTAGGGTTTCAGGGTGCCCATGGTTTAATCCCATGGTTTTGTAATAAGTGCACTTGTATAAATAGGCACTTTTGTAAAAGAGTCAGGTTAGGCTTTTGATGTAAAAGGATTTCATGCGAAGCTAAGGCCTGGTCTTGTAAGAAAGGTTAAGTCCCAGCTGTGTGCATGGACGACCTCTGCAGCTGTGTGCGCAGAGAGTTTTTGGTGATGAGGAAGAACTGCAGCTATGTGCGCAGCTTTGAGGAATTGAAGGGATCTGCAGCTGAGTGCGCAGATCAGAACTGTGGTTTTTGTAAAGAGTTGAATAAAACATAGTTATGTGGACGTAGCCCCTACACTAGGGGTGAACCACGTTATATCTTGTGTTGTGGTTCTTTTGTGTTGTTTCTGTTATGTTCTTTTATGCATTGATAAGTAGATAATTGATAAAGTAAGATCACTGCTAAATATTAACTTCCCTGTGAATTCCCAGTTAAGGGTTAAGAAAGAAACTGTTTGTTTATCTAACTGTGAAGCTATATAAGTGAATGTCGAAGCTTTGTATTGAATGATTATTATTTGTTAAAGGCTAATGATATAGTAATATCCCTCTTCTACTTGCATAAACCTAATTTTGCGACACCCCATAGCTGTTTCAGGTGAGACTGCAACCTGTTCGCAGGTTGTTTCCGAAAGGGCCAACACTATGGGTCTTTTGTTGGTGCGAAGTTAAAGGTATAAAACTTGGGTCTGCCCTATAGCCAACAGTCTCCTTGGATGGAACTAGGTGGAGCAATAACCAAAGTACTAATCCTTAGACTCAATACCAACTCTGAACACAACAGTCAGATCTCTCAGCTAAAAAGCTATATTAGGTCAAGTTCCTGCAGTTTACCGCTCAAAACACCTTCCTTACAATTTTCCTTTTCCAATGAATTCCTTGAAGTGCATTCCCCTGAATGATTCTTCTCCTGGAATATGAGCAACCTAAGCTCTCTACATTGGGCACTTTTCATAAGATTGCCTAGGTCTTTTGGGTTAGTTGTCATTAATTGAGCCACCTACTCTGATCCCAATTTCTTGGGGGATCATGACCCCAAATGTAGGGAAGTTGCCACCAACAACATATGAAGTGTTTGAGAATGCTGCCACTTGCCTTTTTGCTCTCCACCTAGTTCCTTTCACCAACTTGACCAGTAACACTCTTTTTAACAGCTCTCCCAAGCTGTTGTCTTCACTTTTATTTATTTTAAAAATAAATATTCAAAATTACATTCCACATCTTTTGACTCTGCTGAGTCATCAGTTCCAACTTATCATTAAATTTAACATAATGTCTTGGGAATTAATTAAAAAAAAACATTATTTTACAAAATTAGGGTATGTGACAATGGGGTTTTCTTCTTCAGGAGACGCATATAACTATGCGTTTTCTTAGTGAGATCGCAAACGAAACGATGGAGAAAGTTTTCCTTCCCTTGCAAAATTTTCCATCCCTATAAATATTTTAAAGTAGTAGGTGATTTCATAACCTCGGGAGAACAAATGGCCTCCAATAGGAGATAGACAAGATGGAGGATGAAGCTCCTTCATCCAGAATGGTCCGATGGACCTTTCTTCCAACTACTCTAGAGGAAATATGAAATGCGACTTGGTGAGTTAGTCTGTATTTATAGTTCTCTACGTTGAAATAAATCAAGTTGGTATTATCTAGGTCTAATGCCCCCAAAGTTGTTAGCAGGTTTTTCCGTTGTGTTGGACAGCTTTGGAGTACCTCAAGGGTAGACATCTCACAAGGAACCTGAGCTAGATCTTCAACAACATTATAAAATTGGGAAACTTGGGCATTGGGATTGAAAACCGACTTCCTGAGGGTAGCCTTAGGTGGTCGCAAAACGGAATCAAGATTAGGTTTTTCAATCACAAGAGGGCCATTAGATGAAGTTGGAGGAGAATTAGTAGAAGGAACTTTGTCAGAAGGAGGATTTTTCATCCTTTTTCTCTACTCTCTTGTCATATTATTGACTACAATTACTCAAACTGATGGTCTGGGAAGACATCATTTGGATTTCTTCCATGGAATTATGGTTCCTCTGATTAGACATGTGGTCTATAAGTTGTTGTTGAGAAGGAAAAGGATCGGTAAGAACTTCTAGTGCGGGGTTGATCTTCAAAAATTTGCTAATCTCGTCATGACAAGGACATTATTTTGTGAAGTAGTCTCCTCCACACAATAAGCAGGGATATTTGGCTTTCCTCGTCCCTTTATCATTCTCATTGGTAGTTGGTTTAGGATTCTCCTATTGGTTTCCAGGTTTCTTGTTTTTACCTTTTCCTTTTTTCTTGTTGTTGGGAGTTTATGTGCTTTGAATATAATTTACCTAGGTAGAAACTATAGGAGTTGAAGGAGTAGTAGTAGAAACATTTAGTTGCTTGGAAAGTTTTGTTGTCGATGAGGGCTGGATGGAACCAACCACCCCATCAATATGAGTCTTTGTTGGTGGCTTGGCGGGATTAGTGCTAGGGTGAGGAGCTTGCGAAATTAAGTCATACAATGTTTCAAATTGGGAATAGACCAAATCCAGATACTCAGCATCACTAATAGCCTGATCTTCATTAACAACATCACCCATAGCTACATATCGAGTGATAGGAGGCAATAATGACTTAGTGAACAAATCAGCTAGTAGTTTTTCCAAGATGGGATCTTTAATAGGCCTTCTCTACCTTCTCCACTCATGGATATGGTTCAAGATGTGCGTGGAGGTGTTCTTACGGAGTGAATTTAAAATATCCATACCCATTTCATAACGAATGGGTAGCTGAAAGTGCGTAAGGAATACAGTTGCCAGAGAGCTAATGTCCACAAACGAATGTTGTAGAAGTTCAATGTACCATTTTGCAGCTATACCGGTCAATGTGCACTAGAAGAGCCTTAAACAAACATAATCATGGATCAAGGATTTCAAGGAACACCAAACATGGAAGTTCATAACATGGTTTTTGGGATAATCTCCCTGCTTTCCATCGAATTTTGGAATGTAAGATGGAAACTTTACCGGAATCACGGGCCACGAAGGGTTGTCTCGAATGGGATCATTGATAAATTTGGATAAATTAGGTAAGTCCAAACTTACTAGGAAAGGTAACTAATTATTGGGTTGCACATACTAGAAGTATTGATAAGGCATGTGTCCACTGGCAAGACCATATGTTGAATGGTATACAGTTTGTTGAAACAGCTACTAAGATGATGAAATTCCTGAAGATCCACCTGAAGGGGTTTTCCCTATACCGTTGGGACCACCAGGACCACTAGGACCACTAGAAGGAGGACCTACAGGGCCAGCTCGCCCTCCAGGACCTCTAGAAGGGGGACCGTTGAGACCTCCAGGACCACCAGGACCACCACGAGGAAGCCGACTAGGACCTCCAGGAGGAGGACCACCAGGACCTCTAGGAGGATGAACGCTAGGACCTCCAGGATATCTAGGACCACTAGGATGTGGAAATTAAACCCAAGAGATAGAACAATTAAACTCATAAAATTGCTAATCAAACATGCAAAATTCACACCAAAGGAGACTGAAATTGGAGCATAACACTGATCTGTATTCAATAAGTGTACAATATCCAACCTTGTGAAGTAATAGGATGCTGCAATATATCATTACATGAGAGAATCAAATGCATAAATATGCCATTCAAATTAGTCAAAAAGTAGGCTTACTAAATCTAGTCAAATCCCCCATAGGTGCATAAAGAAGTTTCCAAATATATGAAGATGCTCACAAATTTGCTAAGTCAAGTGGGAAAGCTAAAGAGGGCTGGAAAAAAAAATCATACATGATTTTATTTGGAGAAAAGGAAGGAGGATGATGTGGGAAAAAAAAGTCAACTACACCTAGTCTAGCTTTTCCTTTTGCCTTAAATCAGAATAAAACAAGGCAACTTTTTACAAAAAGAAGATATGCGCTTTGGAGGATCTGGAATAAAGAAGACATGCTAAATTGGGTTTCCATGATGCTTCCCAATTGCTCCATGACTCAGTTTTAGCATGTGTTGACTTCTAGGACTTGTGGAAGGAAACTAGCATAGAATGGAATCTAGGAAACTAGGTAATAAGACAAAAATAATTAAAATTAATGTCTAAGGTAGGTAACTATGGGTTGATTATTCTAAAACCCCCCCTTAAGCCTGACTTTATGAGTAAATATAAGAAAAATATAGGGCCTAGCAACAAGTCTTAGTCACCCTTTACATACTGCTTGTCCATAAAACCAAGGAAAGAGGCAAAAACCCAGTGGGAAAATCCTCCCTTAAACATGCACAGGGAAAACAAAATTTTGGAAATCTTGTCATAAATCATGGTTCACAGCATGATTAGCAATCCCTAGTAATGATTTGAGATTGCTGAAGGTCTTCTCACAAAAAACTTTGGTGAAGATGTCTGCTACTTGTTCTGAAGATGCACAGAAGAGTAGATCAATGTGCCATCATGCACAAGTTGTATGATGTAATGCATATGGATATCTAGGTGCTTGGTTCACTATCTCTGAACTGGATCATTGTAGATTTGAATGGTGCTCTGATTATCACAGTAGATAATAGTTGAAAACTCTGATTCGAAACCACATTCTCTAAGTATCCCCTGCAACCACAAACATTGAGTTGTTGGATTTACAACTCCTCTATACTCTGCTTCTGTAGATGAGAGTGCTATGGCACTCTGCTTGTTTCTTGAATAGTTGATTGGTCCTTCTGCAAGCATGAACACATATCCTGATGTAGAATTTCAATATGTGTTGTCACCTGCCAAATCACTGTTAGTAAACCAAATCAAATCAAGATCATATTTTTCTTTGTAAAATATCCCATGAGTTCTTGTTCCTTGAACAAAGTTTAGGATCCTTTTGGCTGCTCTCCAGTGGATCTCATGACACTGATCCATGTATCTCGAAGCCACACTAACTGATTCTTCAAGATTAACTCCGGAAAGGAAGGGAGTCTTGCTTGGCTTGCAATCTTTCATGTTGAACTTGTTCAGCAAATCCAAAGAATACTTGGACTGATGTGCTTTGATTCCATGTTAGGATTGAGCAATTTCAAGACCCAAGAATTGGCTCAACAATCCCAAATCTATCATAGAAAATGCATGGTTCATTGCATCCTTCAAGGAGGCAATCTCTTTATTTGAACTTCCTGTAATCAGAAGGTCATCCACATACAAGACAACAATCATCAAAGAACCATGATTCAACTTCAAATAGACATTAGGATCAAAATTGCATTGAACAAAACTCAGTGATAGCAAAAATCCATCAATTTTGGCATACCAAGCCCTAGGGGCTTGCTTGAGCCCATACAATGATTTCTTTAACCTGGACACTAAACATGGATTAGAAACAAACCCTTCAGGTTGCTACATGTAAATCTCTTCAGTGAGATATCCATGTAAGAAGTGAATTAATGTCCACTTTCTACAACCAGATTTTCTTCCTCATAGGAACTAGTTGCAACTCCTTGGTCGATGGATTCCATTGGACTTTCTCTCGTAACAGGAGGAAAATTGAGTGGTAAGCCCTAATTCCTTCTGGATCATCTCAACTGAAAATCAGCTAGATTGTATCAATCAATAAACATAACCTAGGGTTTTAGAGCTAAGAAAAATCACACAAAGTCTTTTCCTACTCAAGATACAAGCCACAGGAAAACTTAAGTGATAAGATGAGCTCAAAATAGTCGGTCTCTCACCAGGATTGTCAAGCAGGTGCAACTCGCGATATACTCAAGGTACATGCATAGTAGTCTCCTAGAGTGTTGTTCTTGGTGTATTTCTCCAAACAAGACATCCAAAGGGTTTTCTCAGTTTGACAAGGAATCCTAGTGGGGTCTCCTGATATACACAAGGTACGTGGGAGTTCAAATCAGTAGTAGTGTTGTCTAATGCACAACTTTCAACAAGGGGCCTTCCGATATACAACTGAGTACATGAAGTACCTTTCTATATACCTCAAAGGTATGTGAAAGGTCGTTCAATATACTAATGGTACATGGAAGAACCGCATGAGTCCCAGGTTGCAGTGCAGGTGAGTAATGACAGCTCCTATGTTTTATTACGCCCGAACATGTCGCTAACTTATCACTTAAATTTATATACAATTTTATACCTATAACTACCGTTAATTTTATCTTGAGCGGCTAGGTGAATGCATGAAATTTTGACAGAAATGTAAATCAGTGAAAATATGAAATGCATATAATTTCACTTTACTTTTCAAGACATTCCTACCTATGGGAAGGAGAGAGTATTTTTCTTTTCAATTTTCGTTCTAAAACTAAAACTTTTCTCAAACAACTACATTAAACCAAACTCTTTCTGAGAAAGAGAACAAGAAACAAACTTCAAACCAATTTTGAAAGCAAGCACAATAGGGTAAGATCTCTTCTTCTAAGAAAGACAAAACACACCCAAATGCATAATCAACATTTTTCAATTTTTTCTTTAAAACAAGAAAGATGTAATTTAAAACTGCTAATACTTTTCTTCTGATGATAACAACGATGTAAAATAAAGAGAAGAAAGATGGAGATCTGAAAGGTGATGAGGCTAATCAGAGGTCTAATGATTCATACTCCAACAAAAATATGAATAACTCTCAACAAAAAAAGATTATTTTTCAAAGCAAAAAATAATTCCTTCACAAAATTTTAATGAAAAGTGAAACAAGCTATCAATAAAATAAGTCTTTCTTTTCAAATGTATCTAGCAATAAGTCTGAGATCTAACTGATACTAAGCTCTCACGTAGCACTCCTTTCAAAAAAATCAAAACCAATTATACAAGCTAATGAAAAGATGAACCTATCCTAGTTTTTGTATTTTAACAAAAAAATCATTTTACCGCATCAAATTCATCATTCAAGCACTCAGATATCCTTAATACAAACCCAGACATTCAAAACTGAAAACTACTAAACCAATTTTTTTGCAAAAAAATTTGAAAAAACAAGCCTAGAAAAGGCCTACCTGGCACTGTGTGCAGAGAGTCACTGACATAGCGGTTTTGGTCGAGAATCACTTCCTGATTACTGGTCCCAACTAGTGGCACCGCTTCCTGCTAGCTAAGTTTAGGCGGTGGCATCGCTTATTTCCTGCAATGCAGGCGTGGTTCCCTGTAAATGGACAAAAACCAAAGAAAATAGTGAAATAGCAAGGTTAGATCACTGTGCAACTGGAACTTAAACCATGAATTAACAATACTTAAGAGCACAAAGGGTTAAAAAACTTAGATATGAACATATCTAAAGATGCCCAACCAATAACCACTAGATCAGCTAGTGGATCTAATTGAATTGATGAAGGAAGGGAGCTTGGATTTTAGACAAGTGTTCTTGAAAAAGAATAAGGAAGATCAAATCATTTGAAGCTCTTCCTGAGTGGAGTTGCCAAATTTGTTGCTAGGAATTTTGCACCTTTTGCAGAAAGAAGTTGTTCCTCTGGTATGAATGATTCAGATCTAAAACAAATAGTTCACAATAAAGTTTGAAGACTTTCCCTAGAAGCTATAGACACCTGGAATACAATCTTTGATGGAGTGATATGATTCTTCTATTATGAAAAAAGGTCTCCAAGGAAATACTTGCATAAACACATCAAACAAACAAGAGATCAAAGATACCAGAACATCATCTATAGATCTAGGCCAGTGACTAAGGAATCTGACAATAACATGTAAGATTATAACATAACAAGTGTATGGGAAAGGACCCGACATTATATTAATAAAATGAAGAAAGAGTTTACAACCTATGCCTTAGTGTTGACATGCTCTTTCACAAAACCAACACCTTGTCCCCAACAGCTCCAACTTTCTCCCTCAAGCTCTCTCGAATGACTTAGGCCAATATATCAAAGTAACATCATAACATTACTCTCCCTTCAACAATGGAGATCTAGACTGATTTTATAATCTTGGAGTGGATAGGGATGGTTGAGAAATTGGTGGGTGAGGTGGCTAGGAGATCCTAGAAGGATGGATCTTGATCCCAACTGACCCTAGTGATTAGGGATAGGGTGCCAGGAATCCTTATTTCGAGAAGCTTCGTGAGAACCTCTCTTTTCACTTTTTACCAAGGGCACTACTCATTGTTCACCATGACAAAGCGGTTCTAGGCAGAACCGCGCATTGCTTAAAGGGTAAAGGCAGTGTTAGTTTTTCAATATTCAAGCTAGCATTATGTTAGGATCTTTAACTGAGAGAACAACAAGTACAACAATCAAACACAAGAGACAATGAATATAGTGTTTTTCCTTGGGGAAACCATAAATGGAGAAAACCCCGCAACTTCCTCACAGATATAATCAACACAAAAGATAAAACCCCAAAATAGTAAGATGATCTCTTGACAGCAGTAACCTCTTTCTTCATTTCCCCAGTGTCTTTCTCTTCCTTTCTACGCTACAACTGAGTGTGGATGAGTGTGTGCTAAATAGAGAAGTCACCTCTCTATTTATACTGATTCCCAACATGACTAAAACCCTACTAGGGCCGACTTCACTAGGTGAGTCTAATAACCCTAGTGCCCTGGAACTGTGGGGACTTTAACCCTTAGACAATAGGAGGGTAACCCATAATGACTTGACATGACTTGTTTACATTATAGATTATCCTGATCGGAACATTGAGGCATGACATGACATAATAACATCCTGTAATAAACATCAAGTTACAATAGATAAGAAATACAAGTAAATACATTCTGAACTTACAATTACATCAACACTCCCTCTTAACTAGGAAGGTATTCTCTCGACACAATTTTCATCACTAGTCTTCTTCTATGGATCTTCTCGTCATCTGCATCTCCAAGTCATCTTCATATTCATGTCATCTTCATCTTCATGTCATCTTCATTTGTACTTCTGGATCATCACTCGATCTAGATCATCATCACTGGACATCATTACTGGATCTAGATCATTACTCGATCTAGATCATCACTGCTGGATCTGGATCATCACTTGATCTGGATCATCTCAGAGACATCATAAATGGATCTGGATCATATCTCGATCTGGATCTTCTCTAGTCATCATCACATGTGCTATCTTATGATTCTTCTCGTCACAGGAAGTTCTACAGAGCCATCCTTCTTTCACGCTAGTTGTAGGAGTAGCCACCATGTAGGTCTTCTTCAGCACTTATAACTGACCTACTCATTAGAAAGGCATGCTCAACACTCACATCTGATCATGTAGGAGCCTATAATCACATTAGAAAGGCCCAACACTCACATTCACCAGCATGATAGGACACTACTATCATCTGTGAAAAGGATTCAACACTTACATCTGATCTACTTGTCAGAAAGGCATGCACTCACAGCTGATCTGGTAGGAAAAAAATCCTACACCCTCATTAGAATGGTGCCCAGTCCCAGGCTGAGCTACCTGGTAATGGACCAAGTGCCTCCATTCTCCCAAAGAATGGCAATTTCCCTTACATCTAATCTGGTAGGAACCAAATCCTACACCCTCATCAGAATGGCCTGCACTCACATCTGATCCGGTAGGAACCAAATCCTACACCCTCATCAGAATGGCCCCCAGTCCCGGACTGAGCTACCTGGTAATGGACCAGGTGCCTCCACTCTCTCAGAGAGTGGCAGTTGCCCTTACATCTGACCTACTTGTAAGAATGGCCATCACTCATATCTGACATGGGAGGAACCTAATCCTTTAACGATGACAGAATGGCTCATCCCTTACATCTGACCTACTCATTAGAATGGCTCTCTCAGTCCCAGACTGAGTGTTCCTCGAAACTGACCAGGTACCTCCATTCCTAGAATGGCATTCAGCACTCATATCTGACATGGAAGGAACCAAATCCTCTCACCATGATAGAATGGCTCAGCCCTTACATCTGACCTGATCGTCAAAATGGCTTCTGGACTCATCACTTCCCCTTGGAAAGGACCTCGATCTAGAGAACACTAAGATTCTCCCTGAAGTACTCAAAATTCACTTTGGCCAATGGCTTCATCAACACATCAGCTATTTGATCGTCCATCGCAACATACTGGAGCTTCACTACTCCCCTCTACACCATATCCCTGATATAGTGATACTTGATCTCAATATGCTTCGAATTGTCATGGAACACTGGATTCTCTAGCAACTTCACACAACTCTGGTTGTCACAATGTATACAAGTAGCATCCAACTGGAGATCAAATAAATTAGACAGTAGCTTCCTCAACCATACTGCCTCACAACTAGTTGAACAAGCTGTGACATACTTTACTTCAGTTGTACTCAGTGCCACATAGGATTGCTTCCTACTAAACAAGGAGATCATACATGATCCCATACTAAAGAAACACCCTAAAGTGATCTTCCTATCGATGGCACTGCCTGCCCAATATGAATCAACATAATCCTCTAGGTTAATCTTCTGATTCACATCATACTTGAGCCCATAATCAATTGTACCCCTTAGGTACCTCAGAATATGCTTTATAGCAATCAAGTGAACATTTCTTGGATCTAGCAAGAACTGGCTCAAGGTGTTCACATCAAAGCAAATGTCTAGTCTCGTGTTCGTCAGGTACATCAAGGACCCAATCATCTGACGATACATCATAGCATCAAACAACTCTGATGAAGCATCGCTCAATAGCTTTAGGTTTGATGCCATAGGTGTGGCCATAGCCTTGCAGTCCATCATCCCAAACCTTTTCAGGATCTCTACTGCATACTTCCCTTGTCCAAGGAATATTCCATCCGCACTCTGCCAAACCTACATATAGTAGAAGCATCACTGGGTTGCCATCTTCAACCTTGTAGTAAAGGTTGGAATCTGCTTTACTCTTAGTAAATCCCAAACTGGATAGAAAGCTATCAATTATGCCGTACCATGTCCTGGGTGCCTGTTTCAAACCGTATAGGGATTTCTTCAATCTACACACATGAGACTCCCTATCATGTGTCTCAAAACAAATTGGTTGTTCTACATACACTTCCTCTTCAACTACACCATTCAAGAAAGTAGTCTTGACATCCATTTGGTGTATCTTCTATTTCATTACTGCAGCCAGAGAAAGTACTGATCTGATGGAAGTGTATCTGGCTACAGGTGCAAAGGTTTCTTCATAACCTATTCCTTCTTTCTAATAGAAACCTCAAGCGACAAATATTGCCTTATATTTTTCAATGCTACCATCTGTAGCATGCTTGATCTTGTAGATCCATTTGGAAGTTACAACTAACTTCATTTCTGGTCTTGGGACAACATCCCAAACATCATTCTTCACGATCGATTGGTACTCTTCGATCATAGCATCCTTCCATTCTTTCCGTTCTGCCACTTCTTCATAATTGGAAGGTTCTTTATCAATGAAATCACATAGTAATGCTACATACCCGGAGAAGGATCTGGTCCTTTTTCTTTCTCTGTGATTCTCTTCTGGAGCCCCATATATTTTCACACCTTGGATAACTTCTCGTACCCAAGCAGGTTTCGTCTTATGATGATTCTTCTCTGGAGGTGGATCTATAGGTCTTTGTGGTTCTTCAAATTCTCGATCTTCTTCTTAAGCTTGTTCATTCATGGTTGTATCATGAATTCTGGGTGCTTCTGCTTCTTCAAATTCTTCAGTAGGTTTCTTTCTGGATTTGTTGTAAGTTGTGTCTTCATCAAATGTCACATCCCTACTGATATCAATCTTCTTGAATCCTGGGAAGTATATTCTGTAAGCCTTCGAGCTTTCAGAGTATCCCACAAATATACCCTTCTTTCCTAAAGGATCTAATTTAGTTCTCTTCTCTTTTGGAATGTGTATGTACAATGGACAGCCAAATATTCTCAAATGGCTGAATTCTGGTTTCTTGCCAAAGAAGACTTCTTCAGGAGTCTTGTTCTCAAGTATTCTATGTGGAGTACGGTTTTGTACATACACCGTTGTTCTGGGAACTTCCATGATAGTTCTATTCTTCCTTTCTGCAATCACATTCTATTGTGGATTATAAGGAGTGGACAAATCCCTCTTAATCCATGATTCTCTGCATATCTCTTTGAATTCATTTGAAGTGAATTCTCTACCATTATCTGATCGAAAGGTCTTGATCTTCTTTTCAGTGTGGTCCTCTATTAAGGCTTTGAATTCCTTGAACTTGTTGAATAATTCGTCTTTTTTTTTCATGAAGTAAACCCATGTCTTCCTAGAAAAGTCATCAATAAAAGAAACATAATATGCATACCTACTTAGTGACTTTGATGACATAGGACCGCATACATCGGAGTGGATTATTTCCAAGATTCCTTTTGATTTTCTTTCACTACTTGGAAATGTATTCTTTGTATTCTTTCCTTTCGCACATCCTTTGTAGACCCCATCATGTTTTGCTTGGATTTCTGGAAGACCTTCAACAAATTTTCTTGCAAGAGGTAGTGCTCTGTAATGCACATGTGCAAGCCTTCTATGCCAAATTTCACTTGGCTCTACTATGTCATGGACCAAGGCTTCTTCTAGATGGCCCTTTAATTTTTACAATCCTCCTTCTTGTTCTCCAATCACCACCGCATCATCAATAGTCTTTCCTTTTGGCCACATGATGACTTGACCATCTATAAATGCAACACTCATTCCTTTTGCATCTAGTGCAAATATGGAGAGGATGTTCTTCTTGAGTCATGGAACAAACAATACTTCCTTCCTTGTCCTAGACTTTCCAGAGTCTAGCTTATAGGAAGATTCCCCACTACCTTTTGTTGGATATTGGTAGTCATCTCCTAGCTTCACCTTGTGAGGTGATTCATGTTTTGTCTCACAAAGGATTCCTTGATTCCTGTCATATGTTTGGAAGCCATGCTATCTATGATATAATCATTGCTTCCATGAGTAATGTTACCCATGAGAGCAGAAATCAAAACATATTCATCCTCGCTTGAAGAATCTTCACTTTCATATTTGATTCTTTTCTCAGATGGTTCATCATCCTCTGCAACATGAGCATGATGTCTTCTTTTGTTGCTCTTTTTCTTATTCTGTTTGTTACGAAAATTTCTTGCAAAGTGTCCTGCTTCATCACATGTATATCATATGATCCTAGACAAATCTTTTCTAGTGTTATATTTATGAGAGCGCTTACCTCTGGAGTGATGAGATCTTCTTTTGGTTGACTTGGAGTGTAGCATGAGATCTTGATATTCACTTCCCATGTTCTCTTCCCAAGATGCTATCCGAGCTTATTCTTGTTCCTTGATCTGAGAAACTCTTGTGAAGTAACACTGGATTGTTTCTTCATTCTGAATCTTCACATTCTTTAGCTGGTTCTTCAGAGTCAACTTCTAGTTTATATTCTTCCTTTCAAACAATTTGGTTAGGGCATCAAACATAGCTTTAGGTGTCTTTAGGGAGGACACCTGTGGTATAAGGTGATCCTTGATAGAATAAGGAATGATCCTCTTTTCCATAACCAACTTCTTCTTATGTAAAGCTTTTGCCTCATCTCCCTCTGGAACTGGAACCTCCTCATTGATATAGGAGTCCAACTCATTTTCTTCCAAAACCAAGGAGATCCTATACTTCCAAGCTCATGAGTTATCAGCTCCCTCAAGCTTTTCATCAAGCTTGGTATAATGAGACATCTTAACTAAGAACCTCAAATGGAAATACAAAAGATTTAGATCTTACCAGGTCAAGATGTTGGATCTGGATTTGGAGCTGAAATCCTGCAGAGCTGGTTCAAGAGCAGATTAGGGTTTTGCTTTTTCAGAGTTTTGTCCAACTAGTTGCTTTGAATTTGATCCCTAACTTTGATTTTAGGGAGGAGATCAATCCAATCCTGGGCTCACTAAAAAATTCCTCTTCTGTGAAAAGCCCTAATTTTCGGTAGCAGTGTTGGGTCCAAAACTAAAAAAACTCAGAATTGGATTATGTTTTAACAGAAAGATGCACCCTAGGGAGGAGAGTTATTCCAAACTTCTTTTGCTGAAAATCTATGGAGAGAGATCCACAAAGTAGGAATCCCTAGTTCCCGCAGCTGCACAGTGTCTTCTTCTCAGGTTAGCTTTGATACCATGTTAGTTTTTCAATATTCAAGCTAGCATTAGGTTAGGATCTTTAACTGAGAGAACAACAAGTACAGCAATCAAACACAAGAAACAATGAACACAGTGTTTTACCTCAGGGTAACCATAAATGGAGAAAACCCCGCAACTTCCTCAGAGATAGAATCAACACAAAAGATAAAACCCCAAAACAGTAAGATGATCTCCTGACATCAGTAACCTCTTTCTTCCTTGCCCTACTATCTTTCTCTTCCTCAGCTATGTGCTACAATTGAGTGTGGATGAGTGTGTGCTAAATAGAGAAGTAACCTCTCTATTTATACTAATTCCCGACATGACTAAAACCCTACTAGGGCCGACTTCACTAGGTGAGTCTAATAACCCTAGTGCCCCAAAACTGGGGGGAATTTAACCCTTAGACAATAGGAGGGTTACCAACAATGACTTGACATGACTTTTTTACATTATATAT
Source organism: Pseudotsuga menziesii (assembly GCA_001517045.1). Classification (NCBI taxonomy): domain Eukaryota; kingdom Viridiplantae; phylum Streptophyta; class Pinopsida; order Pinales; family Pinaceae; genus Pseudotsuga; species Pseudotsuga menziesii. The sequence goes on from LPNX011212568.1 coordinate 199,321, forward strand.
ATTCCTGATCGGAACATCGGGGCATGACATGACATAATAACATCCCAGAATAAACATCGGGTTACAATAGATAAGAAATACAAGTGAATACATTCTGAAGTTACAATTACATCAACAGGCAGTGCCACCGCTTACTTCCAACATGTTACAGGCAGTGTTGAAGAAGCTACCGCTTTTTTACTAAAGGGTAGATGTGGTGTTTTATTTTCATATACAGATTTGATGTCTAAACCAATGTTTTGACTTCACAATTTGGGACTGAGGGAAACACTGAAGTTTGGGATCTCATCACATGCTGATGATGAGATTTAGGTATAACAGTTGTATGAAAATATATCCTATAGTTGGTGTTAAATCATGAACATACTGGATTACGCAATCTAGACATTTAAATAATTGGTTGCAAGAAAATTTGACTCCAAGTTGCAATCAAATATCAAGCAAAAATACTTTAAGAGTTGAAAGGGAAGAAATATTATGCATGTGGTTTATTAAGGATCGTTCTAGATTTCTTTGCTCCCGATATATTCTTCAAATATTCAACCCAAATATCTACAAAACAACCATAAAACCATCCTTAAATATATTAGATACAAAGTAACATTAAATTCAAACATAAACTTATGTAATAAAATATTTATTAATTGAATGAACAAAAATGATCTATCTAAATCTGAGACAATGAATTGGGAATGGAAACATGTTCAATTTATATGAAAAGGAAGTAAGCAGTACATTGAATAACATATTCTTCTCGGCACATAGCCAAAATCATATCTCAAGGTTTCTGTTATAGCTGATTTTAACACACTTGGTATATCACACTTTTATGGCCTTCCATGTCCTTTTGCAGACTCTTTGGACCCCCCTTGCTCGAATTATACTTTTATGATCCGATTAATTCCCTAAAAAACACCCATTTATTGCTATACGCGACTTTCAAGCTAGAACTTGTGTCTACATGCATGTTTCTCCACTTTAGCTCGCTTACATCAGGAAATGTGCATTAAAAAAATGGAGTTTTCCTCAATAAGTCCCAAATAACTTCACTCTTGGCGTTCCATATGCATGAAAACACTCCGAATCAACCATTCACTACATATTGAAGGTCTATATATTGAGCCTCTTCGATGCATTGAAGGAGGAGAACATTTGAGAGAAAGGAAACTATAGTTCATTGTTTCCCCATTTTTTCTTATGCTTGAGTCTGCATCCCTTTGTCCTTTTGAGTAAATGTTACTGATCTTCCAAAGCTTGCCATTGATTTGTAAGATTTCCATTGAGATGGAGGATTGAATTGGTGGAGGCTCATGTGGAGGACTCGGATTCTCCATTTCAATGAGGTGCTGACAGAGTTTGTCACTCTTATATATGTTCATTAATAATAGAAATATCTATTTCCCACCCATTACATGTGTATGCATATGAATATTTTATCCATGGTTGTAGTTTTATTTTCTTATACATTTTGGATTTAAATATGCTATATTAGGCCTAAAAATATCACATATATGATGCTTGTCTTTTGTTGTTGTTGTTGAGAGTGAATTTTTGGTACAAGCATGTTGGAAAAGATCAACGGGGATCTACAACAACTGTCTGGAAAAAGGTATGTTTTGTATCCCTTAGTGTTAGAAACATTTGTTGATCTTGCATATTGAAATGTATTTATTTCTGGTGTCATTCAATTTGTTGTGTTCTACCGGAATCCATAGAAATTTTCTCTCCATAATGGAATTGGAGACTCCACTAGGGAGGTTCCTTGTTTTTCTTTGGGGGTTTTGGGTGCACAATATGCCTGAATTTCTCTCTATTTATCTGTGTTTTTGTGTCGGTTCTAGAATTATGTTAGCCTATTAGTTTCATGTTGAATTCATTTAGGTCTTGACTTATCATTTTATCCCCTTTCTCTTGCTATATGTGGGTTTTCGGTTTACAGTTGCGTATACACGTGGGTTTTGTCTGAACAGATGCGTATACATGTTTCCTGCAAATAGTTGTGTATGCCCCTCTTTTATGTGTGAATTGGATGTTTGAGATATGTTGGGTGGATTTTGAATGTTTCCAAGTCTTCTTGGATGATTTTTTGGTCTGTCTACTACCTCTGTTTCTGACCAGAGACCTTTCTTATTGTTAGAATAATCAACCCATAGTTACCTACCTTAGACATTAATTAATCCATTTTTGTCTTATTTTCCTAGTTTCCAATATTCCACTCTATGCAAGTTGTCTTCCACATGCCATAGAAGTCAAAATTGCTAAAACTGAGTCATGGAGCGCTTGGAAAACCTCCTAGAAACCATATTTAGTAGTTCTGCTTTATTCCAGATCCTCCCTAGCACATATCTGTGTTTTCTGCTAAGTTGCCTGCTTTATTGAAATTTGAGGAAAAAGGGAAAGTAAGACTAGGTGTAGTTGACTTATTTTTTTCCCTCACCATCCTCCTTTCTTTTCTCCTTATAAAAGCATGTATGAGTTTTCTTTCCATTACTTATTAGCTTGCCTACTTGACTTTGCCAATTCATGAGCCTCTAGGTAGATTTGGAAACTACTTTATGCACCTATGGGAGATTTGACTAGATTTAGTAAGCCTAATTTTTGACTATTTCAAATGGCATCCTTATGCATTCGAATATCTCATGTAATTTATATTGCAGCAGCCTATGACTTCATAAGGTTGGCTATTGTACAATTATTCAATATAGATTAGTGTTATGCTCCAATTTCAGTCTCCTTTGTGTGTAAATTTGCATGTTTGATTAGCAATTTTGTGGGTGCAATTGTTCTATCACTTGGGTTCAATTTCCACATGATATCACAGCCTTTGTAGATCGATTTCTCTCCTTCCATATTGCTAGTTCAGGTTCAGCATCTTGACTAGGATCATATTCTATTGGTTGAAGGGCACAGTTTTGAGCTATGGATCAATCTCAGACGATCATCTTGAATCCATTTAATTTCTTTGAATGGAAAGCAGAGATGGAGATACTGTTGAGAGCAAAAGGTCTCTATAGGGTGACTATGGAAACTGAGGTAGAGCCCAATGCAGCTGCAGAGAAAATTAAATGGCACAAAATGAGGGATGATTCCTATGCTCTCTTGTGTCTGAGCATATCCAGAGACCTCTTCCATCTTGATGGATTGACATCACCTAATGAAGTGTGGGAGAAGCTTGTAGAGATTTTGGTAAGACAGATGAGATGAGAGGACATCAAATTGAGAATGAATTCATCTCTTTGAGTCCCAGCAGCTTTGAATCCCTGCAACTCTACTTTTCCAAGTTTAAAGCCTTTGTTTTGCAACTAAAACAGTGTGGAAATGAAAAGAAGGAGGATAAAATAGTTTTGGCCATACTCTTGAAGCTTGGCCCTGACTATTCTGTGTTTGTTTCGACCTTCCATGCCACCAAGTTGACAACTCGTCCTGGAAGATTCCTAAGATTGCAGAGTTCATGGAATCCCTCACACAAGAACAAGATAAACTGGTGATGATGGGAACAATCAAACGTTCCAAATACCAAGCTTTGGTTGCTGGATATTCGAGGGTGGATTAAAAAGGCAAGAAGAAAGATAAGAAGCCACCTAAGCAAAAGAGAGACAAGAACAAGTCTCAGGAGGAGCCCCAAGGTTCCAAGAAGAAATTTCAAAAGAAGAAGAACAAAGGATAAATGAGCAAGTGTGCATACTGCAGTAAGGGCTATCATCCTAAAAGCTCTTGCATGAAGAAGCAAATTGACAGGTTGACCGAACTCCTAGAGAAGAATAACATCTCCCTTCCTGATAGCTCAAAGAAGTGGGAAGGAGGATCAAATTTAGAGGAAAAAGAGAGAGAACATGCATTGGTTGCTGGCACATCAAGCTCACCTAGCTTCATCATAGACTCTGGAGCTTCAAGACATATGGTTTCGACCAAGGAGGCATTCTCCTCTCTTGACATGTCGAAAGGTCCACCAATAGTGCTGGGAGATGACTCTCTCACTGACAGTTTGGGAAAATGAAGGATTGATATTGACCATGGTAAGTTCAGTAATGTATTGTATGTTCTAGTTCTTGCCTCTAACCTCTTGTTAGTGTATCAGATGACTCACACAGGGTCTCCAAAGAAGGTCATACTCTCCCCTGATGATGTTTAGATCACAGAGATCTCGAGTGGTAAATTCATTGCAAAAGAAGTTGTAGATCACACTTCGAAGGTATACATGTTTTCACATTTTCTACCCTACTAAAACCCCTCTGCTCTTCTGATTCATGCTAGTGAGGAAAGAAAGTTTTGGCATGAAATATTTGGCCATTTTAAATATAAGTATCTCTCTGATATAAGTGAAAATGAAATGGTCATAGGGTTACCAAAGATTAAGTTTTCCAAGGGATTCTGTCAAGGTTGTATCCTAGGAAAACACCCAGAGCATAAATTTGAGAGAGATAGTCATGAGAGAACCTCTACACCTCTTGAGTTGATCCACAGTGATGTTGCTGGTCCATTTCCTCATATGTCAATGAGTCAAGCCAAATATGCATTGATCTTCCTAGATGAATTTTCCCGGTATTGTTCAGTTTACTTCCTGAAGCATAAGTCTGATGTTTTTGGCCTCTTCAAAGTCTTTAAGGCTTTGGTTGAAAACCAGTCTGGGAGGAGACTCAAGATCCTCAGATCTAACAATGGTGGTGAGTATGTTAAGTCTGATTTCATTCAATATTGCAAAGATGTAGATATTCAGATGTAGCATTCAATCCCTTACACACTACAACAAAATGGTGTTGCTGAGAGAAAGAACAAATCACTGAAGGAGATGGCAACCTGTATGATGGAGGCTAAGACTTTGCCACCAAAGTTTTAGGCCAAGGCTATAAAATATGCATCCTATATCCAGAATATGGTGCCTCATAAACAACTTGATGGCATGTCTCCTTTCAAAGCATGGAGTGGGCACAAGCCATATGTGACCCATTTAAGGATTTTTGGATCAGAGGCTTGGGATAGAATTCCAATTGAAAACAGAAAGGCTTTGCAGCCCCAAATCCAAGAGTGCCTATTTGTTGGGTACTATAAATATTCAAAAGGGTACAAGCTAATCAATTTGAGCAAAAACAAATCCTTCATTGAAAGGAGTGTTTAGTTCCAAGAAGAGACTTTAGCAGCAGTTGAAGTTGGAGAGTCTTCTTCACCACCAGAATCATTGAATGTAAGTGAAGAGACAAATGAGTTTGCTGATTCTGATATGTCCGATAATGATGAATTAACTTGCAGATCCTGATAGTCCTACAAGACCAAAATGGGTATCAAAGACCATTCATGCAACTAGGGAACTAGCTGGAAATCCTAGTGATCCTAGGAGGACTAGATCTCAGTTTGAGAGTGCCCTATGTATGAAAGACCCTTTGTTTGCAGAGAAGTGCTATATGATGGTTGAATTAGACCCACATAAATATGAATATGCAGCAAATGATACAATATGGCAAACATCCATGAAAGAATAATTCAGCTCACTCCAGAAGAACAACACTTGGGAACTGGTTGATCTTCCCCCAGGGAGGAAGCTAGTTCAATGTAAGTGGGTTTTCAAAACTAAGTTTGTTGTTGATGGTTCACCTTTTATATAAAATGCAATATTGGTAGCCGAGGGATACTCATAGGTACATGGTATTTACTACGATGAGACCTTTGCACCAGTGGCAAAGATGGACTCCATCAGGATAGTCTTAGCCATTGCAGCTTTGAAGCAGTGGGAGGTACATCACATGGATGTGAGGTGTGCCTTCCTGAATGTAGATCTTACTAAAGAGATTTACATGCAGCAGACTCAAGGGTTTGTGTCTAATCCATATTTTGTGTGCAGGTTAAAGAAATCATTGTATGGGCTCAAGCAAGCCCCCGGGGCTTGGTATGCCAAGATTGATGGTTTTCTGCTGCCATTGAGTTTTGTTCGATGCAAGTCTGATCCTAATGTTTATTTGAATCTGATTCATGGTTATTTGTAGTAGCCTATGAATTCATAAGGTTGTATATTGTACACTTATTCAATACAGATTAGTGTTATGCTCCAATTTCAGTCTCCTTTGTGTGTAAATTTGCATGTTTGATTAGCAATTTTGTGAGTGCAACTGTTCTATCACTTGGGTTCAATTTCCACATTTATTTGGTTATTAGTTAGAAGTTGTTCTTGTCATCTCATTTCCTTTTTTGTTTCAGTATTAGTGCATTATATTTATTTTCTCTTAGTGTCTTGCTTGGTTGTTGTCTGATAGTTGTTGCAGGTTCTAAGAGTTGTAGAGTCTTTTATTGCATTCGCATATCATTTATTTCAAAATTACAATTATTATTATTATTTTTGGCATGTTCATTCATTTTTTCATTTTCATAGTACTTGCACTAGGTTTGCTTAGTTTATTATTAGTCAAGATTTCATATAGGAATGTATGCATTATCATTTGAAGAAAAAAGTATGCATCTCATGTAGTGGCATACCCCTCTTTCACATTTAAAAACAAAATTGTACTTGGAATTGTTTTTTATGTGTGCATATTTACTTTCCTTTCTAATTCATAACATCATTGGTTTCATGGTCACTTCCTTTGAGGAATCACAACCTCTAAAATGAATGCTTAATTTAAAATGAAGTACACATTTTTATTTGATAGGTTACATCAACAATATTAGGTTTTAGAGTCTTAGAATAGGTTTTTGTGAGTAAATTTCTCTAAGACTACTAAATAGAACAAGTAGGTGTTTGTCCAGGTAAGAGAGTGAAATCTTGTTATTAGCTCCTAAATTTCCCTTTCCAAATCATCAATCCGTGAATCCTGGCAAGGGAGTCGATGTATAACAAACCCAACAAATGTGGAAATTTCCTTGTTTTTCTTGAGTCCATCATACACTGCCTCATAAACCCTTTGGAAATGGATTTTGAAATCCTCAAACCCTCCTTGAGGTTGGAAATGCCTGCTATCTAGCCTCTCTCCACATTCTTTTCCATCTCCATCTCAGATGAATCCCCTATCCACCATGAAAAGGAGTCATTAGAGAAATTTTGAGGTCTAAAATGGGCCTCCTAAGGAAAATTGTACCATTAAAATTCACTTTATAACAACGAATGGGATTCAAGATGATGATGTCAACCACGGGGGTAAAATTTGTAAAACAAATGGAGAGAAAAAAGAAAAAACTACTTTTTCTTATCGTATTTTTGACATATCTCCTTATCATTTCACCTAGATTTCGAGTTTTAGGACTCGTTGGATGCGTAATTTAATTCTGCATCAAGCCCATACCCACACTTCATACTTCTGAGGTACCCATGACACCCAAAATGAAAATTTCAATAAAAAAATGTATTTTAAAATTAAAATAACTTTTTTACTGAAATTTTCATTTTTAGGTGTCGAGGGTACCTCATAAGTATGCAGTGTGGGAATGGGTTTGATGCAGAATTAAATTACACATCCAACAAGTCCTGAAACTCAAAATTTGGGTGAACCGATAAGGAGATATGTCAAAAATACGATAAGGAAAAATAGTTTTTTCATTTTCTCCTCCAAAATTTAGAACTTTTATTTTATTCTAATCACGCTTATTTTATTATTTCCCTTATAAGGCCCATTTTATACCTCAAAAATACCCTAATGTATCCATCCTAGAGCAGTTTAGAGCGAAAGAGTCTTCACAATTACTACTTTTGCTTTCAGCTTGTTGATAAATACTTTATTTGTCACTCGAGAATATATCCATCTCCGTGTCTATTTCACATGTTGGAGCGATGGGAATGGAGGATATGAGTAAAGGATGGATCCTATAAACATAAACACTTGAACCACTGATCACATGGCCATGTTAATGCATCCAACAATGTTTCTTTATACCTCTATGGAAATAAAGAGTTTGGTTATGGGGGGATGGGAAGCCAAGGTCCCTTGTAATCGACCAAGTGCTTAACCTCCCTTTTGGGGAAATGATCAAGGAATGAAGTGATGCTTGATCTTACCATTGTAATATGTCACTAAACCAGGCTCTAAACAAGATCCCTTATTTGCAAAGAAATCATCTTGCTCATTATTTTCCCAAAGGATATGATAGAAACTTAATTTTTTTGTGACGAGATTTGGGAGATCTTGGTTTTCTTATTTTCTTCCTCTTGGTTTTATTCTATGTATTATTGGTTCCTTTTTGGACATGATCTAGCAAAACGACCATATTGATTGAATAAATTCCATTTAAAAGGAATTTGTTCATATTCCACTACTTGCAAGTGATTCCATCCATCCACAGATATATTGATAACCTCTATAATCCTTTTTCTAGGTCAAATTCAACACATATTCTTGTGCACAAGAACATTAGGGGTTTTAGATATGACTTATCAATGAATTTCCTGAGCGATTTTCCAATGGCCCTTGAATATTCGTTGTTCCAGCAATGTAAAGGGATATGGGGGAGTTTTACCCAAACTAGGATGACAGAAGAGATGTCCTTCTAAGGATTTAATGGCATGTACCATTTGTTGACATACATTCCTCATGTTCCCATGAAATAGGTCTCATTTCAGAATAAGAGATCCCGATCTTCCTTCTTCTCATAGAGAAAAAGAAGAAAACCTTTGCTGCAAAAAAATTGTTTGACTTATCCCTGAATCAAAGGTATCTAGTTTTTATTTATCCATATTTCTATGGAATGAGGGGATTTCCAAAGACCTATAAGGTTCCCTACCAACCCTTTCTGAGAAAGCACTACAACTTTTTATTTGGAGGAGACCGAAGAGAGTTTTACATTCGGAATGTCCACTCGCTTAACAAACTTGAAGTCTTGCATACGGTTGGATTACTCTAGGTGGGGATATAAGCCAATATTTTTTAAATAACTCATCCAAGGACATACGACTCACAATCAGATCAAAGTATGGAGGAGGAGGAAGAAGAACCATAGCGAAGAACCTTGAAGCCCTAGAAACCCTAAACTGTTTCTCACTATATCCTCACACAAGTCTCATCTCTCCCACTGGATTTTATCAAGAGAAATATGATTCGATCGAACTAGACCCCATATTAGGGTTAATGTTGTATGTAAATATATCCTATGAATGGGGTCAAATCCTAAACATACTAGGTTACCTAATCTATACATATAAATAATTGGTTGCAGGCAAATTTGACTCCAAGTTACAATCAAATATCAAGCAAATCTACTTTAAGAGTTAAAAGGGAAGAAATATTATGCACCTGGTTTATTAAGGCTCATTCTATATTTATTTTCTCCCGATATCTTCTTCAATGATTCAACCCAAAGATCTAAAAAAAACCATAAAACCATCCTTAAATAGATTAGATACAAAATAACATTAAATTCAAACACAAACCTATATAATAAAATATTTAATAAGTGAATGAACAAAAATGATCAATATAAATTTCAGACAATGAATTGGGAGGGGAGACATGTCCAATTTATATTAAAAAGAAGTAAGTAATACAATGCATAACATATTCTTCTCAACACATTGCTGAAACCGGATCTCAAGGTGTCTGTTATAGCTGATTTTACCACACTTGGTAGATCACACTTTTATGCCCCTCCACATCCCTCTGCAAACTCTTTGGACCCCCCTTGCTTGAATTATACTTTGATGATCCAAGAGATTCCCTAAAAAAGTCCTATTTATTGCTATATGTAACATTTAAGCTAAAACCCGTGTGTACACACAAGTTACTTCACTGTAGCTCGCATACATTGGGAAATGTGCATAAAAACAAAATAAATGGAGTTTTCCTCAATGTGTCCCAAATAAATTGACTCTTGGCCTTCCATATTCCTGGAAACACTCTGAATCAACCCTTCACTACCTATTGAAGGGCTATATATTGAGCCTCTTGGATGCATTGAAGGAGGAGAACATGTGAGAGCAAGGAAACTATAGTTCATTGTTTCCGCATTTTTTCTTATGCTTAAGTATGCATCCCTTTTTCCTTTTGAGGACACATTACTGCTCTTCCCAAGCTTTCCATTGATTTGTAAGCTTGCCATTGAGATGGAGGTTTGAAGTGGTGGAGGACTCGATTTCTCTATTTCAATGAGGTGCCGACAGAGTTTTTCACTGTTATATCTATTCATTATTAATAGAAATATCTATTTCTCTTCCATTACATGTGTATGAATATGAATATTTTATCCATGGATGTAGTTGTATTTGCTTAAACATGTCAGATTTATATATGCTAGAGTAGGCATAACATTGTCACATATACCATGCTTTTCTTTTTGCTATTGTTGAAAGTGAATTGTAGGTACAAGCGTGTTGGAAAAGATCAATGGGAATCTACTACAAGTGTTTGGAATAAAGTATGTTCTGTATCCCTTAGTTTTAGAAGCATTTGTTTCTCTTTCATATTGAAAATGATTCATTTCTGGTATCATTCAGTCTATTGTGTTCTAGCCCAATCCATATGAAGTTTCTCTCTATAACAGAATTGGAGACTCCATTGGCGAGGTTCCTTGTTTTGCTTTGGGGGTTTTGGGTGCACAACATACTTGAATTGCTCTCTATTTCTCTATGTTTCTATGCCAGGTCTAGAAGTATTTTAGCCTATTAGTGTCATGTTGAAGTAATTTAGGTCTTTCCTTATCATTTTATCCTCGTTCTCTTGTTGTACGTAGGCTTTTAGTTTACAACTGCGTTATACACATGGGTTTTGTATGAACATCCACGTATACATGCAGATTTCCTGCAAATAGTCATTTATTCCCCTCTTTTTGAATGTGAATTGGATGTTTTTGAGATGTTGGGTGGATTTTGAATGTTGCTGAGTAGTGTTGGATGATTTTTTGGTCTGTCTACTGTCTTTGTTTTTTACCAGAGACCTTTTTTATTTTCTTGTTAGTTAGAAGTTCTTCTTGACATCTCGTTTCCTTTTTTATTTTAGTATTAGTGCATTAGATTTATTTTATCTCAGTGTTTTTCTTAGGTGTTGTATGATAGTTGCTGCAGGGTCTAATATTTGTAGAGTCTTTTATTGTATTCACATATCATTGATTTCAAAAATACAAAAATATTTTATTTTTGGCATGTTCATGCATTTTTGCATTTGCATAGTACTTGCACTAGGTTTGCTTAGTTGATTATTAGTTAGGATTTCATATAGGAATGGTTTCCTTATTGTTTGAAGGAAAAAGTATGCATCTCATGTAGTGGCATACCCCTTTTCACATTTAAAGAAAAAAATATACTTGGCCTTGTTTGTTAGGTGTGCATATTTACTTTCATTGTCGAGTCATAACATCATTGGTTGCATAGTCATATCCTTTGAGTAATCACAAAATCTAAAATGAACGCTTAATTTAAAATGAATTACACATTCTTATTTGATAGGGTACATCAACAAGATTAGGTTTTAGAGTCTTGGAATAGGTTTTTGTGAGTAAAATTCTCTAATAATACTAAACAAAACAAGTAGGTGTATGTCTAGGTGAGAGAGTGAATCCTTTCTATAATTAGTGTTCTTAGGAGGATCCTCTTACATAGGGTTTAAGCATGATAAATCATACAAATTTGTGGTGGGTATAGACCCTTGCCGCTCTCTATGTAGTGTCGAAGATATTTGTAGGATCTTATTCGTATCTAGGGGATTTTGAGTACCTTTGGTTCTTTCGAGATTCAGGCTTTGTTACCTTGCCCATACGATAGATCCCACTTATGAATGTCCACTTGAGCATTGGTTATATTGGGGTGAACTTAGTTTCTTTACCTAGGTATCACAAGGGGTACTTGCAAAGGTTATTATGTGAGTGTCTTGGCCAGGTAAGGGTCAGAAAACATTGTCTCTTTGTACGTTGAAGCTGAGGGCGACTATAATTGGTTACACACCTCCACTAGTATTATATGGGAGTCTCATTCCTCTCATAGGAGAGCCATACTTGCTACATTCAGGAGCTCACTTATCCTCCCCTTAGCTTTCTTGTGTTTTGGATTAGGTTCTCTTAGGAGTGTACTCTGTGTGTGCTAGATGGCTCTAGGGTTTGTAATTAGTTGAGTCATTTTATTTTTTTGGAGTCATCGTGGATCGAGGACAAAAATATCGTCGTTCTTGATGTTTACCAAGCTTTCCTATTTCTATGTCTCCCACTCCTTTGTAGAAGAGAGTTAGAAAATTTAGGTAGACTCATACTCACTTTGATTCATGCACCAGTCTCATCATGATTCATGCATTTGAGATCCCTGAATCCCCTCCTTCTCTGTCCTCTAGGACGGGGAATGTGCCATTGAGTGTATATGGGACTCCAAAAGAAACCAATCCTTTTTAGGTTGGTACATCATATAATGCACGATCCCAGTTTTTAGATTATGTAGACACTAACCGATGGTCTTCTCCTTGAAGGTCGAGCAATGAGACTCATCCTAATCCCTCTAGCACTAGCCCTTTTATATTTGGCATACTAGGCCTTTCAGAACCTTTTCTGTCATCTGCTGTAGTTCCTAGTATATATATTAGTACTATGCTTGGCAGCACTTCCATTCCTTACCAAGTGGGTAGGTTTGGTAGTGGTCATATTGCACCTTCCAATTCCTTTGTGTGAGGATCCTCATACCAATTATGCAGGCCTAATGCTAGTATTACTTTGCATAGAAGAGGCCCTAGACAAGTGAACATTGGAGGCACTAATTACATTCCATTCTACTCTCCATCGTCTAGTGCACCTATTCCTTCAAATGCATTTCTTGTGATGTATCCTCCCCATAGCTCACACAGTTATTCGGGATGGAGTGATACCTCTAGGCATGTTGTTCCCTCATTTACTAGTAACTTTGTGTTGGGAGGTTACGTTCCTCCTTATTTTTCTGGGGGTCAACCCTTCTATCAGTCTTATAATTATGGCTATGTAGCACCCAAGTCCCAAGGTATACAAAATTATAACATTCCAGTGTATCCTTTTATGGGTCAAACAGGAGGAGGCAATTATCCCATTGGCCAAGGCCATGGTATTTACAAAACCCAGACTTACATGATTCAATCTAGTTAGGGGTGTGGAACCATATGGCACAACCTAGGATCCCTTTCTTAGCTACATTGAACTTTCCTGACTTATTGAAGTTTACCAATGATCTAGTTTCTCATGATCCAATATGGCTGGTTGTTCCTACCAATATTCCTTTAGAAATTCAAAAATTCAAAGGTAATAATGGTGAGGACACTTGAGAGCACATTACCACTTTCCACATATGGTTTTCTTCGAATTAGTTGAACCATGTTTGGGATCATTTCAATGCACCATCATGGGTCTTGTGGTGAAATGGTATATAGAGTTTCATGGAGGCACATATTGTACATTCCATGACCTAGCCATGACCTTTATGAACCACTTTCAACTATGTGTGCATTATGATCTCGGGATTTATCCCTTGTTGATATTTCAGCAAGATAAATCCATGCATATTTCATATCATATTCAGTAGTGGCATAGACAAAAAAGGTTGATTAAGGCCAACATTCCACCAGAGTTCCTTTTGGAATGGTTCCTCAAGTTCTTATTTCCATACAAAGAGAAGGATATTTCCATATATGGAGTTATGAATGAGGAACAAGCTATTTTTTGAGCTCAACAACTAGACTTGATTTATGCTTAGTTTGGGCTCTTATATGAGACCATTCCGAACGCACCATGGTTAAATTTCAATCCTAAGTTCAAAACTGTGCCAAATGTTGATGGCATTGAGTGGCTCTATGAGTACTAAACCCATAGGCTTAGTTACGAATCAAATGAAGAGTTTATCTATTAACCATCATGCATCGGGACAAGTTACGACTTTGTATCATCCCACGTAGTCGGCGGATGTACACTCTATGCAATCGTTGAACCAGAAGGGTAACCGGTAGCCCAGATGGAACAAGAAAAATAAAAGAAATAATAGAAGGGGTGGGGATAGGAATGGAAACCCTAACAATGAAAATAATGGTAATGATGCTAGGGGGATAGGAAGTCTAAACATAAGGTCAAGTTCCATTGAAAACTTTGTGGGGGAGATCGCCTCACTTACTTGTTCCCTCATATTGATGAAGCCTATAAATTAATTGTATAGATCCCAATTGTGTTAATGGATCTATTACCGAATAATAAAAATATGAATTCGAGGACCATAGATCAAGTCATATTAACTTCCACAGAAAAACACAGACTCTTCAAAATAGTTCTTCCAGTCACATACTCAAATCAACATATGCCAAAAATCATCTAGAGCTATCTCTCCACATGACCACTAAGAATACTCAATACTTGCAACTTGACATATATTTATAGGCTTGAACCTTTACATCAGTGCTCCACTTAACAAAATTCCTAACTAATTCTTAACAGATTCTACAAAATAGTGACCACTATCCACAAAATGCGGTCCAAAACTACAAAAGATGACCAAACATACACAAAATATTCTAACTCCAACTAGTGCACTGTTCTCCACCTTGCACAGTATCTTTGACCTTGTGCAGCATCCACAATGCTGCATAACTATCTTACCCCAAAACTTCCTTCCAACAAATGTGCCCCTTGACTATAACCTTTTACTGTGTAATAACTAGATTTAGAACATCAGAGCGGCTGTGTCATCCCTTTTTCAAATTATTTGCTTCCCTTTCAAAGATAGGATTGTCACAGTCAAGAAAAAATCATTTGATAATTCCGGTATGAAAGCATCGTCGGGAGATACTATCCCAGTTATTGACAATTCTCAGCCGACAACTGAGAATGTTGGTGTGGGAATGTATTTGTTTTTTATGAGAACTTTCAATAATTCCACACCAATTCTTACTATAGGTTCCAATCTTGGTAGTGAATCGTCATTGTTGAGTTCGATTCCATTTTGCATTTTGCATTTGGAAGACCCTTGGACTATCCCTTCCCCGAGCACTTTGGATGAAGATCCTAGACCTACTAATATGGACATGTTGTTATCTACAAATATGATTTATTATCAATCTATTATTGTTCATGTTGTAGATCCTAGTCCTTCCTCTTCACGGACGGAGGAGGAGAACCACTTTGCACTTCCTGCTTAGATGCTTGCTTCATCACACTCTCATGATTGCTTCGATGAAATTTTCCTTTAGATCAAGTTATTATTGAAGCCATGAATGTTTTAGAATGGCATTTGGAGGAGTTACACCATCGATCTTAATTTTTCCTCGAGATTGAACGAATTCAGTGTGATGACTATAGGGAGATCCTTAGAGAGAATGTTGTTAGTATCATGATCGCACTAATCGCTCCTGGTAAATATGCCAAAGGGAACATGGCTAACTTGTCACCGAATATCCCTATCAACATTTCTTGAACTTCTGGAAAAGTATAAAATGTTTATATTGGGGAGGATTGTTCCCTCGATGAAATTGAAGCATACACTAAGATGTTCAAAGAATTTTGAGATGTATTTGCTTGGTTGTATGATGAAATTCCAGGAATAGACCCTTGGTTTGTTGAACATGAGATCAAGACTTATCCTGATGCTATACCTACTCGACAACATTTACGCGCAATGAATCCTTGTAAGGAACTGGCTATTAAGGAAAATATAAAGAATATGCTCAAGGATGACTTTATCTATCTGGTTCCCTTGAATGAATGGTTATCAAACCCTATTTTGATCGATAAGAAACATGGAACTATTCTTGTGTGCATTGAATTTAGAGACCTAAAAAAAGCCTATCCTAAAGATAAATTTCCCACACCATTCAGAAATCATATTTTGGATGAGTGTGTAGGAAGCGAGGTGTTTTCATTCATGTATGGCTTTTTAGGGTATAATCAGATTCATATCAAATCCGAGAACCAACATAAAATGGCTTTCATTTGTCCTTGGGGTACATTTGCATACCGAAAAATGCCTTTTGTCCTTAAAAACGCTGAAGTTACTTTTCAACAGGAAATGAACTTCGATTTTCACGACCTTAAGTGAATTATTGAAGTTTATCTTGATGATTTACCTGCTCACTCTCATTTGAGAGTGGATCATCTTGATCATCTACGCTTGGTTTTTTAAAATTCCGTCGATATCAAATTTGTTTAAATCCTCAAAAGTGCATATTTTGTGTGAAATTAGATCACTTATTAGGGTTTATCGTTTATAAGGAGGGCATTAGGGCCGACCCTCTCAAGGTTGAGGCAATAATTTGATTGTCTCCCCCGCCCACTATTAGACCCCTTCAAAGTTTGCAAGGGATGGCTAACTTCTTGTGGAGGTTTGTTGTCAATTTTTCCAATTTGAACAAGGGTTTCATGCACATTTTGAAGAAATACACTCCTTTTATCAAGGATGAGTGAGCTCAGGAGTCTTTTGATGCATTAAATAAACCCTTGGCATTGGACCCCATGCTTAGTCCACCTGACTATAGCTGTGATTTATTGTTATTTGTGGTCGCATATTAAGAGACAAATGGAGTGGTTTTGGTTCAAGAGGATGAAGATCTCTAAGAGCAAGCTATCTATTATCTTGGTCGAAACCTCATTCATGCTGAAATTCATTATACTCATGTCAAGAAGCTATCCTTATCTACCATCCATGTAGTTCAACAGTTGAGACATTACGTACTCCTTCACCAGACTTTAGCCGTGGCTCATATCAATCCATTTTAGTTCGTCCTAATTAGGAGGATGATAGTGGGGAAATATAACAAATGAATTGTGATATTGCAAGAATTCGATCTTCAATTTGTCTGGCAAAATCAAAGAAATTGTTGATCTTTGCAGAGCTCATATCATATTTCCCTAGTTTGGACAAATTTGAGGCTCATGAAGACTCTTTTGTTGATGAGCATTTATTCCTCATTTTGAATGTGGATCCATGGTATTGGGATATTATCATTTATTTTCATACTTTGAAGGTTCCTCCTAACCTCTCACAAGATGAACATCGATGATTACAACATGTAGCTAAGAACTACCTCATTATCGGTAACACTTTGTATCATCATGGGGTGGATTCCCTTTTGCGTCGATGTTTGACTGATGAGGAGATTGAGGCTTTGCTGAATGATTTCCATGGAGGGGCATGTGGTAGTAATTTATCTGGGCTTGATATGACCCAAAAAGTTTTGAGATCGGGCTATTTTTGGTCATCGACCTTTAAAGATTGTGTTAATGCGGTGAAGTGGTTCCACCCTTACCATGTGTTTGTACAGAATATGCGACCGCATCCTACCCCATTACATATGATTATCACTATTGGTCCCTTCACCAAGTGGGGGGTGGAATTTATGAACTGTAACCTAGCTTCAGGTAGGGGCAATCATCACATTATAGTGGCTATAGATTACTTCATGAAATGGGAAGAGGCTATGCCATTATCAAATCCTATGGTGAGATAGTCTTGGATTTCATTTTCAATCAAATTATTACTCGGTTTGGTATCCCAAGATATCTTTTCATAGACCATTGTGGGAACTTTCAAAAGAAGAGGATGGGAAATCTATCTTTGAAGTTGGGATATAAGCAATAGAATTCCTCTTCTTATTATCCTCAAGATAATGGACAGGTTGAAGATGTGAATAACTACCTTAAGTCCATTTTACAAAGAACCATCACACAAAGGAAAACTAATTGGCACATCCTGTTGTACACTGCTTTGTGGGACTATCGATCTATGGTTAATACTGCCATCGTTCGTTCTCCATATCAATTAGTGCATGGGGTAAAGTTGATATTATCTATTGAAAGCAAAATCCATTCTTTGAGGCTAGCCATAGGAATTTTAACAGAAACTTATGAGTTAGAGGAACCTCAAGGTCCACCTAGAGAAAATTGATGAGCATCGTCGAGATGCCTTAGTGGCTCTTGAATTAAACAAATGTCGTGTTAAGGCTCAATATGATAAGTCTGTCCATCCTTACAGATTTAGTTAGGGTTACTTGGTTCTATTATATGACCATGCCAGTGAACTGTAAGGGGCATGTAAGTTCAACTCCATGTGGCATGGGACTTATGTAGTTAAATGAGTGTTAGAGAAGGGTGCTTACAAGAAGTATATTATGAAGAGAAAACCTTGGATGTGCCTAGAATTAGGCTCTATATTAAAAAAAACTATATGTAATTCTCAGTCGAGGTTGATACTTTCTATACTATTATATAGTTGCATAGTTTAGTTTTGGTATTCTTGTAGTGATCTGGTTTGTTGAATTGCTTATGTTTTTTGTGGTATATGTCGATAGAGTCTTTAGTATATGTAGTATACACTCACGGTACTAGCCGCTGCACCTAGAACTCATCCTTGGATGCTTGGGTGATCTATATGCTTAAGGGTCATGTCGTGTATTCAAGAGGTCTATTTTCCAACCATCGTCCAAAAATATTGTTGAATATAGTGTTGTGATTGAGTTACTATGCGATGCCATCTCTCATGGAATTTGGTCTCTTGAGGTATGTATTGAATTGCAGTTAGTGGTCTTACAGTTAAATGGCATGTATCACATTAGAGATTCAAATTTATTACGAATATTCTCGTGAGTAAGGTTTCTAGATTGACAATTTGAAAACATTACATACATTCACATTCCTAGGATCTACAATCATGTTGATGATACTTATGCAAATTACGTATTGATTTGGCATTTGATACATAGAAAATGAAGCATTCACATCACATTCACACATGTAAATATAATAAACCAATCACTATAATATTTTTTCCTTCAAAAATATAGTCCAAAATTTGGTTTCATAATACATAATGTGATGGTACAAAATTAGGGCTTTCAGCCACCAAAATACACTACATGGTCGATACAAATGTCAAGGCCTTTACGCTTGTGGAGCAGAGTGTTAATCATGAAAAAAAATGAGGACCTTAGCCAACATTTTGAACAACGGAACCAATGCATAGGGTACTCCCAGTACCTTCCTCTACATTGCCTCGGGCAATCCCTCTACTTGCACCATGTGCACCCTATGCGTCAAACAGATGAAGTTCATGTGTATGCTTTGTAGCGTATGCTCCAGATATGCACCTTGTATGTCATCACCCTGTCCCCTTAGACAATGTTGAGGGAAACCATCTTGTCATCTAGGGCCCACATCTTCATGTACATGATCAATATTAGTTTGTGTCACCACCCAAAAACATGTTTTTTTTATTTATTTATGTCAAAAAATACAAAAATACAAATAGTTCAAAAAATAAAATGAATTTGAGATTGTTACCTATATCTCTGTATGTGGATCCTTATGGTATTGGCATCTCTAGAACACCGTGGAAGTCTATCCCTTCATAGGGATATTCATATATGGCCACGATATGTCTATCCCACCAGTGGAAGAATTCAGGTGGGTAGGGTGTAGCTACATGTCCTCCTCCTAGCTACTGCATCACACTTTACCAGTGCAT
Source organism: Pseudotsuga menziesii (assembly GCA_001517045.1). Taxonomy (NCBI): domain Eukaryota; kingdom Viridiplantae; phylum Streptophyta; class Pinopsida; order Pinales; family Pinaceae; genus Pseudotsuga; species Pseudotsuga menziesii. The sequence goes on from LPNX011212568.1 coordinate 218,672, forward strand.
ATGAGATGGATCCTGTATACCATGTGGAACGATCTAGACTCTTGGGATAAGGCCCAATACAAGCTCGAAGAAGAAGGTTCTCAAAATTATGGAAAAACCAAAGTTACCTTTTCTACCCATCTTGCAGTCCATCAATTATTGTTTCATCTTACCCAACACGGAGGTCTCATGCACTCAACTGCATAAAACATGAAAGTACTACAAGCCTAATGAAGAGATAGTAATCCTGCTATCCTACCCAAAAATAGTACTATGACTTTGAGACTGATGTTCCGAATAGCATTCACGGGGACCTAAATTCCAACCTTTTCAGTTCCTAGAAAGAATTATACAACATTGTACTCATCAATGGTGAGGCCAAATCCAACCCCACAATGTCACAAATTGATTATCTGGCCTCGGTGAGATCATCTAGTGATAAAATACATGTCCTCAACCTCAAGTCTAAGGGACATCCCATCAATCTGAAATGCTTTTGTATCTAGATCCCAGTAATCCATGAGCATTTGGAGTAGTATGGGCTGATCCCTCAAGCTCCCAAGACTCCAAAACTTATACAAAATGCATTCCCTTGATTCTTGTTCAGAAACCATGCTACCTTGCACTTCCCTATCCACATCTTCGTATTCACGTTCACGCCACTCCAACACCATCATGCTAGAAAAACAAAATATTTCATGATTTTTTGCCTTAGAATTTGGTATGCACTCTCTCATACACAATTTTTATTCTAACAATTATGTTTTTACATGGAAATTGGGGCATTTCCCATGTACACCCATCCCTATATGCATCCTAAATATCTATAGCTCGTGTGGGCCAGGATACCAAGCCAGGGGTGTGTCAAAATAAAAAAATGAACCACTAAAATTTGAAATAAAACCATTGAAAAGATAGAGTGTGGGAAACCACTTCGTAATGTCACATAATCTTCACACTGCTACTAGAAGTGACATTATGTAAGTGGTAGAGCCTTCCTATTCATAGGTTCCCTAGTTAGATATTGCTTTGCGATTTGGTAACCATGCAAAGATTCTTCCACTAGGATTGGGATTCCCTTATAGTCCTGGCATGTCTTTGAGTAAGAGCCTCATATCCCTCTTGAACTTTATGCTGGCCATTTCCCACAGGGACTCCCTTGTATATCAAGTTGTAATTGCATTTCATGCATTTTTCCTTCCTTATTGAGCTTTATGTTGGATCCATGCTTCAGAGTTATAATCCATATATCCCGAGCTCATCTCAATCCAAACCAAGCAAAGGATTTCATATATCCTTTGTAGCTTGATCATCCCTCACTGGGAGGAGACCTTCCCTCAATTGTCCTCATCTTCCACATGCTTCCTTGCATAAAGCATAGGTATGTTCCATTGCTTGGAACTAGTTTTGTTTCCCACGACACTCGTCTCCTCCTCGCTATGTACTATAAGAACTTTTGTTATTTTTCAAGATTTCTAATTTGAAAAAGTCCAAAAAAATTAAAAAACATAAAAGGATCAACAAAAAATGAAATCAATTTTTACAGTTGTCGAGTCGCGTCGGCTTCAAACATAGCATTGTAAATACCATCCATTGGTTGGGTTATTAGTATGACTTTAGGTGTTGTACTCATTATTCTGAGTTTTCTCCATCGACGGGCTATGATTCCAGTCCCTATGGAGCCTTTGTTGATGCCTCCTGTTTCACAGAGTTGTCCCAGTTTGCATGTCAATTCTATGATGCTTATTCAGTCACCATATCCCATATCATGCTCTTACTCGAAGGAAGATTTATACTTTGTCGACCTTTCCTTAGCTATATTTTCTTTGCATGTACGCCATTACCGATACAGTTACTAGTTCGTGCACATCTTTTTCATCCAAGTTATTCCAAATCATCCAGTGTTTCTAAGTACCTCGTGTTGGTTTATGAGAGATGCATTAATTCCCTCCTACTAGCAAATTCCATTCCATCTAAGTCAGATCATTTATTATGGAATAAGAGTATGGAGTTCATTGAGTGCCTTGAGACTTAGAGTCATCAGTGGAAGATCCTCTTTTGATTGTTAGTTTTGGGAATACATCATTGTCCTATGGTTGATGGATTCTTTCAAGTGTTTGACCTCAACACATATAGTCACACTTGTTTTATTGCACTATGTGCCTTGATTCCCATTTTCATTATCCATGGGATTTCTCGCATCTGTTAACAGTATACATCCATGACCGATAATCAGACGATGTTCCATCATGTTTGACCTCGACACCTTTATTCGCATGATGGGACATGTACTCATATCAGTTTGTGTAGAATACCTTTGAGCTTGGTGGAATTCCACATATGCTACGTCCTTAATCGTGTCATTATTCATGAGATGTCAGCTCTCATGACCATATTCCTGTGTATTATAAGATATCATCATCCATTATGGATATCTTTTTCGCTATCTATTGTACGTGGCGATGACCACATGTGACATATTATTGTCTATTATGCCTATTCATGGCCATTGTACTCTTATGTATTCGAGACTCCTACATGTATATTTGTAGTCACATGTTGAGATTTATCATTGTATTGTACTGATGAGTTTCTAGTTCTTCCACCTGGGTCTTCATTACTCAACTTCTGGGATGGATATAATGTATTTCGGCCATCATATTACCCCTCTGATCTCACACATTAGGGGCCATCTATTATAGTTGATTTTACAACACTTGGTATATCACACTTTTATGGCCTTCCATGTCCCTCTACATAATATTTGGACCCCCCCTTGCTCAAATTATACTTTTATGATCCAATAAATTCCCTAAAAATGACTTGTTTATTGCTATACACGAATTTAAAGCTAAAACCCATGTGTACACGCAAGTTACTCCATGGTAGTCTGCATACATTGAGAAATGTGCATAAAAACAAAAAAAAATGGAGTTTTCCTCAATGAGTCCCAAATAACTTGACTCTTGGCCTTCCATATGCTTGGAAACGCTCTAACTTGACCCTTAATTACCTATTTATGGGCTATATATTGAGCCTCTGTGATGAATTGAAGGAGGAGAACATTTGAGAGCAAGGAAACTATAGTTCAATGCTGCCCCATTTTCGCTTATGCTTGAGTCTGCATCCCTTTGTCCTTTTGAGCACACATTGTTTCTCTTCCTAAGATTTCCATTTCTTTGTAATCTTTCCATTGAGATGGAGGATTTAAGTGGTGGAGGCCTAGGTGGAGGACTCAGTTTCTCTATTTCGATGAGGTGCCAACATAGTTTATCACTGTTATCTCTATTCATTATTAATAGAAATATTCATTTCTTGTCCATTACATGTGTATGAATCTGAATATTTTATCCATGTATGTAGTTGTATTTTCTTATACATGTTTGATTTATATATGCTAGATTAAGCCTAATACTGTCACATATATCATGATTTTCTTGTTAGTTGTTGTTGAGAGTGAATTGTGGGTATACGTGTGTTGGAAAAGCTCAACGGGGATCTACTACAACCATCCAGAATAAGGTATGTTCTATATCCCTTAGTGTTAGAATCATTTGTTTCTTTTGCATATTGAAATGGATTGATTTCTGGTGTCATTCGGTCTGTTGTGGTCTACCCCAACCCATAGGAATTTTCTCTCTGTAATAGACTCTCTTTCTTAATTTATCCTCAACTCATACCAAAATATCCAAATACATACAAATTGATACTATTTGAGTGAAATAATGTCAACATATAGGGACAAGGGATCATATGATGATAAAAAATGCACTTGTGAATGGGAATAACTCATGGGAAAATCCTCGAGCATAAATTTTCTACCAAAAGACTCTCTAAAAAGGACTAACTCTTTTATTATTATACTTTGGGAAGATAGTTTCTATCAGATAAGAGGAAGTTGTAACCAAGATGGAAGTTACCAGAACTACCCTACCTTTGCCTTTTTTAAATTTATTTATTTATTCTTATTGTTAGGAGGAAATCACTTGCAATTCAACAACATAAGGTGTTTAAATCATAGGAAACTTTGTTTTAATATGAAATTCTAACTTTTTAAAAAAATCATAGGAAATATTAAAGCAATGAGCATTTAAATTGCTTAGCGTGTAGTATTTAAAAGCAATTTTGTTCTTTTACAACTTTCATAGAAAAATGGTAAAAGGTTGAGGAATAAGATCAATGATTAAGGCCATATTGAATGAATCCAAATAAAGTATCTTCCATCCATAAGTGTATTTTTTTGTGATGACTATAACATTTTGAAGTGTCATCTTTGGGATTATTTTCATGGACGGAGAAGTGGTGATTTGGACTATAATATATGCCTCCTAATGTATGATATTAGGAGGGAAAATAATGGAAACAATACATTATAATATAAATGGGATAGTATGTGGAAAATAAAGCAACATATTTCAAGTGACATTGCTTTAAAAAACTACCTAAAACATAAAACGTATGTTAAACAATCTTTTCCTTGGTATAGGTGTCCATGTTAAACATGAGAGAACATGACCTCCAAAAAGATATAATGATGATTCAATACAAATACATAAATGGTTTAACTATAATGGCCACAAAAATACAAAGTGGATCCATGTGATATATAGATGGGTCATGGCCACAAATGAACATAGTGGATCCATGCTCAACTAATTATTGCCACAAGAATACAAGGTGGATCTATGTCAAACTGGAGATCATAACCACAAATGAATAAACTGTATATATGTCTCATCAATGATTAAGAGAACAATATCATAGTTAAATAATGGTTTTCCCAATGGTATCAATATCATATGAGGTGTGATACAATATTGTGCAACTTGACCGATAGAAAAAATATGTGGATGTTATTGTTGGCCCAAGAGTTTCCACCAAAAATTCCTAAAGGTAAGAATCTTACCCATATGAATAGATGAGTTTAATTTGAACATGGGGGATATTGTTCAATTACTAGCCATTGATGTAAAATGTTAACAAATATGAGAGACACCACCGATAATGAAAATGGGCCCCAAGTTACCTAGTACATTCTAACATGTAATACCAAATGTTCTTGAAGTCGAACACCTAAATAATCAATCGAGTTGGAGACATTTATGTATTCCCATTACCCAAAAGTGAGGGAAATTGCTATTTCTTCCTACAATCCACAAGGTACTACAAAAAATATAGACCTCACTCCTAGAACAAGAAGAGTTTATTTTGATGGGAAGAGACCCATTGGAAGGGATGCATTAAGGAATCCCCCATCATTCAACATGAGGAGAAGCATAACATTGATTTGATTAGGAAATCATCATTTACTGCATTATGAAACATACTGACACTGACTAATGGATGACACAAGAGGTCAAGGAAACTATGGAATGACCAAAACAGGGTGTATCCTTGAAAAGTGATCATGACACAAAAGTGACTTCAGAAGCTTTTGACATAAGGGAACAATGATGTAAATGTGGAATGTAGGAGACATTGATATATTCTCCATATGATTGGAAGAGTAACCAACCAAATGAGTTGTAAAATGTGCGATCAAGGTTCAAATACCAAGGTCAAATTCTAGAATTAAACTATTGATAGACTTTTAAATTAGTGCTTTTTCTCAAGGACAACTTTGACAAGATGCCACTAGATAGAAATTGTATATCTTTCCCTTCTCTTTCCACTTTTTGTTTTAAATACCATCATCATTTTTTAACGAGTTTGACAAATACATAGGAGTATGCTTGATAAGGTATTCTTTGTATATGTTTAGTGAGTATGAAAAGGTAAACTTGAATCCTTATTCATTGTTTAATAATCTAGAAGAAAAGATAAAATAATGCTCAATAAGGTACTATCCCGTGGTTTTTTTTAAACCTGTGGTAGTTAATGATCGCTAGTGTTTTCTGTTTTAGGGAGTTAAAAAAACTTAAATATGACTCCATCATTGTTATTTTTCATAAATTTAGTCTCCTACATGTGAAAAAACACAAAACAATATGAGGGAGAAGCCATGTAGCCGGGGTTGACTAGAGTATTCATTTTTTGTAGCAAGTCCATTATATCTACAAAGTGATAAACTTATATAAGAGGTGCATTCTTCCAAATGATTTAATGAGCATGAAAGATAAAAAGCTAGATTGGCAATTTTTTCATGTTTAGGGAGTCGAAAAAGATCGCAAAGGAGATTCCATATAAACGAGATCATGTTTGGGGTTGTCTAGAAGGACGAGAAAGAAGGACAGGATAATTTTACTCTATAATTTTGCTCTAGTGAGGAGTTAATTTTTAAATCAATTTTTACTCTCTAAAGAATGATTGTCTGAAATTTTACATTAGCTGAAATTGATCAATTTGCTGATGCAGCAGCCAAACAAAAGAGAAAGATGCAGATGAAGATGCAGTTCAATACCAATTTACAGCCATCACATGAACATGCTGCAGTTCAATCCCAATTTACAGTCATCACAAGATCTTCGATTTGGTCCCAAAAGGCCACGACAACCACAACTACACAATCACGGTCACATGGACGCTCATGTCCAAATTCCGTAGTTCAATCCCAATTTACAGTCATCACAGGAATTTTGGTTTGGTCCCAAAAGGCCACAACAACTACAACTACACAATCACGGTCACATGGAGGCTCATGTCCAAATTCCACAGTTCAATCCCAATTTACAGTCATCACAGGAATTTCGATTTTGTCCAAAAGGCCACGACAACTACAACTACACAATCACGGTCACATGGATGCTCATGTCCAAATTCTTCATCATGTGTGTAATCTCTTAGCTCTATTTCTTTTCTTCTTCTTTTTAATTTTTAATTTTAAATATGATTTAAATGTTTGTTGTCAGAACTAATTTTTAAGTATATAGAGCATATATATATATATATATATTTAGATAATATGTTAAACTTATTTTGACAATGTTTTATGCTTATTTGGTTTATATTTTGTTTATTAATTTTTTTTACATGATTTCAGAGTTCTTTTCCAAAAAAAGCTTACTAATAGTGATGTAGGGTGTTCACAAAGAATTGTGATTCCCAAGGTAAGAATCATGATTTTTTTTAAGAAAGTTTTTTTAAATTAAATATGTTAATTTTTTTGTTTTTGTTTACGAAACTACCAAAACGTATAGTCAAAACAATATCTATTTACTTGTAATGCAATAGAATAATTCTTTGTCTACATATTAACATTATTTGAAGTTTAGGTACATGCATTTTACTAAGTTTATTTTTATGTCCACTTTGTAAAGAATTACAATTTAAGTATTGTTGTTCTAAATTAGTATTTTAATTATTGTGTTGAGAATTTAAAAATAAAAATAACTTTAAATATATAATATATGTAGAATTCTAATTTTCTTATTTGAAAAAAAAAACATGTTTTTGTAATATATCTTATTTTCCATATTTTAATATTAGTTAATTATTTAAAATTAAACATATATTTAAAAGAAATACGATCTCCATATAAGAAAAATACTATCTTCCCACAATAGAGCACATAGGCCCAATGCAGTTCACTTTCTTTATTTGTGCCAACTAGATGAGTGATATGGAAACTCATGCTGAATAATGCTGAAATTGTAGCTCAACATGACTCAATCTCATAGAAGACTGCAAACTCAGCTGGAAGAATTTAGTGTGGCTTTTGACATATTGGAGTTAAGAGAATTGTCATTTTATATTTGTTAATATTGTAATTCTATAATATGTTTGAAACCAACACAATTGAACAACAATTTTTTAAACTTGTTAATTGATTTTGCTACATTAGTTAATACTTTGAACAAACTTCTTAAACTAAACTATTTAAAACTAATGTTAGTCTTGGTGTAGTCATAAATACTCAAAAGGAATGGTTTTGAATGTCATTTTAAGGGGAAATGTGAAATTGAAGAGACCAAAGTCACCATGTATGCAAGAAAAAGTGGTTAAATGTACTTGAATGGGTGTCTTAAACTAAACTATTTAAAACTAATGTTAGTCTTGGTGTAGTCATAAATACTCAAAAGGAATGGTTTTGAATGTCATTTTAAGGGGAAATGTGAAATTGAAGAGACCAAAGTCACCATGTATGCAAGAAAAAGTGGTTAAATGTACTTGAATGGGTGTATATTCACTTACTCTTTCATGTAATTTCATTTAAATAAGACAATCCTACTAGTATACTAGGGTTTAAATTGGTCAAAATATAATGTTAATTTTTACATCAAAGGCTTTTGTTCCCGGGTGGCGGGATAGATCAAGTGATTGAGTGTTTTGATCTTCATTCAAGAGTTCTTAGGGTTGATTCCCTAGGTTGATTACCTCTTTTGTGTGACTCATTTGATATCCTTGTTGATCCTAGAACCATAATCAGCTCTAACCAATTTTCACGCAGTACCATCCACAAAAAGAGAAAGTGTGCCCAAGTGTTTCCCCTATAAGGTTTTCTTTGGCTAAAAAGAAATACCTAAAAACATTTTATTTACAAACAAAAAATAAAAAAAATTTAACATAAAAAAATGCTTTTAGTTGGTTTCTATAATAACTTCAATATACTACTTTTAGCTAGTTGTTGCAATAATTTCAATATAATGTCTTTATTTAAAGATGGAAAAAGAGCTTTGGAATTTAAATGCTAGATATTTTCACCATTCTATACAAATGTTGATATTTCCATGTTTTTCTAAACTCAACACTTCTTACATCAAATATTTTATGATGTATTAATTATTTATTTTAGGAAAGCATCACATATATCTCGTCGAGAGATTTCCAATAGTGTATCAACTACCTAAATTGAAAGTTAGTAATTGAAAATTTCTTGCCTTGAAAAGTAGGAATTTCAATCCAGTTTCTAAGGCCCTCCACCTTTCCACTTTTCAAACTTATAAAGTTAAGGTTATTACTATGTGTTTGTTATGTTCATCTCCTTCTCTAGACATAAAATATGGATTATATATATGAACCCTAATAGACAAATCAAATTATGAATATAATGGCATTTAGAATAAAGAAAGAAATTAGTTTTAATAACAATTGGAAATATTGGGCTAGTTAAGGCAATTGAGTGACTACAATAACTGAGGAAACTTGGGTTGATTGTAGCATCTACAGAAAATCGGGTTAAATAGGAAAATTGAGAAAATGCGGCCACTGGAGAAAATGAAAAGTGGGGCCAATTAGGGAATACAAGGTATATTCTTTTGGGTGGAGACTTAAACTTTTTTTTATCAGTAAGCAGGAGAAAATTCTATTAATATACAAAATGGTGATACAAACAGCCTGGTTTTGCTAGATGAACTAGACAGAACTAGGCTGACAGTAGCAGGGCTCATACAGGACGTCCCTGAGTTCCTTGAAGGGTTGCAAAAATTCACCCAAGCATATTAAATCACTAAATCCCACCGCCAAAGAACCCACCTATACCAACTTAACGCCTGATACCAGAAACCATCCCATTATAATGAGCCAAAAGTAACCAAGATGCTTTTCTTTAAAGCCAACAAATACCACTAGAAACAATACCCATCCCATTACAATGAAACACAAGTAACCGAGATTTTCCTTATTATAGTTGGTACTTTAAATAGTACTAGACCCCATTCCATTACACTAGAAACTATAACATCATTCCTTTTCTCCTTACAACTGAAAAACAGGTCTGCTAATGAAACACGAACCAACCAAAACAACAACTCGTCCCATAACGAAAGAAAAATTGTAACATTGCACATCCACTTACAATAAAGAAAAAGCAAAAAACTGAGTAGGCCAAGAAATCAAAGTCCCAAAAATTCATCTCCCTGCGCCCAAGTTCGGCTCGAAATGGTGCTCCTCTTACTGAGGATGGGGAGCAATGGCTTCTGCATTGGCTGGCGAGTTGACAGGGGTGTTAGCCGGGGTGGTGGTATTGTCCCCGAGACTGTCCATAATATCCGTAGCTATCTGTTTAAGAAGCTGGAAACTATCCAAACTTTCCTGCTGCCCCCTCTGAATGAGGGACAAAGCCTCCCTGATGCCTTGGGAAATCTGCACCTTGGCTCATGTATCCCGGGCCAACAGAATTCAGACGATCCAGAAAGGATTAAGCGCCAAGGGCCAACCCATAAGAGTCTCATACTCCATGAGGAGATCTAGTTCCTTCATGTCAATGTATGCTTCTACACCTATAGGTGTCTTCGCCATATACTAATCTCCCCAGTTGAAAGATCGTGGGGTCAGTTCTTCCTCAATTGCGGGGAGATCATTCATTGAACTGGGCATTGCCCCGCTAGTTCCTTCTCCTATACCATTTCCCCTCTGGTGATTGCGGGCTCTCCAGTAGCGAGGAATGATAACATAGCACAAAATATTACTAGGAGCCAAGTGAAGCAGAAACAAAAATTTGAATGAGACCCTATGATTCCACCAGAGTGAATTTATATGAATTTATAGGGAAAAAACCTTTCCTCCCCCGGATTAGAGAACTTAGAAAACTCAAGCTTTTCTCCTTAACCTCCTTCATTCTCTGCCATTCACCATGCTCCACCATATCTTTCATGCTCTGCAATAGATCTGCCTCCTTCTTATTCATTGAATTCCGTTTGATACAGAGATCTTTGGAATTCCCCATCCTTGTGTTAGCCAATGTGGGATTTGTACCCACAGGCTCGTAGGGCATCTCCTCTTCTTCTCCTCGCACAGATCAACTAGGGTATTAATCCTATGATATATTATATTCCTTCATATTTTTACGACCGTTTCTGCTGGCGATCGCTTCTTTTGCGGAGGCCTCATGCTTCATACCTCCATTGCGTGTCTAGGTGCGTGGTTCATCGGCCCCACCTAGCGATTGATACAACTCACAAATTTCCATGCATGACACCACTATCCTAAAGGGCCCACTACTTGATATAGACTTGACGGATGGCCTGATTCTCGTAGAGTTGAAGTGACAACTATCTTCCAACTGATGAGGGCTAGGATGTGTCTGACAATTGTTCGTTTCTGTCATACCTTTCAAGTCCTCCTTCTCCAAGTTCCTACAATGTTCGCATATTACTGGCCTGTTTCCATTATCTTCGAGCTCTTCTACATGGAAAGAGCTAAGACTGTCCACTCCTTCCTCAGCTAATGCATTTTCCACCTTGTTACTAGATCTTCTTACATGCGAGAATAGGATGGCTGAATGGCCTACTAGAATCTATTTGAGTTCATATAGCTGTCCTTCCCATTGCATGTTCTTTGAAACCTGTGATGTAGAGTCACCATTTTGGAGCTGGCGAGCCATGTTGATAATTATCTACGAGTCTTCTTCCACCACCAATGGAGTTTTCCCCAATTGCAGGGCCTAGGATATTACATTTATTAGGCCTTCTAGCTCCACCATATTATTTGTGTTGTTACCAATTGATCCCCAGAACATTCTGAGAATAATTCCATTCGAATTCCTTAATGTGCCTCTGAAGCCTGCTAGGCCAGGGTTACCTTTGGCCGCTCCATCAAAATTGAACTTAAAGGAACCTTTCGGTGGTCGTGTCCATGTTTTCACACTGTTTACAGAATTTGGTACCATCCTGGTTCACACATTGTTGACAGGTAATTCAAAAATCCCCATTTCATACAAAATATTTCTTTCGTTTACTTCTGCCATGAATTCTTCCTGTATCCATTGGTTTAGAGTAATTGTTTCTTTTAGGTGGGCTTCTATGATGGTCCATATTTCCCCTATTTTCCTAGTTTGTTTTCAAATATTTGACTGTTACAAGTTTTCCATAGTTCCCACACTGTAAATCCTGGGAGAAGCTCCCATAATCTATTAACAATTTTGTTTTTGAATACCTTTATGGGGCATTTTTCTACTGTGATGTCCAGCCTTCCTTTGTGTCGGTGGTTTTAAAAAAAAATGGTTGCTCCTTTTTCCCATATGGAGTCCACCACCGGGCATTCATCCAGAAGATGGTTGATATATTCGTTGTTTCCTTTGCACATGCAACATCTTGAGGGCCCATTGATTCCCCTAGTTTGTAATTTATCCCAGGTTAGAATGCGCCATTTGAGCATGAGCCAGCAAAAAGCCACCACCCTTGGCCACCATCCTCCTCCCCAAATTTTCCCCCATTTGGCTTCTCATTCAAGATTCTAAGTCCCTGTCACAAGGGCTAGGGCCTGTTTGGGGTTAAAGTTTCCTGTGTTGGATTACCCCCATCAGAGTTTGTTTGGGCTATCATTCTTGGTGATTTTTCTGGAATTGAGCTCTGCAATGAAATCTTCTACATTTTCCTCTGGGCTTTTGATTTACACCAATTCTTGTCTTTCCAAGACCTAAAGATCCATTCATTGTCTCTAGGATCCTAGAATTCAGCCACCATGCTTAGAGGATGGTTTTGAATAAAGGAATTGAGAATAGGGGATTCCTCTTTTATTGTTAGAACCGATTCTTGGTTCCAAGCGTCCCTAGCAAATCTCGTAGTTCTGCCATCCTGAACTTCCCAGAAACTATGCTTCTTAACCAACCCCCTGTTTTCCTATGCTGCTTTCCATATACTAGATCCCAGTAGGTTTTATCCATAATAAACTAGGGATTGCTTGGGCTAGAGAGGGGCATATTTCAGGTGCCAAAGTTTGTCCCACGGTTCCTCTTCATAATTCATCCATATCCACCAAATTTTGGCACTTATCACCTTGTTACTGTCTAGAGGGGCTTGAAGCCTAAGGCCCCCCAATGCCTTAGAAGTACATATGGCTTTCCAGTCCACCAATGGCTATTTCCTGTGTCTTTCCGAACCCCCCCATACAAAATTTTGCTGGATATTTCTGATTTGTTTGATAACCGATTTTAGGGAAGCCAACACTGAGAAGAGATATAATGGCACAGCCTATAGAACCGATTTCACTAGGATGAGTCTACTCGAAAAGTTAAGAGCATTGAGGGTCCAAAGGCTGATCTTTTGTTTTATTTTATCCAACAATTCCTTCCATGAGATTTGTCTAATAGTTGATTCAGCTAATGGTTCTCCCAAATATTTCGATGGGAGTTTTCCTTCCAAAAACTCTAGGATTCTGAGGATGTTCCTTTTTGTAATTTTTGGGGTATTGAAGAAGTATCTTTAATACTTTTCCTTGTTGATCTCTAAGCCACTAGTTTCCAAGAATGTGTTCAAACTATATTTAATGCCCCTGGCCTCCTGGACTGAGGAAGGACCCATGAGCATATTATCATCCACAAACTGTTGATGAGTTTGGGGATCCATCCCTACAGTGAGGGATAAGCCTCAGATCTTTTTCTCAATTCTTCTATTTTTAAGCAACCTTCCTAGTACTTCGACTGCTATGATGAAAAGGAAGGGAGAGAGGGGGCCCCTCTACCTTATTCCTATGGAAGAATTGAAGGGGTTCAAAGGGGAGCCATTGACCAAAATCGAGAAGAAGGCCAATAATACCATAGTCATGACCCAGTTGGTCCAATCCTCCAAAAAACCAAAAGCTCTAAGAATTCCTACCAAAAAATTCCAATTCAATTTGTCATATGATTTTGAGAGATCCAGCTTTAGGAGCATACCTGGAGTCTTCGTGATTTTGAGAGAGTGAATTTCTTTGTGGACTAGTATAATGCCATCCAGGATCAACCTTCTTTCCACAAACCCGACCTGTTCCAGGGAGATGATAAGGGGGAAGTAGAGGATGCAGACGATTGGCCATAACCAGCTTAGAGATGATTTTGTAGATGACATTGCATAGAGCAATTGGTCTTAGTTTCCTTGGGTCCTCTGTACCATTTTCTTTGGGGATGAGCATTAAGAAAGTAGAGTTAAGAGCTCTGAGAATTTTCCAGGTCCTTCGAGAATCTTCCACCAAGGCCCATATTTCCTCCTTTAACTAGTCCCAACAAGCATGGAAAAAATTCGTAGTAAACCCATCTGGGCTCAGTGCTTTATCCTTTTCTATTTGCTTGATACCCACCTCCACTTCCGTCATCTCAATGGATTTTCCCAGCATGTGATTGTGTTCATCAATGATAAGCTTAGGAATATGTCTAAACACCTCTCTCTGGGATTCTTCTCTGTCTTCTTCCGGTTCCTACATCAAATTAGGAAAATAAGGGTTCAAAGTGGTTTCTAGTTCTTCTTGTGTTTTAGCTATATTCCCATCCTCCATTTTCAACCTATCCAATCTATTCCCTTGTTAGTGTTGGATGGTTGCTTTGTGAAAGAAGTTGGTGTTGTATTCTCCCTCTTGAAGCCATTTGACTCTGGCTTTCTTGTTTCGGTAGAATTCCTCCTATTCTCATTGGCTAAATTTTTGTAACAATCTTTTTTCTTATATCCTTAACTCCTCTGAGAATCCCATGCTCATCCCCTGAGCCTGTTTCAGTTGCATCTTACACTCTAGAGCTTGTTTTGCTTGGAATATGTTACCAAATGACTCCTTATTCCATTTTTTAATGTTATCTTTTAAGATTTTTAGTTTCTACTGGAATTGATACATTCGGGTGCCCTTGATGGGTGGGATACCTTCCCACCATTCCCGGATTTTCTCATGGAAATCCGTTTGGAGGAGCCAAAATTTTTCAAATATGAATGGTTTGCAAGGGTTTATCCCCACATTTTCCCATTCCAGACTGATTGGCCAGTTATCCAAGCTTGTCGTTGGAAGTAACACTGCTCTTAATTCCCCGCCATCCACCATGATGGATTCAGAAATTAAAAAATGATCAAGTCGACATGCTATCCCTCTATCTCCAGCTTGTTTGTTGTTCCATGTGAATATACCGTTAGAAGTTCTAACATCTATTGAATTAAGGTCATCAATTAATTCATTGAATTGAGCACTTGCAGGGTTTAGGTTCCATATACCACCTTTTTTCTCTTCAAGGTTCCTGATCAAGTTGAAATATCCACCCAAGATCCATGGTTTGTCATCGGCAATCTTGTTGATAATAGAGAGCGAGTCCAAAAAGGACAATTTATGCTCTTCCCTTGGGGGCCCATAAACATTGGTCATAAATCCTTTTATTCTGGTACCTAGGATATGGAATTCTGCTGAATGTGAAAATGGAGTTGCTACGAAGCCTGAGAGGTTAACCTCCCAAGGGTTCCATAAGATGCCCATCCCTCCAGCTGCCCCTTTGGCATTGATCTCTACTGACTCACAACCCTTCCATATTTTTTGGGCTATACTTGTTAGCTCTTCACCCAAACATTTTGTTTCTTACAGAAAGATGATCCCATATTTTTCTTTTTCAATCCTTCTTCTGAGAAGATGGATTTTCAGAGCATTGTTGTAGTCTCTAATGCTCTAGGATGTAATCCGCATTAAGGATTTGTTAGATATAGGGAGAGAGGGAAGCGTCGATATTTGGATACTGCCATGAAGCCACCAGTTGCTCCCCTATAGCTTTGATTCTTTGAACATTGCTTAGCCTTCCCTGCTTTTCCTTTTTAATTTATTTTTTCCATCCGATTCTTTGAGAGATTCGACAACTACTCCCAAGGAATTCATGTTTTTATCTTGAATTATCACCTTCTCTAGTAAGGAGACTTGTTGGGGAGGGGGGATCTAGGTTGGTATTTTGTCATAGAAAGCAACTTCAATTCCTTCCAGATCTAGATCTCCTATCTCCATATCTTCCATTATTGGCTCGGATACCTCTGATGGTATTGATCTATAGGTGTTCTAACTATATCCTGTTGCTTTTTTGGATTTATCTCCATCTCCTTCTCCTGGTTAACTTTAATATGTTCACTATGTTGGGTTTCTTTATTAGTTTCCTTATTTTGCTCTGTTTGCTGGACTTCTTTGCTACTTGCCTTATATTCTTGGAGAATCCCATAGTGATCCCATACCTGTTTTGGGTTTGCACCCTTTTGTTAATCTATGGTCCTGACGTCTTTCTTGCTTGTCATTTCTTGTTTTGGGTTTTGATGAACCCATCAGCATCTTAATTTTGTTGATCTTTCTTCCCTCCTGGTCTTTTATTTTGTGGATAGTCCCGAAATAGATGTCCATGCTCATGACATATTCTACATCTGAACGGGATCTATTCATATTCTATTGCTTGGAACCATTCTTCATCCTCCCATGTTAACTCGATTCCATCTAGTAGATATCTAGAGATGTTGAGGTAGATACAGATTCACGCATATGATATATATTTCCATTGTCGGGTTTTCTTTGAGACTTTGATGAATTTCCATAGCGTATTCCCTATATCAATCAGAATTTCTTCCTTCTAGTACTCCGTTGGGAGAGAGTACATTCTTATCCATACTGGGGCAATCGTGAGGCTTTCTTTGTGAGGGTTGAATCTCTCTTTCCATGGCCTGAGAAAAATTCCTGCTGCATTATAGAAATATGGACCATTCTCAAAAATTCTCATTATGTATTCTTCATTAAAGAAGATTATTGTGAAGAACCCTTTTGCTCCCAGCTGAAGATCGTAGTGTCCTTGGGGTTTCCATGCGGTGTTTATCCACCAGACCAAGGTATTTTCTGTGGGCCAGATCCCCACAAACTTGCCTATGAGGGCGTGTTCATTCATGTACTTAATGTCTTCCCCGACTCTTTCTGATTTAATGTACAACTTTGGGACTGTCTTGGATTTCGAGACACACTGTCCTATCCTTCTTGTTTCCTAATTAGGTGCTTCCTATTTCTTGAGCCCAATAGAGCCTTCCCCATATTTGTTCGGGTTAGATGGTCTGACTATTCCTTTTCCTTTCTTGATTCCCATGTTCAAGACAAAAGTGGGGATTGTTGATCCCTCTTCGAAGGCGCATTCCTCCCATGGTCCCTCTCCCCAAGAGGAAGAGCAGGAACCATCCTAGATTGATCCCAACCTACCTACTAAGACAATTCTCCACTAATGGTACACCATTAAACATTTCTCCTTGGTAACCAAACCCCCAACCTCGCATCCGAATTAAACTTTACTATTTATAGAAAAATTATTTGAAATTTGCGAAAGTGTTATTACAATACACCCCTTGGTAGGATTATTTTCTAAATAATTTAGAGGTGTTTTCCTCTGTGTTTTGGTGGCTAGTGTAAGGGATTACGAGCAGAAGGTAGAGCACCCAAGGATTATGAAAAAGAGTAAAGATGATTGACATATAATTTTGGGGGATGTTGGATGTATTTTTTAGCAACGCGGCAGATTAATGAGTTGACCTTATCAAGGGAGTAATTTTTTGACTTGACATAATAGTTATGAGTCTGCATTGTCAACCAATCAAATAAATGAATGGTTGGTATGGTATTTGGTAAGTTATATTAGTGATATTATTGATATAGGATTTTAAAGGTTCCATTAAGTAGTAAGGAAGGTTTTATCAAGTGTCCCACTTGAAGGTTCAAAGGAGCCTCTTGCAAACTCTTATCGACTATTGGGGTCCTAATAAGGATTCCTTCATCATTGAGGGTGAAGTAGGGAGATAATAGTTAAATCCTAAAAGGACGTGGGTTTTTCTTATTAGTGCAAGAATATATCAACACTTACTATGTGGCAGGGACTGAGAAAGTAGGTATCCAAATAAAAATTAATGCTATGGCAAGATTTAGACTAAAAGTAGTGGTCACCATGATCACTATGGTGGTCAAATTAGAGTCATTGCATTTAGACTCAAGGATATTTATGCAAGTGGGGGTACAATGTCTTATAAAGAAACTATTCGACTGAGTACTTGTGTGTTGGCTAATCTCAAAATCCAACTTACAGATTGTAGGATATACAAACTCACGAACTTTAAGTACATGATATTTCTAGTATTGTTATTCTTTCAGTAGTTTCTAATGATGAGTATAGAGGTTTCTCTGCAAACCATAGATATGAGATATCCTATGATGATTTCATGCACATATATACTCTATTGACTCAGAGGAGGGTGTTATTGTTTCATAAAAAGTGAAGGCCATTGAACTTTAAAACTTTTATCAATGCAGAAATACTAAACATTGAATCAATGAACCATGAAAACATTCAATCACATAAATCATTCATCCACAACATAAGGTGTACCATGGGGAAAATCCTCAAAATAGAGAGGATGAAAAACCCTAGCAATTCTTTAGATTATAATAGATAGATTGCATAACCACTAGTATTCTAGCAGTTAAGAACCCATAAATTATAATTTTTTAAATCAAATTTTACTCTATAAGGAATGATTGTCTTTGTTTTTTATTTATTTAAATTACAATATAATGTTTAGAATTTTTTTTAAAATCAATTTTTCCTTAGAATCTAGTGGTAATGAGAAATATGAGCTAACAAATCCGCTTATTTCAAAGTCATTGACTAAAGCAGGAATACCCCACAAGATAGATATAACAGGAACTTCCATTGTCAAGAGATATGCAAGAACAAATGAGTTAGGTGTGCCATTTTCAATAACGGTCAACCTAGAAACAACAATAACCATTAGAGAGAGAGAGAATCAAAAGACAAAATATGAGTTTCAGTGGAAGAGGTTGCTTCTGTTATGAAGGAGTTGACAGTGGTCCATAGAACATGGGCAGATGTGCTTTGGAGATACCCAACTCACATAAAAAACACCAAATATGATTAGTTTTAGTGTATTTTAAAAAAAGGATCTTGTGGAAAGGCACTTGCCTTTCCCTCCAATTTGCAAAATAAGAAGCTCACACATAACACTTATGTATATATTTTACTTTAAATCATACAAGCCTACATTTTTATGGTGCCCTCCAGTATCATCTAAACATTATTTATTACTAGTCGACTAGAAATTACTCATTTGTTATGTCTGGTGAAGAGTTTGACAAAAAATGTTTTGCAAAAAAAAAAGGTTGTTTTTGTGTTTGAGAAGCGTTCCTGACACACATCTCAAAATTTTCTAAGAGAATCCTCCCTCCTGACCTTCTTTCCTAGTTAAATGGAACTTAAATGAAGCTGTGAAAATTTTATGTAAAAGGGGTCTAGCAAGACTTCCCTGTTCAAAATACAAGCATAGATATTAGAGTGTATCCATTAGGACTTGTGGCTCTTTTATGCCAAGAAAGTGAACTTACCATGGAGTGAAGTTTATTGCTTAATTAATGTTGCATATATGTTATTAGATATTTTCACTAACTATAGATATTTGGTTGTGCATAAATTGTTTCAAAAAACTTAGATTGAATAGGCTGCAGCCATAGGATAATGAATAGCCACCCTTAGAGGATCCTCTGTGTGTTCCTCTTCTACCCAAACAGACATGTTATTCGTTGTTTAATAATCTAGAAGAAAATATAAAAAAATGTTCGATAAGGTACTATCCCGTGGTTTTTTTTTCAATCCTGTGGTAGTTAATGATTGCTAGTGTTTTCAGTCTCAGGAAGTCCGAAAAACTTAAAGATGACTCCATGATTGTTCTTTTTCATAAATTTAGTCTCCTACATTTGAAAAAGCATAAAACAATATTAGGGAGAAGTCATGTAGACAAGCTTGACTAGAGTATTCATTTTTTGTAACTAGTCCATTATACCTAAAAAATGATAAACTTATATAAGAGGTGTATTGTTCCAAATAATTTAACGAGCATGAAAGATAAAAAGCTAGATTGGAAATTGTTTCATGTTTAGGGAGTCGAAAAACATCATACAGGATATTCCATATAAACGGGATCTTGTTTAGGGGTGGCTAGAAGGATGAGAAATAATATATGTGGTTTCTTCTCAGTGTCATGAAAAAAATGCTAATGCTCCTGAGCCTAACAAAAATGTAGCATGGGCACCAAATTAAATATACCTATGGTGACGCATGTGAGGTAGGTTCTAATTCACGAAAGATTAATGAATTGAATTTAGAAAAAGAGGGCCAATGTCATAGCCTGTGAAATATGATCTTACAACTTGAGAGGGGAAGAACGTGTACATGAATGATGGATAAATAGGGATAACCTAGATTCTATATTCCAAAGCTTAAGAGGAAACCTCACATAAGACCATGATTGGGAAAAGTAATCCCTTAGTTTGATTTATCCTATAAAAAAGGGTCATGTACTAACACAAAGTATTAGTGTTAGGTCTAAAATATAAAAAAGGCCCAAAACTATAGAAAAGTGGGTAAAAATTAAAATTAAGGATATATTAATGAAACAAAATAAACAAATTTCATTTGGTTTGGTTTTTACGGTCTTCGTTACCAAACTCACCCTAAATTTCAAGAAGTAGATTCCAAGTGTTATGGTCATCAAATTGATTTTTGTATCCTCCAGGTAGGATCTACATCTCATAACTTGCACTTTCGTTGGATAATTTCATAATTTTGACTTCAATTTGACCGTGTTATCTCACTCTAAAACATTCTTACCATAATCGTTGGCAATGTATTTTTAGTGAAGGATTTTCAACAATATTGCTACTATACAGTACCTTCCAATTTATTTAATCACCGCAATTAAGAATATTGTGAGTGATTTACAACATAAGGTTAGAAAAATCTATGTTTTGACTAATCCAATGGGAATTTTTAACAGATGACCATTATCTAGACAGAATGATAATATGAAGAAATGGACCATGATGTGTGTGGAGGTCCATTGACTTTAAAAAAATGTGGTTATTTGAAATTTTTTGAGCGTCCAACATAAGGGCTCAAAGGAGCCTATTTCAAACTCTTATCCACTAATAGGATCATGAGAAAGGTTCCTTCTTAATTGGGGGTGAAGTGATTGAGATAAAAAAAAAGTACATAAATCTATCCTATGATTGGGGTTAAATCACCAACATACTAGGTTATCTAAATTTGACACCTAAAGGATTAGTTGAATACAAAGTTGACTCTAAATTACAATCAAATATCAATGCACATGATTTATGAAGGTTATTCCTAGCTTTCTTGATCCTGAGATATTCTTCAAAGATTCAACCCAAAGATCCACAAAACAACCATAATACCCTCCTGAAACATAATGGCTACAGAATAACATTGAAATTAGAAATTAAACATGTATAATAAAAAAATATTAACTAAATGAACAACAACGAACAATCAAAATCTGAGAGAACAAATTGGGAAGGGAAATATCTCCAATTGATATTAAAAAGTAGTAAGTAGTACAATGCAAGGCATATTCAGTTAGAAACCTTGTCAAAACTAGATATGAATGTCTCTCTTGCTTAAGCTCTCCACAACTCCTACAAAAATATCCATATGTGTACAAGATTGAGACTATTTGAGGGAAATAATCTTAGCATATAGATATAGGGAATCAAAGGATAATCAACAATGGGCATGTGGATGGGATTAACTCATGGAAAAATCCTCCAACATAACTTTTCTATCCAAAAATATCCCCCAAATGGCCTAATTGTGTTCTTCTTATACTTGGGAAGATAGTTTCCATTGAATAAGTGGAAGTTGTAAACGAGAGGGAAGTTACTAGAACTACCCTAACTTATCCTTATTGATTTTTTTTTAATTTTTTCATATTTTTGGGAGTAAATCACTTTCAAATCAATAATATAAGGTGATTAAATCACATGAATCTATGTTTCAATAGAATATTACATATTTTAAATGAAATCACTGCCAATATTCAAGAAATAAGCGATTAAATTTCTTAGTGTATAGTGTTCATAAGTGATTTTGTTCTCTTACAAATTTTAGGGAAAAATGGGAAATGGATGAGGAAAAAGATCAATGATTAAGTCCATATAAATTTAATCCAAATCAAGGCTCCATCAATAAGTGTCTTTTTATGTGAGGAATAGTCGACATTTTAAAGTTTTTTTTCTTTTGGACTATCATCACAGATGGAGAAGTGTCGATTTGGAATATAAAATATGCCCCCCTAATGTATGAGATTATAAACGAACATGATGGGTGAAATACATTATAATAATAAATGGATAAGATGTGGAAAACATAGAAATATATTCCAAAAGATCTAGATTTAAAAAAGTACCTAAAACATAAAACTTATGTTAGAGAATCTTATCCCTCATATAGAGGTCCATGCTCAACATGAGAGAACATGACGTCTAGAAAGATATACGTATGGTCAATTACTGTAACATCCCCGACCCTCCGACTGGTGAAGAGGACACTACTATACACCAAACATCCGGGCATCTAGCCCCATGAATTTTAACATACCTATGATGCTGAAGCAAGATACTTAAAAACATGAAACATACAACATGCTAAGATGCATAATTGTTCATATACATAGCAGAAGCAAAACAACATTCATTCATATACAATTCAGCATTCAACATGTCCATCATCATAATTCATTAACAGTAATTACTATTGCAAAACAGATTAGTCAAGAATAGTTATCTGATGAGAATGGTCCCACAACCAGCTACGTTGCTACAACGTTCCACCCAACCATAGGCCAGCGTGCTCCTTAATCTCTTAGCAACACTGCCACCCCTGAGCTGGGCATGATTTCCCAAGGAATAAGGAACTAGCAGGTTTACACATAGCCAACGATAACAACACAACAATGATATGTAGTTCAGCCAAGCCAACACAGTAGGAGCGTACACCAAAACTAGCCTAATTTCTAGGACACCCACACACACCTAACATAAGGAATCAGTCATTTCTCTGCTACGTAGTCCCTCAGGCCCTAACCTCCCTTCCAGTGCTATTCAGGGGTTGTGGAGAAGAAAGCCAACCCTGTAGCTTGGTCTGCGTGGTTCTCAAAGCCACTAGGTTTATCCAGCACATCAAGCCCTCATTCACCACTCCAATGCAGTCCGAGGACAAACTACTGCGTGCATGCAACAAACAAGCACTTCACAGCTTGAATAGGGGAAGACAAATCCCTGAATCGTTCTTGGCCCTATCGTGGCCAAAACGATTCCTTTGTCGCCTACAACAGCCCAAATCACAAGGGAAAACACAACCAACCAAAATGTAGGTGCTCCCATCAATCTACAGTCAATGCCGCCATAAAAAGGGGAAGACACAGTCAGTCCAAACGTGGAGGAGACTACAGCCAGGGATCAATGGGGAAAACAAAAACACGATATCCAAAGGAAGGACGAGGCAATACACAATCCGACGATACCAAGGGAAAATTGATTCTCTACATGAATGGAAGAAAGAATAGAACTATCAACCAACAATCGGTGTGAGAGAGGGAAAAACATGTAAGTAGACTACACATCTGTAAGGAGAAATACCCATCTCAAATTGGTAGCGGAAAAACAAGCATACCCCTCATCTCCTAGGCATGAATGGTTATGTATGGGAAATCATGGTTGACAGTGGAAAGAACCCGTTCCTCAGCTCACTACCTATATCCAAACGATGCCGAAGCCTGGGTGTGAGGAGGTGAACCAAAAAATGGTACAGAGAATGTGAGAGTGCAGAAAACATCCCCTACTATTTTCCTTACCCACGTGAATGGATGACTCAGCTGGTGGAGCGTGCATGGGGGAAAGCCTGCCACCCATCCACTACCCAATAGAATAACCAACCTCAACCAAAATTAGGGTTCTTCAATGGGTGCCTGACACATGGATTTTTCCCATAGGTTCTAGGTTTAACAATCCCCCCCTTACCCTTGGGATAATCATTCCCTTTCCAATGTATTTGCGATGAACATAACTAGTTGGGTTCATTTAATTATAATGGACATTTACATGATGACCCACTTAATATGTGTCGTATACCATGATATACCATCAGCAATGATTCTGTTCACCGAACATAACACAACCGAATTGATGGTGGGTCTTTTTCCTTTAGCTCCACACCACGATTCATTACAATATATACATCACATACATTATTGCAAATGGGGTCAAAACCGGGGTGTTACAATCCCCTCCCCCTTGGAATAACACCGTCGTCGGTGTTCCAATACAGAGGAATACATATCCAAAATTTCAAAATTTTACAGACCTATCCCATGTTCATTTATTTACTTTGAACTTTCAGTACCAAGCCCCTCGGCTTCCACGAGCTTCTCTTGTTGGTTCTCAGCTTTCGGCTCATCCCCAAGTCAAGGAACTTTGTGGCTACTGCCCTCTTTATGTTCCCTCATTGGACAGTCCCGACGTAAATGATGTCCTCCACATTTCCAACATTTTGCTGGCTGCTTCATCTTTACCTGCTCAATTTCCTTTGAGTCTTCATGCCTAAACCTTTTCTTAATGGATTGCTTGGACGAATGTCCCATCATTGATCCACTTTCCTTGCCTTTACGGATTGCTCCTAGAAGGATTTTTACCTCCTTTTGCAAACCAATAGAGTCTTATAAAATTTGGTGGTTCATCTCATTTTTCCTTTTCTGTATCTTGAGCATCTCTCCATGATTCTCTTGGGTCCTGACAATCATTTGAAGGAGACTTCCAGCCAATTCCAGCAACTTTTGGTCTGCTTCCATGATCAATGTGCACCACTGGATTTCACCCTTCTCACCTGTGAAATGCATCATTGAAATTTTGTTAGACCAAGCATAATATAGGCATTAAATATCAGACAATTAATTGCCTAATTGGCATGACAGTCCAAGTCTCATCAAGGAGAATTTCATGTTTTTCATGCCTTCCCAATAAGCACATGAGCTCATTCATGTCCATTCTTGGACAGGGAATTAACTATTCCAGCATTGACAATTCACTTTAAGCAAATACACACATTCTATTTTCAATTATACATGCATTCAACAATCCTTTGTTTTCACAATGCATAAGTATACATCATTAAAAAGGCAAGAGAGAGCAGCAATAGTTTTTTCCCTTCTTTGTTCTATTCCATCCTGGAACCCACACCACTGCTGTGGATTTTTATGCTCTCAGAATCTTTCACTTCACCGTGAATGCTGGACCAATCCCTCTTGGTCATGACACTTAGTGTCTCCGGTCTATTTCAGACCTCTCAACCATGGAGCCTCCCCACATGGTTTGTCTCAGCTACTAGGAACTTCACAGTTTCACTAGCATCTTTTTCATTACTACTCATTCTGAGCTCTTCAGGACAGTCACATGTCCACATGCACCCCTAGGATTCTGTCATAGTCCTCGCTTCCAGTGATACCTATATTCAAACATTGAATAAATTCACATGTTTAGTTTATTCTCATCAGTTTTTATCTCTTAAACAAGAGCTTAAAACATCATAACCAAATCATATGCATATGTATATTCACAAGCAAGAAATTACAAAATAATCCAATACTTATCTGTATTGTGCGTTTCCTCGTTGGTCCATAGGATCCTGCTTCGCTTTGCAAGCCTTGGGATCACCTATGGACTTGGATGTTAGGCTAGCATGTAGGCTACTTCACAACATCCTTTTATACATATATCAGACACAGTCAAGCCAACCTTCAGTTGGGTTTATTAGACCTTCAATAAATCTCCTGCACTTAAATCAACAATGCACTTATATCAACAACCAATCATCAACCAAGACAACACCATTGGGTTTATCAGGCCATCAACAATAACACATGCACTTATATAAAAAAAAGAGACCACTCCCTTATCTGAGTTGGAAGTCCCTCAGGAATGTCTCATTTCCATTAGTGAGCTCTAATTCCACTACCCCATATCACACAAGAGACCACTCCCTTCTCTGAGTTGATAGTCCCTTAGGAATGTCTCCTTCTCTATGTGCTTTACACTACCCCATATCACACAAGAGACCACTCCCTTCTCTATGTTGACAATCCCTCAGGAATGTCTCCTTCTCTCTACTCTTTAGTAAGAGGTAGGATAAGATCAAGCCATTGTCCATTCACTGTACAATACCAGACTACATCTGTTTAGCTTGACAACACAAAAAATATAAGCATATTCGTTAGCGTTATTGCTCTAAAACTGTAACCACATTTCACATCATTCATTATCAAGTATTGAGACACCAGGAGTGTGTCCACTCCCTAGGGTGTAATCAATATTGAAAACCCTTTCATGATCCGACATCGGGAAAGTGTGCACCCTTTTTCATTGTGTGCCATGTAGGCCCTATTCATACTCAAGCAATTGGTCATAATGGAAATAAAATAAAAAACATGTTCTGCATATGGAATTTTAATAATTTGTCATGCATATTCTTAGCTAGGGTCACAGGACACTTATCCATTTGTCGAGGCAATATTCCTTCGTTAAGGAGGAATGGGGGCTCCCTTCTCTGAGATAATAGTCCCTCGGTTTTCCATCCCAACTCCTTTCACATTCCATATCCACACATGTCTTACCAACATAATCTATACCATCTCACTCATGTTGCTTACCAAACATGTAGTGCAGATGAAACATTTCAAAAATGTCCAATGGAGTTTCACCCGAAACCCATTTCCAAGATAAGGGAAAATCTTCCCATGAAGTTTGGCTCTTGTAGGCCATCATACATGATCTTCCTATAGTGTGTACCTTTGGAATATTCATCAAATAGCCAAACATTCAATCATTATTTGATAATACAATCCAAATTTGATTGTTCCATAACCAAGCAATGACATCAGTAATTAAATTCAATATGAACTTGTAACTCTGTCTACTACAGAAATTGATTTGATTGGCAATGAGGTGATCCTCATTGGTTGGTCTCTCATAAGAAACACCACTATGCCCATTATACTTTTATGCTTACTAGCATAACATGAACATCTGCTTACAACACGTCCTCTTGACACAATCTTATGCAAGCCAATAATGATTAGTAGTTGTCAGTAATTTCTTAAATCCGAAATTCACAATTCAAATTTAACAACCCATTATGCATACAAACTATTTTCATAGCCATGAGACTCTTCTCATAAGGTTTGGCTCTTTCACATGGTAGATTCCGACATTTGTCATGGTCTTACTCTCATTGCCATGCTCTAAATGATCTACTAGAAACCTGAACTTCAATTAGCCAAACACTTGGTAAGTCTGGATGCATATAAACATTTCCATTGCTGCAACAATCACTGAAGCACTTTTCAGAATTATAGAATTTGAATACTTCTAGCTGTTAGCACATCAATATTACCAAACTCATTTACTTCGTGCAATCATTATCATACTGAAATTGCAAGGTATAGTCACGTCATTTATGCAATTAATGAATGGTTTAGATACTTCTTACTTCACAAGAGTATCATTGTATCGCCTTGCCTTTCCATGGAGAACTTCTGGCAGTCAATCGATCATGACTACCCTCTTCATGCACTTACTATCCTGCATTCATAACAACTCTTGAAATGGTTCCAAAATTGTCATCAATTCTTCATTTCAACCATTAGTTATTTATAATAACACATACACTATCTCTATGCATTTATGCAATGCATCACAACATTTGCACCCATACTTAGGTAATCCTTTGCTCACACCCTTCATAGGCATCCATTCAACGCATAACTACAAGATTTATGAAATATTTTAATGCATATCCACTCAATGCTACCTTGCATTGATTTAGGAATACTATGCATTCAAACATACTATGGCTTAACCATGACTACGTCATATAGGATGCCCTACCATAATCAAGACCATCAATACTCACTTTCTTACTATGTTCATAACAACATATACA
Source organism: Pseudotsuga menziesii (assembly GCA_001517045.1). Taxonomy (NCBI): domain Eukaryota; kingdom Viridiplantae; phylum Streptophyta; class Pinopsida; order Pinales; family Pinaceae; genus Pseudotsuga; species Pseudotsuga menziesii. The sequence goes on from LPNX011212568.1 coordinate 246,114, forward strand.
TGCATGACACATTTCTATGTGTATGCAATATAGACTTCAAATACCCACATGGTATGAGATCTCTTACCTTTACCACTCCATGCAATTTTTCATAATCAAACTCTTACCTTCATGGGTCCTACTTACACCCTTGACATTACTAGTTGGTTGGTCCTTTGCAGGAGATTGCAGAATTTGCTCACCAACTTTTGATTCTGGACTTGTTGCCTTATCCCTTTCTTCATAGGGTTGCTAGTCACATTCATCAGCATCAGCAACATATTCAGCCATGTCCATGTTGTCGTTGGTTTTTCCACTATTTCCAACACCAATGCAATAATTATCATTAGTGGCTCATTATGAATGTATAATTCTCACTATTCTTACCAACATGTAATATCTTATGCATGCCAGGCATATCCTCATACATTTCATGTACAAATCTTGTAATCATAATTAACAAGATAGGGTTTAAGGAAATTTCCCTTTTCGAATCCCTCATCCTTGTATGGAACTCCTTTTTCCACACAACAACTGGTTTGACTTAATGGTCTTGCTACCTCTAGGCATGCAATTTCCATATTTGTCCATATTGATAGTAGCACATTTCTCTTTCAAGCAATCACTTAGCACTTTGCTACTCCACACGCTAATTTTGGTGACTGTCCCTGGTTCCCTACTAGATAAGCTTTCCAATGCCTATCCACATGCTTCATGCTAACCTTGGGTGTGAAAACCACATCATTTCAAAAATGATGGTAAAACACACCATTGAATTTTTAGTTTGAAATGCGAGTTTCAATCACCCATGGTTTTCTTCCTTGTCTGCTCTAAAACTGCTGAGAACCCTAATGAGAAAATTCACTGCAACACCCACTGGAACATAGCTAGTCTTTGCTGAAAATTCCACTGAAAGTAGTTGAAATTCCACTAAAAAACCCAGAAATTCTTTCTCCCTATCAGGTCTCTTTCCCACTAAGTTTCTGGTGTTTCAGCAGTTGAAACCTCTAATTTTCTTCACTGTATCGGTGGGTTGCTCATCTATTTCCTTCCATCGTATCGGGCCTGCAGTGGTCTACTAGTTCGAGCTCTATTTGTGATCCTATTTACTAACTTCGTCCACCATATTGGGTCCATAATGGTCTAACAATCCAAACTTTATCGGCAGGGAAACCAACTAATCCGCTGTATTGACGGTCGGGTGTACTGGGCATCAGGCGGTTAGTCCTTTCAGTTTCTGTAACAGTGGACCACGATCTTTCTATGTCTTCCGCAGCCACGGCCTATCAGTGGTAGGAACAACTGTCCATTGGAGGAATAGTCTACTCATCGGCCGCAATGGCGGATGTTCGATCAACTAAATTTATTCGATGTAGCTCATTGGCAACTGAATCATCTAAAAATCGACGATGTGATCAACTAACCATTGCCGATGGCCGATGATCCTACGACTTAGAAAAATTTTCAATTTTTTTTTCTCTTTAGTCTTCCTTTCCACCTCTTCATCGGCTCAACCATCTTTTATTCTTTGTCGATCCATTTAACTATCTATCGGCGAAAGATTCCTTTATCTTCCCATATGTCACCGATCAAATCAACTGTTTGTCACCACTGTGGTTATGTATCAGAACCTGGAACTACTTTTCACTAAACACCTCGGCATCGACGAGTGGAAGGACTAATGCATTAGCAGAATAGTTCATTTAGCAGCTGCAATGGAGGTTCATCAACTTTGATCATTTTCCAATCATCTCTTCCTCCAACTATCCAATGGCGATGTCAACCACTATTCTTTTTCAATCTCCAACGATTTCATCCCTTAGAAAAATTTTCAAAAATTTTTCTGCTGCATCGGCTGTTAGAATGATTAGCAACTGCCGCATTGGATGGTTAGTTCCATGGTCACCTGCAATGGTGGCAATCCAATCAACTATGGGTTCCGTGACCATGCCCCCCCGTCGGCAGTTAAAACCTCTAATCGTCGGGAGGAGAGTTCACATGACAGTCGCAACGGCGGATGTTTGAACAACTAAATCGTTTCGATGATTTTCATCGCTGGTCCGATCTCCTATCATTTTTCGATGTTTTCTTCACTTAGGCAAATTTTTGCAAATTTTCCTTCTTTGTGTTCCGCCGCATTGGCTGTTGGAGCAACTATCCGTTGGGTGTATAGTCCATTAAATAGCTGCAACGATGGATGTATCATCAACTAATTCTTGTTGATGTTCATCGACGATCAATACCACTAACTTCCACCGATCGTTGATGATTTTCTTGCCTTAGAAAATTTTCAAAAATTTTCACTCTGCCATCGAGTTGGTGTTTTAGCGAGCTTCGGCTGATCTCCTCCAAAACCACGGCTCCCCCATCCTCTAACATTCTTTGCCGGCCGATGAGCACATAGAGGAATTTCGAAATTTTCTTCCAACGGGCTTCTGTCGGGTGAGCTTCAGACTAACCCTTCTATGGAATTGGAAGAAGTTCTCACTAATTTTTTTGATGAGTTGAGAAATTTGGCACTTAAAAAAGTTTTGTGAATTTTCTTGTCACAATTTTTTGATCTCTGTTGGGCAGAAGGAAACCTGCCTCTGCTATTTGATATTTCATGGCCCATTCAGGCCCATGCTGCAACTTTGGCTCTGATGCCATACTATAACATCCCCGACCCTCTGACCGGCGAAGAGGACGCTATTATACACCAAACATCCAAGCATCTAGCCCCATGAAGTTTAACATACCTATGATGCTGAAGGAAGAAACTTAAAAACATGAAATGTACTACATAATAAGATGCATAATTGTTCATATAGAAAGCAGAAGCAAAACAACATTCATTCATATACAATTTAGCATTCAACATGTCCATCATCATAATTCATTAACAGTAATTACGATTGCAAAACAGATTAGTCAAGAATACTTATCTGATGAGAACTTTCCCGCAACCAGCTATGTCGTTGTAACGTTGCACCCAACCATAGGCCAGCATGCTCCTTAATCTCTTAGTAACGATGCCACCCCCGAGCTGGGAATGATTTCCCAAGGAATAAGGAACTAGCAGGCTTACACATATCCAAGGATAACAACACAACAAGGATACACAGTTCAACCAAGCCAACACAGTAGGACCCTACACCAGAACTAGCCTGACTTCTAGGACACCCACACACACCCAACACAAGGAATCCGTCCTTTCTCTGCTATGCAGTCCCTCAGGCCCTAACCTCCCTTCCAGTTCTATTCAGGGGTTGTGGAGAAGAAATCCAGCCCTCTAGCTCTATCTATGTGGTTCTCAAACCCACCAGGTTTATCCAGCACATCAGGCCCTCATTCACCACTCCGATGCAGTCCGATGACAAATTACTGCATGCATGCAGCAAATAAGCACTTCACAGCTTGAATAGGGGGAGACAAATCCCTGAATCGTTCTTGGCCCTATCATGGCCAAAACGATTCCTTAACAGCCTACAGCAGCCCAAATCATAAGGGAAAACACACCCAACCAAAATGTGGGTACTCCCATCAATCTATAGCCGATACTGCCATAAAAATGGGTAGACACAGTCACTCCAGATGTGGAGGAGACTACAGCCAGGGATCAATGGGCAAAACACAGCCACGATCTCCAAAGGAAGGACGGGGCAATGCACAGTCCTACCATACCAAGGGAAAATCGATTCTCTGTGTGAATGGAAGAAAGAACAGAACTATCGACAAGAAATCACTGTGAGAGAGGGAAAAACATGAAAGCATACTACAAATCCGTAAGGAGAAATACCCATCTCAAATCGGTAGGGGAAAAACACACATACCCCCCATCCCCCGGGCGTGAATGGCTCTGTACAGGAAATCATGGTTGACAGTGGAAAGAACCCATTCCTCAGCTCACTGCCTGGATCCAAACCATGCCGAAGAGTGGGTGTGAGGAGGTGAACTGAAAAATGATGCAGAGAATGGGAGAGTGGAGAAATATCCCCTACTATTTTCCTTTCCCATGTGAATGTACAACTCAACTAGTGGAGCGTGCATGGGGACAAGCCTGCCACCCCTCCACTACCCAACAAAATAACTACCCTCAACCAAAATCAGGGTTCTTCAATGGGTGGTCGACACATGGCTTTTTCCCATAGGTTCTAGGTTTAACAATCCCCCGCTTACCCTTGGGACAATCATGCCCTTTTCAATGTAGTTGTAGTGAACATAGCTGGCTGGGTTCATTTAATTAAAATTCACATTTACATGATGACCCACTTAATATGTGTTGTATACCATGATATACCATCGACAATGATTTCATTTTCCGAACATAACACAACTGAATCGATGGTGGGGCTTTTTCCTTTAGCTCCACACCACGATTCATTACAATATATACATCACATACATTAATGCAAACGGGGTCAAAACCGGGGTGTTACAATTACATACACATAACTAATGGAATTATCATGACCAAGAAAATAGAAAGTGGATCCATGTGATTTATAGATGATTCATGGACACAAATGAACATAGTAAATCAACACCCAACAACTAATCATAGCCACAATAATACAAGCTAGATCTATGTCAAACTAATGATCATAACCTTGAATGAATAATGTGGAGCCATGTCTCTTCAATGATTAGGAGAAAAATATAATAGTTGAATAATGGTTTTCCCAATGGTACTAGTATCATATGAGGTGTGCTACATGTGAAAATTGACTCACAGTAATCTTGGACCAAGGAACAACTCACAGAAATCCATAATCAATTGCACAAGAAATTTGACATGAAACACACTAAAATTAGGAGTTGCCGGTGTAAGAATGTATTCAATAATGAAAAGTAGAGATACAATAGGATACACTTGCATGAATAGCAAGAGAATTTTAATCCCAAAGAGGTCATTTGAATTGGAAAAATTGAGAGTGGCTTAGCTATATGAGGTGTGCTACATGTGAAAATTGAGTCACAGTAATCTTGGACCAAGGAACAACTCACAGAAATCCATAATCAATTGCACAAGAAATTTGACATGAAACACACTACAATTAGGAGTTGCCGCTGTAAGAATGTATTCAACAATGAAAAGTAGAGATACAATAGGATACACTTGCATGAATAGCAAGAGAATTTTAATCCCAAATATTTCATTCGAATTGGAAAACTTGAGAGTGGCTTAGCTGTCAGTTAGCCAAACTAAACACATCAGTTAACCACTAATCACAACCATAATTGACACTAACTAAGCCCTAAATGAAATCAGAGGAAGTAATGAATGAGTCTAACTAAATAGAACTCAAATTCATGTCAATCAGCATGTGGGGTGCATATCTAACTCAAGTCAGCTCCAATGAAGTGAACTGAATTCAACTGAGTCACCAGAAGTTGTTGGAGGCACCTTAAATCACTCTAGTTAACTAAAATCATCCCAAAAAAGACAATGAGATTTTTGAGAGTGGCTTAGCTGTTAGTTAGCCACACTAAACACATCAGTTAACCACTAATCACAACCATAAATGACACTAATTAAGCCCTAACTGAAATCAGAGGCAGTAATGAATGAGTCTAACTGAATAGAACTCAAATGCATGTCAATCAGCATGTGGGGGTGCATATCTAACTCAATTCAGCTCCAATGAAGTGAACTGAACTCAACTGAGTCACCAGAAGTTGTTGGAGGCACCTTAAATCACTCTAGTTAACTAAAATCATCCCAAAAAAGACAATGAGATTTGGGAGACGCATTTCTAACTCAGCTTAACTAATTGTTAGGTGAAACAATATTTAGTTAACTAATTGGTGCACTTGTGATAAGGATATCACCCTAGATTTGCTCCCCAATTAAAGGAGGAAGCCTAGTTAGCCTNTATTAAAGGAGGAATCCTAGTTAGCCTCCCTGATTAATGGACAAGGCTTAGTTGGAATCCCTGATTGAAGGAGGGCGTGGGTGTGCTGATGTTGATGTCAGGAGTGTGCTGGTCTGC